>CM019182.2:53226101-53264247 GCA_009739505.2 Apolygus lucorum
GCGTATAATATTATAATAATATTATACGCGTATACATAATATAATATATTATATTATGTATACCTACGCGTTTTTGTAATTTACTGTTTTTCGGAATAAAACTTACTTTCATTCATTCATTCAATGGCGTGTCGTGATTCAGCAGAAGGGAACCAAGACGTTTGGTTCTTCTTCTGAATACGAGTAGAACATGTCCCAACTGATTTCAGCGGAAGAGAACCTCACCGCTCATTGGCTCTGCTCAGTTTCTGGCTTGCTGCGTTCTCTCCACAATCACGATACCTTTACCTAATACAATGCATATTATAAATGGTGATGATTTAATGACTAATATTTATTGAGACAACGTAAGGTTATTAGAGAGCACTGCAATGGAACTTGAATAGAGGTTTATTCAACTCCGCACAAAAATATATAGTTCACCGTGCGAGACATAGTTGTAGTATGATATTCATTGCCTAACACAAGTTGAATTTTAAGGTCCAAATATGATCATGAACGATATTGGTAGTTCAGTTGATCATAATTTCATCAAGACTGAAAGAAAACTGATACTTAGCCACGTGCATTTTTGAAAATATAATAATTTTCCTAAGCTTATTGTCATTTATTATATATTTAAATATTGGTATTGTACGCATCAGCGATAAATTTAATTAATTTAATTAATATAATATATTAATATTATATTATACTAAATTATTATACTAGATTATATTATGGATATAATCACCAGTACGGCGCTGGTGATTTTATCCATCAATATTCAAGACAAGAATATATATTTTTAATAATCTTACACAGATGATGACTTTAAAACACATATAGAAAATGTATGTGGCCAAGAGTTGAAATTTATATTATAAATTTCAACTCTTGGCCACATACATTTTCTATATGTTTTTTAAAGTCATCATCTGTGTAAGATTATTAAAAATATATATTCTTGTCTTGAATATTGATGGATAAAATCACCAGCGCCGTCTTCTTATTTGAACGTCAACAGCGCCCCAATGATGCCGGGATTGCTAACGAACGAGAAAGGGGTGCGACCTTGAACTTTTCGAGTAATCCGAAAAGGTAAACACGTAGGGTTGCCATCTGTGAGGTAATTAGCTTGTAAGACCACAGAACTACCTACAGTTTTAGGGTATTTATTACAGTGCACTAACGGTAATTTTGGGACAGTCATGTTAGTAGCTGTTTAGTAACTCTAAATTCAACACTTGGGTAGTGTTAGGCGTTATAACTAGATGAAATCAGGAATGGAATTTAAAAACGCTGCAAATTATTACACAAAGGCCCATTATTTTTCTATATAGATCACTCGTCTGCAAAGAACGCGGCATTGCCATTGTTACCACCAACCAACATGATGAAAAACATTGATCGTATTTCGGTCAGCTAACATTCGAACGGAGATTAGGCCTGTTTTGCGATTCACACTCGTGTTTCTGACTTATCGTAAGTCCAACCCTTAAGTTCTCGTAGGGAGCGAACGGTTTGTCTTATAGGGCTCCGTGTGGTCTCTAAAAATTCTAAAAATTCATTACTATTTTAAAGTGATGGAAAAACAATACCTTTATATCCAGATTTTTGGGTTAAGGAGTTTTCAAAATATCAACCTTTATTTTTCAACCCTTAGAAGTGACCTACATCAACCAAAAGCTTCGGGGCACAACTAGACCCCAAATGGAGCCTACATACAAAATTTCATCAAAATCGTTCAATGCTAGGTAGGGAAAGTGCCGCGTACGGCGAACGAAATTTTGGTTTAGTATTTTCATGATGAACCCCCCTAACTCAAAACATTTTGATGTAAAGTTATTATTTTTCCATCATTTTATGGTAGTATAGAATTTTTAGAATTTTTTGAGACCACGCGGAGCTCTGTAGGACAAACCGTTCGTTCCCTACGAGAATTTAGGGGTTGGACGTGCGATAAATCAGAAACACGAGTGTGAATCGCAAAAGAGGCCTAATCTCCGTTCAAATTTTAGCTGACCGAAATACGATCGATGTTTTTCTTCATGTTGGATGGTTGGTGGCTTTGCAGACGAGTGATCTATATAGAAAAATAAAAAATAATAAACCATTGTGTAATAATTTGCAGCGTTTTATTCGATTTTTGGATTCTACGTATCTTGAAACGTAAACCAACAAATTTTGAGGGGGGTGAAAAAAAATTTCTTGATCGATTCCAAAGGTTCTTTATTGAAAATAATTCATTCAAGGTGGGTTTTAGATTCAAATTTAGGTGTTTAGATTTATTTTGATGTTATTTTGAAAATGTTTGAATTTTTGGAAAATAGTAGGTAAATATCTGTGTTTACTGAAAATGGCCAATTCGAGGGCAATCATGCTCATGAAGTATCAGGATTTCGGCAATCACACGATTTTTTTGTTCAAGTGTTTACCCAAATGCTGACTTCTCGCAAATTTTAAGGCACCACAGCCAAACCTGTTTTCCATTCCAGGCACCCGTGTTTTGTTCCCTCGGATCAACTTGACTCTCAACCACTCGTCTCTCTCGGACGCCCGACTTTGAACTCTTCATCGACGGCCGAAAAAAAATTGCCTTCGGATCGCCCCTTAAGACACCTGAAGATCAAGGGTACTCCCTGGGAAGACGGACCACTCAAGGGAGGGAGGCACCCCCTCTAGACCTCAGTATATAAACCTCCATCGCCGGCTGCTGAGGTACATTCGTCGTCCGACATGGCATTCAAGGTGAGCCTTAATCCCTCTTTTATTCATCAACCTATACTCCTTGATAGCAGTGTTCCTCATTGATCGACATTAACACATGATTTCACGTACTCAATCAACTAAGAACTTGTTATTATGGATTTACAGCACTCATTCATCAGAAATTTGAAATTTGATTCAATAGGTGGGCTGAATGTGCTCTTTCCAAATTTCACTAAAGTGTAGGAATTAAAATCAACTTTTGAATATCCTCCAAAACTCCACGCATAATTTTTCATTGATTATCTTTTCTTTCCATCGATTAAATAAAAAATAATTTAAAAAAAAATTTGAATAAGTTTTTTAAAATCGAAAGAATAATTTTAAAATTTAAAAAAGAAAATAACTCCTGAAATATCCTAAGAAAATCAATTTAAAATTAAAATACATCGCAGTGTCTTGTATTAATCGATATTATCATGATCCCAAATACCCAATTAATTATTATGGAATTTTATGTGTTTTCGATGAAGTTTAAAACTCAATTGAATGGGTGGGACGAACAAGTATACCTTTGTAAACTTCACAGGTGAGTTGATAATTGAGATTGACTATCAACTTTTTCAAAAATTGGGTAATAATTACAATTTTAAAAAATATTAATAATGAAAATGGGTACTAAGTTGAGCAATATTGGGGTTGAATCGTTCGTTGCGTGAACATCATTATCTCTCTAATACTTGAATTTCCACTTCAATTTGATATTTATTGAACAATTACCATTACTACATCGATTTTTCTTTCAATTACTTTTATTTCGACAGATAGTTGGATGATAATTTGATCCTCTATAAATACAATCGATACCTGATCTAATTATAATCGTATTCAAATTTTGAACGTACCCGTACAAATAAATTTAAACACAATTTTTTCTGACAATCCCTGTTCTAGGTTTAATTAGATGATAAATCGGGGTTTTTATTACGATTTTAACATTCTTAAATTGAAGTGGATTGAAACTTTGAAGTCATGGTTCCAATAATTATTATTGACAGTTTTGGAACACGCAGAGTCAAGTCACCAGTTGCGGACATGGTTGTGATATCACATTCAGGTTGACTCAATTTTCAAACGATTTCGGAACACGGAGAGTAAAATCGCCAGTTACGGACACGGTTGAAATCACTTTCAGCTGGACTCTATTTTTTAGCCTCAATTATCTTCAGAGTTTTTAACTATTTTCATGAAGTTTGAAGTCCGACTGCTTCTGGACATATTTCGTTCTATTTCTTACCTCTTGATTATCGAAAGATGTTCAAAGTCTGGTAGAAGGCATCAAAATATTTGATGATCCCAGTAACAGACAGGCTAAAAAGATTAGTAACGAAAAGCGCTGTAGTTCAAACTTTGAAAAATAGAGCACCTTCGTGTCAAAAATTTTTTAGTGAAAAAAATGGTTGAAAATCTTCGACTTCTTAACCAGCTAAATGCCGAATCATACACCAATATCGTGGTGGCTGTCCGTAACCTTACACCAACTGGCTCATTAAATTCACTCTCGATTGCATTAGATGGCGACACAGTACTCTTGGCCCACATAAGTTTTATTTCGGCTCAAACTTATGACTGTCTATTACTGGACCCTTGTCTGTTACTGGTGACCTTGTTGAAAATTATAGAAATACGTAAGATGTAGCCTTGTTTGGACCAACAATACAATCACACTGGAACGACGAAACTATTTTTTCATAAAAAGTGTCACCTATCGTACCATTAAATATTTAAATTTTACTATAATTTCACTACCACCATATTGTCAGGGATTCTTGATTAAAAGCTTCACCCACAAGTGTCACGCATTTTCCATTCTTTTAAATCTCTGCCAATTGCAATTATAATCAGAATCCCACTCCTCAAATTACAATTTATTGTTTTCGAACTACAAATAACAAGTTTCACTTAACCAAATAGTACGTTGTCTATTCAGTTCACGTTAACTGTAGATTTCATTCAATTTTTCATTTATCTCCAATTTTTCCTTTATTAACAACAGTTTCTGCTTATTTTGGACCTTGGATTATATTCTAAACTGTATTAAGAGCTTCACAATGTTAAAATTTTTGAGTATTTTCAATTTTATTGATATTCGATATTTTTATTGGTTTGCAGTTCGTCATCCTCGCCGCCTTCGTGGCTGTCGCTAAGGCTGGAGTCATCGGTGCCCCCGCTGTTGTGGCACCAGGTGCACCCATCGCCGCTAGGCTCGCCTCCCCCTATGGCTATGCTGCCGCCGCTCCCCTCGGCTACGCCGCCCACGCCGCTCCTCTCGGTTACGCCGCCCACGCCGCTCCCCTCGCCTACGCCGCCCCCGTCGCCAAAGTAGCCGCTCCCCTCGCCTACGCCGCCCCCGCCCTCCACAAGACCGTCGTCGCCGACGAGTACGACCCCCACCCACAGTACAGCTACGCCTACGACATCCAGGACGCTCTCACCGGAGACTCCAAATCCCAGCACGAATCCCGCGACGGAGACGTCGTCCAGGGCTCCTACTCCCTCGTTGAACCCGATGGTTCCGTCAGGACCGTCGACTACACCGCCGACCCCGTCAACGGATTCAACGCCGTCGTCCACAAATCCCACGGTGCCGCCGTCGTCAAGGCCGCCCCCGTCGTCGCTAAGGTCGCCGCTCCCGTCGCCTACGCCGCCCCCATCGCTCACGCTGCCTACCCCGCCGCCGCTGTCTACCACCATTAAAAAGTTCCTTCCTGTGTTCAAATTGTAAATATAATTTATAAACAAAAAAGTTATAAATCTACTCCCGTTTCATCATTTCCGCACCCTTCATACTAATTTGCAGAAAAATCACTAGGTACCTATTTTGGAAATACGCACATCAAAAAAGTTTTTCACCACCCTGATTCATTCAGAAATATGCAAAGGAAAAATTGGGATTTGGATTTTTGAAAAGTGTATCTAATCACCAAATAGAAACAACGGACAAAACTTTATTTGGATAATTTTCTTTAGTTGAAAAAAATTTCTTGGAAAAATGCAAAACACTAAAAAAACTCACTTTTTGTAAAAATTGTAAAAAAAAGAAAAAAAACACTCGGAATATCATTCAACAGGTTTGTTATTGCTGAGAAAGCCTTTTGATCTTTGTAATGAGTGTCAGGCCATAAGGAAAAAGTTACGTTTTGTCGTTCATCTTTATGATGAACTTTATGATGACTTACTTCTTTATGATGAATGCACCTTTAGGTATGGTGCACGTGCAAAGATTTACTGTACGAGCTCCTTATTCAAACTATCGATGATGAGCCCAAGTCAACTTACTCGTTTTTCTGGATGTATGAATCTGAATTTCTTCTAATTTGCCCTTATGGCCTCACACTCATTATAAAGGTCATAAGGCTCTCTCAGCAATAACTAACCTGTTGGACGATATTCCTAGAGTTTCTCTAACAATTTTTAAGAAAAGTGAGTTTTTCAGCGTTTTGCATTTTTCTAATAAATGTTTTCATTAACTAAAGAAAATTATCCAATTAAAGTTTTGTCCGTTGTTTCTATTTGGTGATTAGATACACTTCTGAAAAGTCCAAACCCCAAATTGAGCATATTTCTGAATGAATCAGTGTGATGCTAAACTTTTGCTTCCGAGTCTACCAAGGTAGCGGAAGCTTTGTTTTCACTTTTCTAGGATGTGTCTGTGTGTCTGTCATGAAATCCTTGTAACGGGCATAACTATACGAAGTTATTGCCCGATTTCTATGAAATTTTTAAGGATTGTGCGGGTTGGTGTGTAGACGGTCCCCTATGAAAATCATCATCGCCGGACTGATAGAAGCCACTGCGCACACGTAAAACTGCATTTCCTCGTAACGGCCATAACTTCTACATTTTCCATCCGATTTCAATGAAATTTTCAGGGATGTTACAGATTAGTATTTAGATGGTCCCCTATGAAAATCATTACCTTCGGACTGATAGTAGCCACTGCGCATGCGCAAACGTGAATTCCTTGTAACAGCCATAACTTCCACATTTTGTACCCGATTTCGATGACATTTTTATGGATTACGCGGATTAGGTAGTAAATGGTCTCCAATGAAAATCAAGTCCTTAACATTTAAAGTAGCCTCTGCGCATGCGCAAACGTAAAATCCTTGTAATAGCCGTGCATTTGTCGCCCTACCAATTCTTTCCCCGCGTA
This sequence comes from Apolygus lucorum, assembly GCA_009739505.2. Lineage (NCBI taxonomy): Eukaryota > Metazoa > Arthropoda > Insecta > Hemiptera > Miridae > Apolygus > Apolygus lucorum. Next base: position 53,233,006 of record CM019182.2, read on the forward strand.
ATTTCACATAAGTGACTTGATAATCTCAAATCCTATACTTCCCATCACCAGGCCCCAATAGTTCAGAGGTAGCGCATAGGACTCCCATCCAGGAGGCCGGGGTTCGACTCTCAGCCAAGCCAAGATATTTTTTGATCCAATCACTACTCACTTACATTTTCCATCGCAATTTGTTGAAATTTTCTAGGATTGTCCAGATTAGCGTGTAGATGGTCCCCTATGAGGGTAGTGGAAGGTACTTAGAGATTGGTGTTTTGAGATAAACTACTACGCATCGGCTCATCTACATAATCGGGTTATGGATACGAGAAAGCTATGTGCCACACCCACTTGGCAGACTTTTTTGATGTGTGTAGCTAAATCCTCGTTTTTGCCGAACTTTACAGCCCAATGATTTCTGATGTTTGTAATGAGTGATGGCTGAGATTTGCGACGGAAATTCCTACTCAACTACCATTTGCCCTAATAACTCCATTTTTAGAATACTCACTTTCCCTACTAAATCTCTTCCGGACAACGACGAATAAACAAGATTTTATCATTAATGATTCCATAAACAAAAATCTGCAAAATTCCATCAAGTTACTGTCTTCTTCGGACACCCTTGAGATTTTCTTAACTTTTTGAAGTGTTTGAGGATGAATTTTTCATCCAATTAAAATGAACCAAAACACACAGTTACCTGTACAGAAAATATTCAAGACTGATTGGAGAAAACCGTAACTTGAACGAAATTTGCAGATTTTTGGATATTGAGAACCAATATCTAGAATGATCATCCTAAAAAAATAGTAAAAACGCTGCAAATTATTACACAATGGTTTATGATTTTTCTATATAGATCACTCGTCTACAAAATTACCAACCATCCAATATGAAGGGGAAAAAAAAAAAATCAAAATCACCAACCATCGATTGCATTTCGGTCAGCTCTAATTTGAACGGAGATTAGGCCTCTTTTGCGATTCACACTCGTGTTTTGATATATATATATATATATTTCAATATAAACCCTTAAATTTTCGTAGGGAGCGAAGGGCTTGTCCTACAGAGCTCCGTGTGGTCTCAAAAAATTCTAAAAATTCTATAGAATCTTAAATTGAAGGAAAAACAATACCATTATATCAAAATTAGTTGAGTTAGGGCGTTTTCAAAATTTCAAAATTGATTTTGAACCCTTAGGAGTGACCTACATCAACCAAAATCTTCGGGGCACAACTAGACTCCAAATGGAGCCTACATACCAAATTTCATCAAAATCGGTCAATGCTAAGTGGCAAAAGTGCCGCGTACGGCGGACGGCGGACGGACGGCAAAATTTTTATTCGATTTTTGGATTCTACGTACCTTGAAACGTAAACCATCAAATTTTGAGGGGGTGTTAAAATTTTTTTTTTTCTTGGTCGATTCCAAAGGTTCATTATTGAAAATAATAAACCAAAAGCAAGAAAGGGGTCACAGATAATCACGGAGTCAAGTAGAACGGAAGTAATGAGTTGAAAAGTTACGATTTTGACGGTTTTCACCATCAAAATCTATCAAAATATCTCAGTTCTTGTTTGTTAATGATGAAGATCTTCTTCTTCTAGTTTATCGAAATCGGTTTAATTATGAAACGAAAGTACCGAAAAATGAAGGGAAAATAGACTACGCTCTAATTGACTCCGTTTTTATTGAAATGGGTTTCCACAACTTCGTCGCGAGTGATTGAATTCGGAGTCACAGATCTCGTCAGACATTTTGGTTTTTTTGGTTTATTATTTTCAATAATGATCCTTTGGAATGGACCAAGAAAAACAATTTTTAACCCCCCCTCAAAATTTGTTGGTTTACGTTTCAAGGTACGTTTTATCCGAAAATCGAATAAAAATTTGGCCGTCCGTCCGCCGTCAACCGCACTTTCCCCACTTTGATTACATTGACTGATTTTGATGAAATTCGGTATGTAGGCTCCATTCGGGGTCTCGTTGCGCCCCGAAGATGGTTGATGTAGGTAACTTCTAAGTATAGAAAAAAAAGGTTTGACATTTCGAAAACGCCCTAACTCAAAAAACGTCTGCCAAGTGGGTGTGGCACATAGCTTCCTCGTACCCATAACCCGATTATATAGATGGGCCGATGCATAGTAGGTAATCTCAAAGCACCAATCTCTAAGTACCTTTCACTACCCTCATAGGGGACCATCTACACGCTAATCTGGACAATCCTAGAAAATTTGATCAAATTCGGATGAAAAATGTGAATGTTATGGCTGTTCCAAGGATTTTACTTATGCGCATGCGCAGTGGCTACTATCAGTCCAAAGGTGATGATTTTCATAGGGGACCATTTAAATACCAATCTGTAACATCCCTGAAAATTTCATTGAAATCGGATGAAAAATGTAGAAGTTATGGCCGTTACAAGGAATTCACGTTTGCGCATGCGCAGCAGCTACTATCAGTCCGGGGGTGATGATCTGCTCCAGAGACCATCTACAACCTAATCCGCATAATCCCTGAAAATTTCATCGAAATCGGGTAGAAAATGTGGAAGTTATGGCCGTTACAAGGAAATTCACGTTTGCGCATGCGCAGTGGCTACTATCAGTCCGAAGATGATGATTTTCATAGGGGACCATCTAAATACTGATCTGTCACATTCCTGAAAATTTCATCGAAATCGGACAATAACTTCGTATAGTTATGCGCGTTACAAGGAATTCATGACAGACGGACAGACACACAGACAGACAGACACACAGACACACGGACACACAGACACACAGACACGGAACCAAAATTGTTCAGAAAGGTCTAAAACGCAAAACGCGAGTGAAAATTTTGATTTTGGAGAACTTTTTCTTTTCGTCCTTGAAAAGTGAAAACAAAGCTTCCGCTACCTTGGTAGACTCGGAAGCAAAATTTTGATCAATTTAAGGTAGTATAGAAGTTTTAGAATTTAATTTTGCTTCCGAGTCTACCAAGATAGCGGAAGCTCTGTTTCCACTTTTCAAGGACGAAAAAAAAAGTTCTCCAAAATCAAAATTTTCACTCGCGTCTTGCGTTTTAGACCTTTCTGAACAATTTTGGTTCCGTGTCTGTGTGTCTGTCTGTGTGTCTGTCATGAATTCCTTGTAACGCGCATAACTATACGAAGTTATTGTCCGATTTCTATGAAATTTTCAGGGATTGTGTGGGTTGGTGTGTAGACGGTCCCCTATGAAAATCATCATCGCCGGACTGATAGAAGCCACTGCGCACGCGCAAACGTGAATTTCCTTGTAACGGCCATAACTTCTACATTTTCCATCCGATTTCAATGAAATTTTCAGGGATGTTACAGATTAGTATTTAGATGGTCCCCTATGAAAATCACCACCTTCGGAATGATAGTAGCCACTGCGCATGCGCAAACGTGAATTTCCTTGTAGCGGCCATAACTCAAAAACGTCTGCCAAGTGGGTGTGGCACATAGCTTCCTCGTATCCATAACCCGATTGTATAGATGATCCGATGCATAGTAATCTCAAAACATCAAAACAAGTTAATCTGTAACATCCCTGAAAATTTCATTGAAATCGGATGGAAAATGTAGAAGTTATGGCCGTTATAAGGAATTCACGTTCGCGCATGCGCAGTGGCTACTATCAGTCCGAAGGTGGTGATTTTCATAGGAGACCATCTAAATACTAATCTGTAACATCCCTGAAAATTTCATTGAAATCGGATGGAAAAATGTAGAAGTTCTGGCCGTTACAAGGAATTCACGTTTGCGCATGCGCAGTGGCTACTATCATTCCGAAAGTGGTGATTTTCATAGGGGACCATCTAAATACTAATCTGTAACAACCCTGAAAATTTCATTGAAATCGGATGGAAAATGTAGAAGTTCTGGCCGTTACAAGGAATTCACGTTTGCGCATGCGCAGTGGCTACTATCATTCCGAAAGTGGTGATTTTCATAGGGGACCATCTAAATACTAATCTGTAACAACCCTGAAAATTTCATTGAAATCGGATGGAAAATGTAGAAGTTCTGGCCGTTACAAGGAATTCACGTTTGCGCATGCGCAGTGGCTACTATCATTCCGAAGGTGGTGATTTTCATAGGAGACCATCTAAATACTAATCTGTAACATCCCTGAAAATTTCATTGAAATCGGATGGAAAATGTAGAAGTTCTGGCCGTTACAAGGAATTCACGTTTGCGCATGCGCAGTCGCTTCTATCAGTCCGGGGTTGATGAATTTCATAGGGGACCGTCTACACACCTACCCGCTTTCGTCCTTGAAAAGTGAAAACAATGCTTCCGCTACCTTGGTAGACTCGGAAGCAATAATAAACATCGAGATGTTGAAAATTCCACGAGGAGTGCGATAAGGAAATGCAGACCTCCCAATATCTCTGTTCTACTCTACGGATCTTATCAGACGTGGTCGTGGAAAATTTAAATATTTAATAACACAAAATTCAATAAACTCCTGACGTTAATACTATTTTTTCGAAATTCGGTTGGGAAGTTTCCCTGTTTTGAAGTTACTTTGCAATATGAAGAAAATTTGGTCAAATTATGAAGTGAATTATTATCATGAAGTGGTGAAAGGGTGAGCAAGTTAACCCAACAAGGGCCGGGGCCATTGTATATAATGAGAAGAGGTAGACAAACTGATCTGTCGCTGAGGGTGGTTTGAGTTCATATCAAGTGATATTTGACTAGATATTGTATGTTTATGTGAAATTGTTGTGTGTTAACGAGTATTTTTTTTTTGTTTTTGTTTTTTGTTTTTTACGGGGCAAGCCCTTAGTCACTTAGGCCAAGAACAAGTACTGCTTTTACTAAAAAAAAGTCTGCCAAGTGGGTGTGGCACATAGTTTCCTCGTATCCATAACCCGATTATATAGATGATCAGATGCATAGTAGTTAATCTCAAAACACCAATCTCTAAGTACCTTCCACTACCCTCATAGGGGACCATCTACACGCTAATCTGGACAATCCTAGAAAATTTCATCAAATTCGGATGAAAAATTGGATGAGTAGTGATTGGATCAAAAATTTCTTTGGAAGGCTGGGAGTCGAACCTGGGACTACTGGGTTGGATAGGGGTGGATAGGTGGTATATGATTTGAGATTTTCACGTCACTTATGTGAAATTATGCGGGAAAAGAATTGGTAGGGCGACAAATGCACGGCTGTTACAAGGATTTTACGTTTGCGCATAAGCAGAGGCTACTGTGAATTTTAAGGCCTTGATTTTCATTGGGGACCATCTACAACCTAATCCGCGTAATCCCTGAAAATTTCATCGAAATCGGGTAGAAAATGTGGAAGTTATGGCCGTTACAAGGAATTCACGTTTGCGCATGCGCAGTGGCTTCTATCAGTCCGGCGATGATGATTTTCATAGGGGACCGTCTACACACCAACCCGCACAATCCCTGACAATTTCATAGAAATCAGACAATAAATTCGTATAGTTATGCCCGTTACGAGGATTTCATGACAGACACAAAGACACGGAACCAAAATTGTTCAGAAAAGTCTAAAACGCAAAACGCGAGTGAAAATTTTGATTTTGGAGAACTTCTTTTTGGTTTATTATTTTCAATAATGAACCTTTGGAATCGACCAAGAAAAAAAAATTTTAACACCCCCTCAAAATTTGATGGTTTACGTTTCAAGGTACGTAGAATCCAAAAATCGAATAAAAATTTGGCCGTCCGTCCGCCGTACGCGGCACTTTTGCCACTTAGCATTGTCCGATTTTGATGAAATTTGGTATGTAGGCCCCATTTGGGGTCTAGTTGTGCTCCGAAGCTTTTGGTTGATGTAGGTCACTTCCAAGGGTTCCAAAATCAATTTTGAAATTTTGAAAGCGCCCTAACTCAAAAAATTGTGATATAAAGGTATTGTTTTTCCTTCAATTTAAGATTCTATAGAATTTTTAGAATTTTTTGAGACCACGCGGAGCTCTGTAGGACAAACCGTTCGCTCCCTACGAAAATTTAAGGGTTTATATTGAAATATATATATATAAATCAAAACTCGAGTGTGAATTGCAAAAGAGGCCTAATCTCCGTTCAAATTAGAGCTGACCAAAATGCAATCGATGGTTGGTGATTTTAATTATTTTTTTTATATTTTTTTTTTATATTTTTTTTTTATTATTTTTTTTAATTTATCTATTTTTTTTGTCTTCATATTGGATGGTTGGTGATTTTGTAGACGAGTGATCTATATAGAAAAATAATAAACCATTGTGTAATAATTTGCAGCGTTTGGTTTATTATTTTCAATAATGAACCTTTGGAATCGACCAAGAAATGAAAAATTTAATACCCCCTCAAAATTTGATGGTTTACGTTTCAAGGTACGTAGAATCCACAAATCGAATAAATATTTGGCCGTCCGTCCGCCGTACGCGGCACTTTTGCCACTTAGCATTGACCGATTTTTGACCGACTTCAACGCGCCGAAGGCGCGCGAAAGAGGAGGTACTCAATTCGGGTTGTCGTGGGACGACGATTTTTTTTTTTTTTTTTTTTTTTTTTTTTTGTATGTCCGAGTCGCTTGCATTTCTTTATTCTGGTACCAATCTGTCTGGTTCTTTTTGAAATTTGTTCTACAAGTATCCGTGGTGGTCCCGTTTCAAACAGATTTCATTTTGCATTGTTAGAAGTATCGAAAATTTGTGAATGAAGTTGAAAAACGTGGGTCCCGTTTTCGGGAATATCGGTCCGCATTCACTCTTCTTGCCCTGTGACTTCCCACTGAGTCGATGGAGGACCATTTGTGTATAGTCAAATTAAAGGTCTGATTGTAAGCTTTAAAATGATATACTATATGAGGGGGGTTCCGATAACTAAAAGGTGCTGCGGTGATGAGAAAGGGGGAAATTATACTGGGTTATTCGCTCAGAACCTGCATGAGCCATATCAAACGTGTTTATCAATGCTCGAGTATGTGAGTTTTCCTACCAAATATGAAGGATAATCATAGTACTGTTAGTTAGGTATTCTACCATGTGGGTGTAGCACATAGCTCTCTCAACACTAATAACACGATTGGATAGGTAACAGTGTAGGAGATCGTCAGATCTGCATAGTGCCGTACCAAATATTAGGGATATAATAGTACAGTTAGGTGATAAGAGGGTATTCTACCAAGTGGGTGTAGCACATAGCTTCCTCCTCATCCATAATATAGTTGGGTAGGTAATGGTATAGGAGATCGTCAGAACTGCATAGTGCTGTACCAAATATTAGGGATATAATAGTACAGTTAGGTGATAAGAGGGTATTCTACCAAGTGGGTGTAGCACATAGCTTCCTCCTCATCCATGATATAGTTGGGTAGGCAATAGTATAGGAGATTGCCATAACTGCATAGTACCATACCAAATATGAGGTGTATAGTACAGTTAGGTGATAAGAGGGTAGGTATTCTACCAAGTGGGTGTAGCACATAGCTTCCTCCTCATCCATGATATAGTTGGGTAGGCAATAGTATAGGAGATTGCCATAAATGCATAGTACCATACCATAATGCATAGTACCATACCAAATATGAGGTGTATAGTACAGTTAGGTGATAAGAGGGTATTCTACCAAGTGGGTGTAGCACATAGCTTCCTCCTCATCCATGATATAGTTGGGTAGGCAATAGTATAGGAGATTACCATAACTGCATAGTACCATACCAAATATGAGGTGTAGTATAGTACAGTTAGGTGATAAGAGGGTATTCTACAAAGTGGGTGTAGCACATAGCTTCCTCCTCATCCATGATATAGTTGGGTAGGCAATAGTAAAGGAGATTGCCATAACTGCATAGTACCATACCAAATATGAGGTGTATAGTACAGTTAGGTGATAAGAGGGTATTCTACCAAGTGGGTGTAGCACATAGCTTCCTCCTCATCCATGATATAGTTGGGTAGGCAATAGTATAGGAGATTGCCATAACTGCATTGTACCATACCAAATATGAGGTATATAGTACAACTCGGTAATGAGAGGGTATTCCACCAAGTGGGTGTAGCCATAGCTTCCTCGTCATCCATAATATAGTTGTGTAGGCAATAGTATAGGAGATTGCCATAACTGCATAGTACCATACCAAATATGAGGTGTATAGTACAGTTAGGTGATAAGAGGGTATTCTACCAAGTGGGTGTAGCACATAGCTTCCTCGTCATCCATAATATAGTTGGGTAGGTTATAGTATAGGAGATCTTCAGAAGTACATTGTGCTGTACCAAATATGAGGTATATAGTACAACTCGCTGATGAGAGGGTATTCTACCAAGTGGGTGTAGCACATAGCTCTCTCAACACTAATTACACGATTGGGTAGGTAACAGTGTAGGAGATCGTCAGATCTGCATAGTGCCGTACCAAATATTAGGGATATAATAGTACAGTTAGGTGATAAGAGGGTATTCTACCAAGTGGGTGTAGCACATAGCTTCCTCGTCATCCATAATATAGTTGGGAAGGCAATAGTATAGGAGATTGTCATAACTGCATAGTGCCGTACCAAATATGAGGTATATAGTACAGTTAGGTGATGAAGGGTTTTCTATCAAGTGGATAAACACACTTAGCTCCCTCGTCAATCATGTCATGGTTGAGTTGTTGAATTGTGTTGTCAGAACTACCAAGTACCTACGATATATGAGGGAAGTCGAACAGTTAAGGGATATGAGAGTAGATGGCTAAGAAGGAAAGTGACCCAAATACCTCCTGAAACTGATCCATAAACGGAAACTCATCTACACGTATGGAAACTGATCCGGATTACAAAATGTCGTCCACCCTATGGCTTCTAGTTCACCTTACTGAAATGATGCACAGTATTGAAGTAGATCTACATTGCGAAAACTGATCGAAAAACTGCGGGTAAATTAATTTCTGATTTACATTGAGGACCACTAAAAAGTGAAAAATAAAAAATAATATAAAATCGAAAAATAATAAAATAAAAACCTTTTTAACAAAAAAATGGACCGACCTCAAAAATGATGTCCGTGAACACCAAAAAGGAAAAAATAATAATCTCAGCGAAAACACACTGATGTATTAGGTTGTTGGATATAAATATCTTGTCAACAGATGGTATGTTGGAATACCAACAATTATTTGTAATGTGATTCACACTCATATCCTCCATCATACGATAGCAGTGACATACTACCCAATAGTTTTGGAACACTTATCTCTACTCGTATTCATGTTTTGTAATACTCACCAGATCATGTGAGTATTACTTAATAACCACAGTGTATCCAGATAGGTAGGTAGGTACGCATTGAAGTCGCCGCCGTGCCCACCTGTAGACACAAACTAATCACCTTCCTTACTCGATGATCTGGTTAGCATTACAAGAGTAAGTACCTACCATTGAGTTACAATGTGCTCCCCAAACTATTAGGTACCTAGTACGTCTCTGCTGCCATATGAGTATGATAGTAAGTGTGAACCTCCCTAGGAATGGTTGTGACGAGTAATTTGAGACTCTATTATTACATGAGACTGTTTATTTTATTGGTGGATATATTATATGTAGCAACATACCTTCGGAATCGTTGTTACCTAATTAACGTTCAAAACCGTCCACAATTTTAGACAAAAAGATATATACGTTCATACTCGGTGTGGAAGCATGTCTGTGGTATGGGAGGTATCTACCTAGATTTCCGAAAACGAATAAAATGTTGGTAAGTAGAACATCTAGGAGACGTTTGTGTCTACAGGTGGGCACGGCGGCGACTTCAATGCGTACCTACCTACCTATCTGGATACACTGTGGTTATTAAGTAATACTCACATGATCTGGTGAGTATTACAAAACATGAATACGAGTAGAGATAAGTGTTCCAAAACTATTGGGTAGTATGTCACTGCTATCGTATGATGGAGGATATGAGTGTGAATCACATTACAAATAATTGTTGGTATTCCAACATACCATCTGTTGACAAGATATTTATATCCAACAACCTAATACATCAGTGTGTTTTCGCTGAGATTATTATTTTTTCCTTTTTGGTGTTCACGGACATCATTTTTGAGGTCGGTCCATTTTTTTGTGATGAAATTTGGTATGTAGGCTCCATTTGTGGTCTAGTTGTGCCCCGAAGCTTTTGGTTGAGAGAGAGAGAGAGAGAGAGAGAGAGAAAGCGTTTATTTACAATAATAGTAATTATTACTATTTGTAATACTATAGAATACTTAAACTGATTTTATTACCTACAAATACACTTATTTACTACCTCACCTAACAATTTCTTATCTAACTAGTTATTTTTGACTTTCGCAATCACCAAATTATTGTAACATTTAAGTACTACAGAAAGCACACACGCTTATACTGCTGGTATTATATTACCGTCGCAGGGGGTGGTCGCTGCTTATAAATCATATGTAGGTACCTATCTATATTATTTTTCCTTCGAATGTCAAGTTACCAATTCCTTCGTGCCTATTTCAACTCCTTTCCGACAATTGGGAACAAATGCTCTACTTTTACTCTTACTCTCCTGACCATGTATTTCCTATTCGTAATTGAATTCTGCAGTTAGGAAATCCCTATAATTGCTAGCTGCCCTAATAAATTGTGCCACCTTTTCAAAATTTACGGATGTTCCGTTCTGCATTTCCACAATCTCCGGATCGGATAACCATGTCTTTCCCGTGTATCTGAATCTTAGTTCTCTCTTTATGGGACATTTAGCCATAAAGTGGAGTGGCGTCTCGTCTTCCCGCTCGTTGCACATGCTGCATTTGTTTGCCAGGCCCTCTCTCCACCACCGGTAATTTACTTTAACCATTTCCGTTCGAGCTCTACAGACGATTCTAATTTTCGCAAGATCTTTCATATCAGTCTTGTGCGAGAGCTCGAAGAGTCAACATTGGAGTGTACACTCGCGAAAAAGATATAAACAGGTGACAATTCGTTCCGCGTTCGGGAATGCTTACTCAGTGAAATGAAGGACCCGGAGGACGGTGAGCCAACGATTGAGGTCGTAATAACAAAAACAAAGCAAGAGTTGTTGCATCACCGTGAGATTACAGGGGCGATACGGAGTTTGGATCCCCACGTAAGTGATGCATTTAATCATTTATACAATATTGTAGCTTCTTTATGTGACTACCTTAGTCAAGCCAATGAACACATAACCAGATTAAAACAAAACGTAAAGGCACGGGAGGATATACAAGGGTCATCGAAATCGACTCAACCCAATGTCCTCAGGACCTATAGTACGGATGAAGAAGAAACCGGAAGAGAAACCGATTGGATCCTGAAAAGGGCCAGCAAGAAACGTAAAGCTAGGTCATCGCCAGAAGTAGCATGCCCCTCCAACAAAACTAAGGTTAGCAAAGATGCAACCAAGACTGAAGAGATAAAGCCAAAAAAGGACCCCCCTCCACCTCCCATAAATATTGTGGGTCTAAAGAGTTACTCGGCCCTTAAAGATATAATTGCGATTATCCCGAAAGAACAATTCAAAGTCACTGCTCTCAACAACAACGTTTGGAAAATAAATGTAGAAACGAGAGATAACTGGAAATTGATTACAGACAATTTACGTATGGAGAAAAAACAGTGGTATACGTACCAAGACAAAGTGGACAGGCCAATCAAGGTCATGGCTAGAGGTCTACACGCAACATGCGAGAAAAGTGAAATTATTGAAGACCTTAAAAATCAAGGTCTTAACATTATGGATGCGACCAACATCCTTAGGAAAGAAAAAAAGAAAAACGAGAGAGGTGAAATCGAAACCTTTCAAAAACCTCTTCCTCTCTACATGCTAACTTTTGACAAAACCGAGGATATTTAAAAAATCCATGGCATAAAGGCCATTCTCAACATGATTGTGAAGATTGAGCCTGTGAAGAGAACCTCCAAACTCATTCCCCAATGTAAAAAATGTCAGTCATATCTACATACACAGTCCTACTGTGGGAAGGAACCTGCATGTGTTAAGTGTGCTGGACAGCATATAACATCCGAATGTACCCTAGACAAGACAGATGCTCCCAAATGCGTTAACTGCAAAGGGGTTCATCCTGCAAATTATCGAGGTTGCGAAGTAGCTAAAGAGCTACAACGACTGCGAAACAATGCCACCAAATCCCAAGTGAAAGTGGTTCAGAGTAAGCGAGATGTTTCTATTGACAGAAGTGTCACTAGAAGGAAATCGCTCACCACATCCACAACAGGTGCAACTACCCCAAAGGTCTCATATGCTTCAGTTGTTGCAAAAAGAGAGGTAAATGTGTCGAGCGCAGAAAAAATGCTCGCACAAATACTGGAAAAACTGAACGAACAGACTAATACAAATAAGGTGTTATTTGAAAGAATAACCAAGCTAGAAAACCAACTAACTAACTATGGAATAATATGATGGATCCAACACTAAGAATAGCAGCTTGGAACGCAAATGGGTTATCAAATCACGTCAAGGAAGTAGAACTATTCCTCCATTCTAACAAGATAGACATCCTACTCGTTTCTGAAACACATTTTACTCGGACTTCATACGTCAAAATAAGAGGGTTTACATGTTACCATACTATACACCCAAGCAATAAAGCTAGAGGAGGTTCGGCAATCATAATCAAAGAAAACATCGTGCACCAAGAAGAACCAAAAATCGAAGAGGAAAAAATGCAGGTAACATCGATAAAAGTGGATCTAAAAAATAAGAGCTTCAGAATAGCTGCCATATATTGTCCCCCCAGGCATAACTTGAAGAAAGATGACTACAGAGGTCTATTCGAATCACTAGGAAACAACTTCATAGTGGGAGGAGACTACAACGCCAAAAATACCTATTGGGGCTCACGATTAACCACGACCAAAGGTAAACAACTGTACGAGGCAGCAACCGCATTCAAGTGTGATTTCCTATCAACCGGAAGACCTACATACTGGCCTACGGATGCCAATAAAATCCCCGATCTAATAGACTTCTTTATAAGCAGAGGTATCTCAAGTGGATACATACATGTAGATGATAGTGACGACCTACCCTCTGATCACTCACCCGTTATTGTAACAATCAGTGAAAAAGTGATTTTAAAAGAGAACACTCCAAGCTTATCCAATAAGAAAACTTGCTGGTCTTGTTTTCGGCAGCAACTGGAAACATCAATTAACCTTAAAGTTCCCCTGAAAACCCCGGAACAACTAGAAGACGAACTTGACGTATTTATAAATAACGTACAACACGCAGCCTGGCAAAGTACCCCAGTAAGCCAAAACAACAACTATTGTGATAACAAAATGAAATCATACCCACTAGAAGTAAGGAATTTACTGAATGAAAAACGAAAAGCAAGGAGAATATGGAAAAATAATAGAACTCCTGAAAATAAAACTATTTTCAACAGAAACGTTAACAAACTTAAATATCTGTTGAAAACCGTGGAAAACGAATCAGTCGAACATTTCTTGAGTAACCTAACTGCAGAGAAAGATACGGACTATTCTCTCTACAAGGTAACAAAAAACATGAAAAGACCAAAAGTTCAATCTTCTCCAATCAAAAAAGATGATGGCACATGGGCCAGAAGTAACCAAGAGAAAGCAATACTATTTGCTGATCATCTCTGCGAAACCTTTCAACCATTACCAAATCTGATACCAGACGAAAATACAACAAAGACAGAAAAAACAGATGAACTCGAAATTATACCTGTAACTCTGAAAGAACTAAAGGGTGAAATAAAGAGTAACATCAATGCAAAAAAGACGCCTGGCTATGACTTGATAACAGGTAGAATTATGAAAGAGCTCCCTGAAAAGGCTGTCATAAAATTGCTTCATATTATCAATGCTACCTTCAGGCTGAAACATGTACCATCCCAGTGGAAAGTTGCGGAGGTCATTATGATTACCAAACCAGGAAAGTCACCTAATGAGAAGACAGGATATCGGCCTATATCACTCCTCCCTGTCATGTCCAAACTTTTTGAAAAGCTGCTGCTTAAACGGCTTAAACCAATAATAGAAGACAGGAATTTGATTCCAGATCACCAGTTTGGATTCAGACAACAACACTCTACGATAGATCAAGTCCATCGAATCACAAACATTATAGAAAAGGCCCTAGAAGGCAAAAAAATATGTGCCAGCATTTTCTTAGACGTGGCTCAGGCCTTTGACAAGGTTTGGCATGAGGGTCTTGAATATAAACTGCACAGGGATCTCCCAAGACAGTTTTATTTACTCCTAAAATCCTACCTTGAGAACAGACATTTCAGGGTAAAGCAAGATGATCAATACTCCTGCTTGAAGCCTATAAAAGCAGGGGTTCCGCAAGGGAGTGTTCTCGGCCCGGTACTTTACATATTGTACACAAGAGACCTTCCACAACAAGAAGACACAACTGTTGCTACGTTTGCAGATGACACGGCTATCCTCTCTGTTGGAGATGACGTGGAAACTGCAACTCGCAAACTTCAGACGTCTGCTAACAAGATAGCCAAGTGGACTAAGATGTGGAGAATGAAGTTGAATGAAACAAAATCAGTACACATCAACTTCACTAACCGAAAGATCTCAGCCGTAGAAGTCGAGATCAATTCTAACAAAATTCCGTACGCTGATACAGTGAAATACTTGGGGATGACCCTTGACTCCAAACTAAATTGGAACAATCATATCGAAAAGAAGAAGCAGGAATTGAAGATCAAGTTCAGAAGAATGTATTGGTTAATGGGAAGGAATTCCCATCTTTCACTTCACAACAAACTGCTTATATATAAGCAGATTCTTCGCCCTATCTGGGCCTATGGGATACAGCTCTGGGGCTGTGCCAAAAAATCAAATATTAAGAAAATCCAAACCTTTCAGAATAAACTACTGAGAAGTATAGTTGGAGCCCCCTGGTACATGCGAAATGACGATATCCATCGAGATTTGAAGATAGAGACTGTCAATGAAACTATTGTCAAATACGCAAGGAAGCACGAACATCGCCTCCACAAACATGAGAACCTGGAGATGCTCAACGTTTTGGACAACGATGGAGAACTTCGGCGCCTCAAGCGAAACAAACCACTGGATTTAATTGTGCTGTGCCAATAGTTCTTAGTGCAAGTGAAACCAAGTGTTCCCGATCCTGCTAAAAATACGGACTAGGTTTTGCTGAAAACCTGCCCTACAGTGAGATTGAATTATTCTGAAATGAAATATTGCTAGATGAGTTGTATCTTATGTTCAGTTGCAATAAATAAATCACAATAAAAAAAAAAAAAAAAAAATCTTTCATATTCATGTACGCCAGTACCCCACCCGCCGTTCTATCCAATTTCGCATAGAGTTTATGATGTTCCGATTCAGTCACTTCTCTACTCACGTTGTTCGCCCAATTATCCCTCATCTCCCGAATCAGAACATCAATGCCACTCTTCCACTCCTCACCATCCCAAGGGCAACCGAGCTCCTCCGCCATTCTGCCATATTCCTGCTACCATCCCACACCCTCCAGCACCACCTGGTCTGCCACAATCCTGGTATACCTACTCCTTGGATACTTCATAACTTTCGCTGTATAATCCGTCTGCAACTTTATTGTATATAGGAAGATTGGTTGAAACCCGCTTTCAGCGTACACAATGTAATTGGGGGTGTTTTGTGGCAATGCCAGCACCTTTTTAATGTAATACCGCTGTAATTGTTCCACTTGTTCGTATTTCTTGTGCCCCCAAACCTGCGCGCCGTAGCATACCAATGACTTTGTTGTCGCTCTATATACTTTATGTTTTGTCTCTAGTGGGACCCGTCTCTTCTGAATCATTCTTCCCCACACTGCCGCCATTCCGTGCTTAGCTTCACCGACTTTCTTGGCAAAATGGGTTCCCAAATCCATAGTCGGAGTGATTGTGATGCCCAAGTACTTGTATCTGGTGACCACTTCGAGTGCCTCCCCTTCGAACTTCCAGTTTTCATTCTTGGACCTCCTTCCTCCCCTCTTTCCCAATATCATCACTTGGGACTTCTCTCGGTTCAGCGTCAGATTCCATCTATTCAGGTACCCACTGAGTTCGTTTATCATCACTTGGAGAGATGCTGGACTTTCCGCCAGCAAGACCGCGTCATCAGCATACATTAGGCATTTTATTCTGAATCCTCCTACTGTCACTCCACCGCTCAATTGGTCCGGCAAGTCGTTTATAAAAAGGGAGAATGCTATCGCTTCTCGGCCTCTTGGCTAAGATCAAAGTGTAGCTTTTGGTTGATGTAGGTCACTTCTAAGGGTTCCAAAATCAATTTTGAAATTTTGAAAACGCCCTAACTCAAAAAATTTCGATATAAAGGTATTATTTTTCCTTCAATTTAAGATTCTATAGAATTTTTAGAATTTTTGAGACCACGCGGAGCTCTGTAGGACAAACCGTTCGCTCCCTACGAAAATTTAAGGGTTTATATTGATATATATATATATATATATATATATTATATATATATATATATATATATATTATATATATATATATATTATATATATCTATATATAATATATATATATATATATATATATCTATCTATATATATATATATATATATATATATATATATATATATATATATATATATTTACATCTTGGTACAAAATGACGTCCGTATCATAGTTGTGGTAAAGTGACGTCCCCCTGAAGGAGTGGTCATTTTAACAAAATTTTGAAATTCCAACATTAATTAAGGCCGAGATACTTGTTAACCGACTCAGATATTCACATTTCGCTTGCTGATGACATATACAGTTCTTCACATATACGCTGTACATATGAACGCATAGTGGCTTCCGTTCACACAGCAGCTGAATTGACGTCCAGTAAGCTCGAGCTTACTGGACGTCAATTCCGCTGCAGTGT
The DNA here is from genome assembly GCA_009739505.2 of Apolygus lucorum. Classification (NCBI taxonomy): domain Eukaryota; kingdom Metazoa; phylum Arthropoda; class Insecta; order Hemiptera; family Miridae; genus Apolygus; species Apolygus lucorum. Next base: position 53,249,880 of record CM019182.2, read on the forward strand.
GAATAGCGCTGGCAAGGCGCCGCAGAGTTGAGGGCTGGAACCAGCCGTTTTCAAGGGTGTGGGAGAATGCCAAATTGGTGAACTCACCCAATTCAATCTCAGAACGTTTCGCAAAATGTGTCAATATAGAAAAGTAGAAGAGAAGTAGAAAAGAACCCCCCCCTCACAAGTTGTTTACATGAAAAATAATGGGTAATTGCCAAAAAGGACCAATAAGAGAGAAATGGGGAAAATATAATTTTCAAGAGAAAAAATCATACATAGGAAATAAAATCGGGCCGAGTTTATTAGGCCCCACTTCCCTTCCTAAGGACCAGGAAGTTTAATAATGAGGGAGGGACATTGATCCATAATTAATGGTTCTATATGGTTCGCAAAATGTATCACTATAGAAAAAAACGTCTGCCAAGTTGGGTGGGCAGTATAGCTTCCTCACTCATTGTAACATGGACGAATAGAATCAGTTGGCGAAAAAATTATGATTCAAAGAGTTATTGAATACCAAAATATTGGCGATAATATGCGGGATAGGGTTGCAGGTATTAATGTTTTAATAGTGTTGTAAATAGTTGTGGTATATAAACCACTGAAATAAAAGAACGAAAGAGTGTAGGTATAAACCACCGTCTAGGACCTAACCCACACAATCCCTTAAAATTTCGTCGAAATTGGTTGAATAGTTGGGGAGTTTTGGTTGTAACAATAAATTTAAAGTTCGCGCATGCGCAGCGGCTATTGCTTGACCAATTTGATTGAAACTTATAGGGTGTCTCTCAGAAGTTAGTCCCTAACTAACCTCCAAATTTGAGCAAAATCGGTTCATTAGAAACCGAGGTTCCAGGAAATTCACGTTTGCGCATGCGCACTCGCTCCTATTCGTCCGAAGGTGCTGAAATTGATAGGGGACCGTCTAGGACCTAACCCGCACAATCCCTGAAAATTTCATCAAAATCGGACCACAGGTTAGTATAGTTTTGCCCGGGACAAGGATTGACCACAGACAGACCGACAGACAGACAGACACGGAACCAAAATTGTTCGGGAAGCTCTAAAACGCAAAAAGCAAGTGGAAATTTTGATTTTGGAGGAAATTTTTTTTTTTCACTTCTTTCACGAATACAAAGCTTCCCAACCTTCGGTAGTGAGGAAGCAAAAGAGAAGTAGAAAAGAACCCCCCCTCACAAGTTGTTTAATAAGTTGTTATTAATAAAATCAATAAAATATTCTTCCCAGATTATTAGAATCTGGAATTAGATCCTGTAATAAAAATGTACAGCAGGATGGGGTTCGTAGTACCAATTTACGTATTTACTACCTTTGTGGGCGTCGCACATAGCTTCCTAACGTCAATAAAATATTGTTTCCATATCATTCGAATCTGGAATTAGATCTTGTAATACAAATGTACTAGCAGGATGGGGTTTGTAGTACCTATTTACGTATTTCACTACCTTTGTGGGCGTAGCACACAGCTTCCCAACATCAATAAAATATTGTTTCCACATTCTTCGAATCTGGAATTAGATGCTGTAATACAAATGTACGAGCAGGATGGGGTTTGTAGTACCTATTTACGTATTTCACTACCTTTGTGGGCGTAGCACATAGCTTCCCAACATCAATAAAATATTGTTTCCACATTCTTCGAATCTGGAATTAGATCCTGTAATACAAATGTACGAGCAGGATGGGGTTCGTAGTACCAATTTACGTATTTTACTACCTTTGTGGGGGTAGCACATTGCTTCCCAACATCAATAAAATATTGTTTCCACATTCTTCGAATCTGGAATTAGATCCTGTAATACAAATGTACGAGCAGGATGGGGTTTGTAGTATCAATTTACGTATTTTACTACCTTTGTGGGCGTAGCACATAGCTTCCTAACATCAATAAAATATTGTTTCCATATTATTCGAATTTGGAATTAGATCCTGTAATAAGAATGTACGAGCATGATGGGATTCGTAGTACCAATTTACGAATTTTACTAGTACACACATGCGGGGAGTGCAATGATTTTTCCAATTTTTCTCGTCCATTCTTCAACAGTTCTGCCAAAATCCCATCTTCTCCAGGTCAATGAATTGGCTGGTGGTGGGGAAAAACCAGGTAAGTACAAAAAATAGAATTTTACAGGAGAGCATTTTTTTTTCAAATTTTATTCTCAATACCGAATAATCTTCCTAACCGAATAATCACTAACGCCCCAGCCAATAGTAAGCATGGTTTCTTCACTTCTAAGGGATGAAAAATAAGGGTTGACATTTTGAAAACGCCCTAGCTCAAAAAAAATCGATATAAAGGTATTGTTTTTCCATCAATTTAAGATAGCATAGAATTTTTAAAATTTTAGAGACCATGCGGAGCTCTGCAGCACAAACCGTTAGCTCCCTACGAGACCTTAAGGTTTTTCCTTCGATAAAACAAAATCACGAGTGTGAATCACCAAAGAGGTCTAATCGCGTTCAAATAATATTTATTAATATTATTATTATTATTTAATATTTAATTTAATTTAATTTAATTTAATAATTAATACTATTATCAAATAATATTATTATCTGACCAAAATGCGATCGCTGTTCGTTTCTTCGAGTTGTATTCAGTTTTGCTTCCGTAGCAACCAGTAATCAAATTTCCATACGAAGGACCCTATTTTTCGAATCGAATGCAAAGCGTTTATTTCTTCCAAAAACTTGATTTTGAAGGTGTGAAGGTAATTATGTAGCAGGTAAAAAGAGTTACAATGGTAAAATTGTGATCTTTGCAGACGAATGATCTATACAGAAAAATAATAAAAGAAAGGTGTTACTTTATACTCACTACCATATCTACGAATGGAGGTCTTCTTCAAAAAATCCACTTTCTAGCCGTCAAAATCATTTGTAAGTATCACTAACGGATTCAGCGTGAAAAATTACACAGGAATTGATACCAAACTCGTCATGTCATCCTAACATGGACGGATTGTCGCATTGAAACCATCTTGGATAATCCTGCCAGTTTCTCCCTCCTACAGGGCCCCACCATTGAGGCACGACTAGGGTGGGGAACCAGGGTTAGGATTTGACGTGACTGAGCCACCTCGTTGTTGTTTTTTCTGCTCAGTTCGATTACGTAATTAATGGGGGTATGCATCGAAGTCCTGCACACCAACATCCAATGCGATGCACGTAGTGCACTCATCCAAGGCCCAGTCCCTCCCCTGTTGGTTGTTCGGTCCATGTTGTGTCTTCCCCTTTACCCAGGGCTAATTGGGTACTCATTGAGGACGAGGGTACTTGACCATCCTTAGTGGGGCTCATGACGGGGAGTTCCTCCCGTCCAAGACGTAGGCTCTTTGCCCCGTTGGGTCCTGACCTTTGGTCAGTTGGGTTTGTACAAAGTGTTAGTTGATCGATGTGCGTTGCATCTTCCCCTTCACCCAGGGCTAATTGGGTACTCACTGAGGACGAGGGTACGTGACCACCCTTAGTGGGGCTCATGACGGGGAGTTCCTCCCGTCCAAGACGTAGGCTCTTTGCCCCGTGGGGTCCTGACCTTTGGTCAGTTGGGTTTGTACAAAGTGTTAGTTGATCGATGTGCGTTGCATCTTCCCCTTCACCCAGGGCTAATTGGGTACTCACTGAGGACGAGGGTACGTGACCACCCTTAGTGGGGCTCATGACGGGGAGTTCCTCCCGTCCAAGACGTAGGCTCTTTGCCCCGTCGGGTTCTGACCTTTGGTCAGTTGGGTTTGTACAACCTGTTAGTTGATCAGTCTGCGTTGCACCTTCCCCTTCACCCAGGGCTAATTGGGTACTCACTGAGGACGAGGGTACGTGACCACCCTTAGTGGGGCTCATGACGGGGAGTTCCTCCCGTCCATGACGTAGGCTCTTTGCCCCGTCGGGTTCTAACCTTTGGTCGGTTGGGTTTGTACAACCGGCCTCCCAGTTTAAGTTGGAACGGTTAAAAAATTGTGTCGAGTCCCAACCACGATGGCTGGAGATGGGGATCCCAGTTATCACGATATGGATGCCTTTTGACTTCTTGGATTGTGAATTGTACTGATAACTCGAGCTGTCGCCCAGGTGGGTAACGGGGCTTCTTCCCCAGGAAGTGCCGCCAACCATCCTGCGGGGCCCCCGCTTGGCAGCGCCCCTTACCGGTGCCCACGGTGTCGGAGCCGTGGGAGTTTCTGAAAATCTTCGACCAGTAAGAGCCTTGAGCCCACCCTATTGAGTATCATCTAGGGATGGGCATAGCCTGCCCAGGAACCCCCTGGGTAGGTGAGCCGGTTTGGGGTGGTGGGATAAAAACCCAATGTGATGTCTAATCAAAATCTTGAAATGAATAGTGGAGTAGTAGATGTGTCCCAATATAGCAGCTGGAAGGAAATACTGCTTCTAGAAGAGGTGAACCGAGAGAGTCTTGCCAACATGAGAAAGGAGATTCAGAGGATGTTGGCTACAACAAAGCAGCAGAAGACTGTCAGTATGACCATTAAAGATGGACTCGTACTACTTGTGGAGTTGCATGATGTCCTTAGTGCAAACTTGAAGAAGAAAGGTCCACTTATGGAAATCCTGAAGACTGAGGTGGAGCAATCTACAAGATGGTCACCTGAGAAGGAGGGGAAGGATTTAATCCGAAAGAGGCTCCATTCAGAGGCACCAGATAGCAGAGCCAGCAGAGAAAGTGAGGGTGAACTCACTGACATTACAGCCTTCCCAGGTGCAACGTTCAGGGACACAATACCTGGCTGCTCCAGGGTGGAAGAATCGAAACTGGGGAAAGAAGATAAATTAATCAATAAATCAGAAGAGGAGGAGATGGAGACTGACAGTGAAGGCTCAAGCCAAACAGTAACTGACTCTGACAGCTTAAACGCGCCACATAAGTTGAGGTTCCGAAAGGACAAGAAGGACCTAAGCAAGGAGGCCCAGAGGAAAGCTGCCCGGGAGGCAGAGAGAGAGGCGGATAGACTGAAGAGAATCCAGAAACAAGCGGAGGCAGAGAAACGAAAAAAGGAAGCAGAGAGGAATAAGAGGGAAGAAGAAGCGAAACAGCGAACAGAACGGGACAAAAGGAGGAAGCAGGCGGACACCATCAACAGGAAAAAACGGAGGAAGAGACCACAGGCCCTAGTTATTAAGGTGTCTGAGACGCTTCCATATGCCGAGGTGCTTCGAAAACTGAAGCTGAGTGTGAAACCAGCGGACACTAATACGGAGATTAGAGCCATTCGAAAAACAATGGGAGGAGACGTGATGCTGGAGATGGAACCATCTTGCGGCATCACAGAAAGCTTCAGAAAGTCCGTAGAGGATGCCGTGGGTGGGGGGCTGGTGAAAGACCTCAAGCCACGGGCGTCCCTCGAAATCCGTGATATTGATTCCCTTACCCCAGCTGACGAGGTAAGGGCTGGGATCGAGAGGAAGCTTGGAGGACCTCGCGAGGACCTTACGGTGAACCTGACTGCCCCAAATGGCAGACAGCAGATCCTGGCCATTGTCTCCCTTGCGGGAGGGGATGCGGAGAAGCTGGTCAAGGTAGGGAAGATCCAAATTGGATGGGTAAACTGCCGAATCCGAAGAAGGGTGGATGTACCCCGATGCTTTAGATGCATGGATTATGGGCATCTGGCCAGAGATTGTAAGGGCCCGAATCGGGCGACAATCTGTCTAAAATGTGGCGAGACAGGGCACAAGAGAGCTGAGTGCACGAATGATGCTGCATGTCCCTTGTGCAAAGAGCTGGGCGTCGCTGATAGCCACGAGGCTGGCAAAAAAGGTTGTACTGGCTTTCGGAGGGCCCTAGAGAGGAGGATGAGAGGAAGGATATGAAGTTCCTTCAGATCAACCTCCACCGGAGTCGAACGGCTAGCTCCCTCAAGGAGCAAATCGTCGTGGAAAGAAAGGCAGATGTTATGTTGATTAGCGAACAGTACAACTACGAGGATAGGGGGGATGACTGGTTTGCCGACTCATCAGGCACTTCTGCCATTTGGGTGGCAAATCGCTCGTCTGTCCCGGTGGAGGCGAGGGGGGCTGGGGTGGGTTACGTCTGGATCAGGAGTAAGGGCGTGACCTACTTCAGTTGCTATCTGACCCCCAATGATCCAATCGCCAACTTCGAGGAAAAACTAGGTGCTATCGAAGATGAGGTGCGCAACACCAGAGGAGAGGTACTAGTTGCGGGTGACTTCAATGCAAAAGCACTGGAGTGGGGGGAGCCGAGCCCAGACAGCAGAGGGAACAGAGTGATGGAAATGGCGTCAAGATTGGGGTTGACCATCATGAACCAAGGAGACGTGCCAACCTTTCGAAGAGCTGGATGTAGAGGGACCATACCCGACATTACTATGGCCTCCGATAGCCTCGCAGCAAAACTTAGCAGGTGGAAGGTACTGGAGGATTACTCCGCCAGCGACCATCAGTACATTGAGTTTGAGATAGGTGAGTACGTGCCCAGTCTGGGAGAGGCCCCCCCTCCGCGCTGGAATGTGGAGCGGCTGGATAAGGATCTGTTCCGTACTATGATCCATATGAGTAGAGGCACCCTCGAGGGCATTAAACACCGCATTGTGGGTGGACCCATTGCTACGATGCTGGTAACAGCTACAATGGGCCTGCTAACCAAGGCATGCGAGTGCTCTATGCCAAAGAGGAAAGCCATGCGGGATCGTCGCCCTGTTTATTGGTGGAACCAGGAGATTGCTGACCTGAGGAAGAACTGTTTTCGACTCCGGAGACTAGCTCAAAGAGCCAGGCCGAGGGACTATTATGATTTCCAGCAAAAGACCGAGCAGTACAGGGCAGCAAGACACGCACTAAAAGTGGTTATTGCCAAAAGTAAAGCCCAGAAATGGAAGGATCTGTGTGATGAGGTCGAGAACGACCCCTGGGGACTTGGGTATAAGATTGTGCTGAAGAAACTCAGGGGGATGGACTTAACCTCGACAATGGCACCGGAAGTGAAGGACAGAATTGTGGGGGAATTGTTCCCTGAACACGAGGTTGAAGACCGTCCACCGGTCGAGGTCACCGGTGAGATCCCTCTCTTCACTAAAAACGAGGTGCTGTGTGCAGCAAAATCTATGCGCAACAAAAAGGCTCCAGGTCCAGATAGGATCCCTGTAGAGATACTGAAGATTGTTGTCGATGAACAGCCAGAAATATTGTTGGACATGTATAACGCATGTTTGAAGGAGGGCATCTTCCCGAGTCAGTGGAAAATTGCAAGACTAGTCCTCATTGGAAAAGGGAAAGGTGATCCCAACACTGCGTCAGCACACAGACCTCTGTGTATGCTGGACACTGCAGGGAAGTTGTATGAGAAGATGGTGAGGCTCAGAACGCTGGCTGCGATCGCAGAGGCTGGGGGCTTGTCCCCGAAGCAGTATGGTTTCACAGCGGGAAGATCAACTGTCGATGCAGTCTGTGAGGTGGTCTCTGCAGCCCAGGCTACGCAGACGGGTAACCACCGGAGCAGAGACATCTGCATGGCAGTTACTCTAGATGTAAAGAACGCCTTCAATTCGGCAAAATGGAGTGACATCCTGGCGGCTCTCAGGGACTTTAGCATCCCAGGGTATCTTTACCGGGTCCTTCAGGACTACCTGACAGATCGGTGGTTGGAGTACGACACTGTGGAAGGAACGAGGAGGAAACGAGTCACCTCGGGAGCTGCCCAAGGCTCAGTCCTAGGGCCAGACCTCTGGAATGTCAGCTATGATGGGATCCTTCACATAGAAATGCCAGAAGACGTCTTCCTTGTGGGGTACGCTGATGATATAGTGGCGGTTATGAAGGCTCGAACCACCGAAGCCTTGCAGCTCAAGCTGAATCAGACCATGAGAAGAATACTGGAATGGATGGGATCCCGATCCCTGTCACTGGCTATTCAAAAAACGGAGATTGTCCTTCTAACCCGGAAGAGAATAGACAGAAATATCCAGATGCTTGTCGACGGCCAGAGCATTATCACGTCTGACGTAATAAGGTATCTGGGTGTCATGCTGGATGTGAAACTGAGCTTCTGGGCGCACATATGTAAGGCAGCTGATAGGGCGGCTGCAGTGGTGGGGAGGCTGGGCCGTCTTATGGCTAACATGGGTGGCCCATCCTCCTCCAAACGCAGGCTGCTCATGAGAACAACCGATGCCATCTTGTTGTACGGTGCTGAAGTATGGGCAGACGCTCTGAAGTTTCAAAAATACAGGACGCGTATTGAATTGGTGCAGCGACGTGGTGCACTAAGGATATGCAGCGGCTACAGGACGGTTTCAGCCCCTGCAGTGCAGGTTGTTGCCGGGGTCACACCAATTGACCTACTGGCAGACGAGCGCAGGAGGATCCACCTGAGGAAAGCGGAGAATGCGCCAATGGTGGTTAAGAAGGAAGAACGAGAAGAGACCATGAGGAGGTGGCAAAATAGGTGGAGGTCTGAGAGTCGAGGACGATGGACTGCAAGGCTGATTCATGGTGTCAAGGAATGGACAGAGAGAGTGCACGGGGAAGTGAATTATTATCTTACACAATTCCTTACCGGGCACGGTTATTTTCGGTCCTTCCTGAAAAAGATTGGGCGGACCACGGATTCGCGGTGTCTGTACTGCCAGCAGCAGCGTGACCGCATCACAGACGACGAGCAACAGGATCAAGATGGAGTCGCAGAAGGCCTGGAGATCGAGGAAGACGATGTGTACCACACATTCTTCCAGTGTCCTAGATGGGAGAGAATGCGGAGTAGCCTGATTGACGAAGTCGGTGAACTTCAGCCAGAGACCATTGTTAATAAGATGATGGAGACAAAGGAGAACTGGGATGCCATCAATACCTACGTCATCGCAGTTCTCAAAGAGAAGGAAAGAAATAGGGATTGGGAAGGCCTAACATCATAAACGCCCCATCCCCTATCGAAGCCAAGGAGGAGCCTAAAGACATTAGGCCTCACGAAGAGGAAGCCCAGCAACAGCCGGGCTGAAAAAGGGGCTGTCCCGAAGTAATGCATCAACTGTAGTCCCGGGGCAGTCCAGACGAACAGAGGAGGTTTTAGTGGGTAACCAGTTGCTTATAGCGGCCGGACCCCCACATAAAGGGCGGTGAGACAAACATCCCTCTCCCGCTGTCAACCAATAAACGGTTTCCTCCTCTATAAAAAAAAAAAAAAAAAAAAAAAAAAAAAAAAAAAAAAAATCCTAACATGGACGGTGGCCAGTGGACGAAATTTGTAATTCCCGCCCAACTTGAATTTTCCGCGCTATGGATCAACCTCCTACGAACGGGGATTGCTGAACTTCTACCTCTGAGGTTTGCGCCTCTCTCATTATCACATCTTTACTCCTCTGGCTCCCACATTATTTTCAATCCCCGAGTTTTTCGCCTTTTTTTTGGTTAATTATTTTCAATAACAAACCTTTGGAAACGACCGAGAAAAAAAATTAACCCCCCTCAAAATTTGTTGGTTTACGTTTCAAGGTACGTGAAATTCAAAAATCGAATAAAAATTAGGCCGTCCGTCCGCCGTACTCGGCTCTTTCGTCACCCAGCATTGACCGATTTTGTTGAAATTTGGTATAGGGGCCTTTTAGGGTCTAGTTGTGTGCCGTAGATGTTGGTTGCTGTAGGTCACTTCTAAGGGTTGAAATTTTGAAAACGCTCTATCTCAAAAAAGTTTTTTAGAAAGGTATTGTGTTTCCATCAATTTAAGATTTTTGGTAGGTTTCTGACTAGTCCGGTGTAAATGGAGGTGGAGAAAATGGCCAAGCTAGTCTTCAGTATTGTTCTATCATTGTTAGCACGACGTTTACGTCCTAGAACAGGACCCTATTCATGTGACTGATATAATTTTTTCTTATGGTAGAGTTCAGATGTTTGTAACGCAGAGAAACACATTGACTTATTTTTAAATAAGTTCTAAGAAAAAAATTCTTTAAAAATTCCAAGAAAAAAGTTTTTTTTTTTACTCGTCTGCGGAGATCACAACTTTGCCATTGTCACTATTTTTTTTTTAAATTTGTTACTTACCAACCATAGGTACTTGCTACCTACCTACTACATAATTACCTTCACACCTTCTCAATCAAGTTTATTCGGAGGAAATAAACTCTTCACACTCGATTCGAAAAATAGAGTTCCTTACAGGAGTTTCTGTTATAAAACGAAGGAAACCCCTCAAGTTCTCGTAGGGAGCGAACGATTTGTCCTATAAAGCTCCGCGTGGTCTCTAAAATTTCTAAAAATTCAATACTATCTTCAATTGGTGAAAAAACAATACCTTTGTTTTGAGAGTTCCCGAGCTAGCGTACTTTTGAAAATGTCAACCCTTAACTTTTACTCCTCAAAAGTAACTGATATCAATGAAAAGCTTCGAGACACAATTAGACCCCCAATGGAGCCCATATACCAAATTTCAACCAAATCAGTCCATGGTTTCTGACTAGTCCGGTGTAAATGGAGGTGGAGAAAATGGCCAAGCTAGTCTTCAGTATTGTTCTATCATTGTTAGCACGACGTTTACGTCCTGGAACAGGACCCTATTCATGTGACTGATATAATTTTTTCTTATGGTAGAGTTCAGATGTTTGTAACGCAGAGAAACACATTGACTTATTTTTAAATAAGTTCTAAGAAAAAAATTCTTTAAAAATTCCAAGAAAAAAGTTTTTTTTTCTACTCGTCTGCGGAGATCACAACTTTGCCATTGTCACTATTTTTTTTTTAAATTTGTTACTTACCAACCATAGGTACTTGCTACCTACCTACTACATAATTACCTTCACACCTTCTCAATCAAGTTTATTCGGAGGAAATAAACTCTTCACCACTCGATTCGAAAAATAGAGTTCCTTACAGGAGTTTCTGTTATAAAACGAAGGAAACCCCTCAAGTTCTCGTAGGGAGCGAACGGTTTGTCCTATAAAGCTCCGCGTGGTCTCAAAAAATTCTAAAAATTCTATAGAATCTTAAATTGAAGGAAAAACAATACCTTTATATCGAAATTTTTTGAGTTAGGGCGTTTTCAAAATTTCAAAATTGATTTTGGAACCCTTAGGAGTGACCTACATCAACCAAAAGGTTCGGGGCACAACTAGACCCCAAATGGAGCCTACATACCAAATTTCATCAAAATCGGTCAATGCTAAGTGGCAAAAGTGCCGCGTACGGCGGACGGACGGCCAAAATTTTTATTCGATTTTTGGATTCTACGTACCTTGAAACGTAAACCATCAAATTTTGAGGGGGTGTTAAAATTTTTTTTTTCTTGGTCGATTCCAAAGGTTCATTATTGAAAATAATAAACCAAAAGAAGAGACACAAAGAGCGCAGCTTCCTCGGAAAGAACAGAGGGTTGATCCTCCCAAGAAAAAAAGAAAGACAGTATTTATACTCAGTTATAACTGAAAAAAAAATCTAGTTGATAATTTTTGCTAATTGCTTCCGAGTCTACCAAGGTAGCGGAAGCTTTGTTTTCACTTTTCAAGGACGAAAAAAAAAAGTTCTCCAAAATCAAAATTTCCACTCGCGTTTTGCGTTTTAGACCTTTCTGAACAATTTTGGTTCCGTGTCTGTCTGTCTGTTGTCTGTCCGTCTGTCATCAATTCCTTGTAACGCGCATAACTATACGAAGTTATTGTCCGATTTCGATGAAATTTTCAGGGATTGTGCAGGTTGGTGTGTAGACAGTCCTCTATGAAAATCATCATCCTCGGACTGATACAAGCGACTGCGCATGCGCAAACGTGAATTCCTTGTAACGGCCATAACTTCTACATTTTCCATCCGATTTCAATGAAATTTTCAGGGATTATGTGGATTAAATTGTAGATAGTCCCCTATGAAAATCATCATCCCCGGACTGATAGAAGCGACTGCGCATGCGCAAACGTGAATATCCTTGTAACGGCTATAACTTCCACTTTTTCAACTTGATTTCAATGAAAATTTCAGGGATTATGTGGATTGAGTTGTAGATGGTCCCCTATGAAAATCATCATCCCCGGACTGATAGAAGCGACTGCGCATGCGCAAACGTGAATTCCTTGAAACGGCCATAACTTCCACAATCTCAATCCGATTTCAATTAAATTTTCAGGGATGTTACAGATTAGTATTTAGATGGTCCCCTAAGAAAATCACCACCTTCGGACTGATAGTAGCCACTGCGCATGCGCAAACGTGAATTTCCTTGTAACGACCATAACTTCCACATTTTCCATCCGATTTCAATGAAATTTTCAGGGATGTTACAGAGTAATGTTTAGATGGTCCCCTATGAAAATCATAGAGAATTGTTCTTCATAGAGGGATTTATTCATAGAGGGATTGTCTTCTCTGAGAATCTCAAATCTTATTCATGACAAGTTTAATAGCTCAGAGGAATGAGTCTTGATTTGAGCTCCAGGGGTCGCGGGTTCGAATCCCAGCCAAGGCTAAGAATTTTTTTGATCCAATCACATACATCTACTCACTCAATTTTTCATCCGAATTTGATGACATTTTCTTGGATTGTCCAGATTAGCGTGTAGATGGTCCCCTATGAGGGTAGTGAAAGGTACTTAGAGATTGGTGTTTTGAGATTAACTACTATGCATCGGATCATCTATACAATCGGGTTATGGATACGAGGAAGCTATGTGCCACACCCACTTGGCAGACGTTTTTTCTATTGTTCCAGTTATTTGTATAAATTATCTAGTTCATTTGTTCTAGTTGTATTTTACTTGCATTAGCCTATTCATTTTTTATTGCTCTAGTTAAGCTTATTTGAATTAGTTTTGTAGTTATTATCTAGTTACCTACTTGTTCTAGTTATTTGTATGTTCTAATGTTTGCAAAATTGTTTAATATTCTAGTTGAAAATGTTTGCTGAAGATAAATACTTCTTTTAAAGATGAATTAAAAATATTTTTTATTGATACATTGTGGTTTACCGTTTTATTATTCTCCCCTATTTTAAATTCTGACATTCCAAAACTATACACTGATAAGGATTTTTTTTTAAATTTAAATTAAGAAAAAGATTCAGCCTAATGTTCACATTACAACACACCCTAACTTACAAATCTCGTTCAGACAACACAACCTAATTGACCACGCAACACCACCTTATTGCAAATTTCAAACAGCAACACCACCTAATTGACCGATTTTCATGAAATTATTAGGTATTTGGATTTTTTCTATATGAATGAGTTTTTGAGGGGCTTCATAGTGGTAATATGACAAGAAGGTGCATGGTAAAAATAATTTATTACAATAAAACAGTTTTTTGTGTCTCCTGTGAACCTGGGAAAAGTCAATTAGGTGGTGTTGCTTGGTGTTGTATAGATTCTATACAATATCAGATATTGTACAACAACAGATATTGTACAACATAGATTCTATGTTGTTCCCTGATCTTTTGACTATTTGAAAATTTATTACTCAATACCCAAAAGAAATTCACCAATTTTTAAGAAAATAGCAGTTTAGATATTAAACTGATTTTGATGATGCTTTTGGCCGGCATACCCTTCATCCTCACCTCGTCATACATAAAAAATATCGCATACATTTTTCATAAATCTAGGATCAATTTCAATATTGTATTTCAATTTAAAGCATTTAATAAACGGTTTTGAAAATGACCCACTGCATTTATTTATTCTGTTATGAGTACCTATATTATACTGACAGTAGGTAGTACACAAGTACACAGTACAACCTACATTCTCAAAACTTGAGACTTTAGGACCAATTGGGAAGGTTTGGTGTCGCAGAACCAACAACGCAGGGACCGAGTGATAAGAGCGAAATAAGACCCTCACTGACGTTCTAAATTAATATGTGATGTGAAAAATAGTATTTCCCGATGCTATAAAAGGTATCTGGAAAAAAAAAAACGGGTCAACTTTTTCCCAGTGAAGGGAGAGAGAATGCCCAGTGCTTTTGGATGGGAGTAGGCGCAGTTCGATGGCTGCTGGAGTGGGAGAACCGGGGGTTGCAACCTGGACGCCACTTCCACCGCTTCGTGTAAAGTTTAACTTTTGCAAATCATATACGAAACGTGTGCAGCGTCCGAGCGGAATTTTCGTGCACTAAATCTATACGAAAACTGAAGAAAACCGTCAAAGTGACGTCCTCTTAAAAAAAAAGGGGGGACGCCTCAATGGATCATTCTGTACAAGATGAGCCTGTTGTGTAAAATGACGTCCGTATACGGACGCCACTTTGCACCGGACGCCACTTTGAATGCAACTTTCTGTAGGGGCGGACGCCAGATGCACGCAAAATCAGGACATATATAGATTATATATCTATCTATATATATATAATATATATATATAATATAGCTATATATCTATATAATATATATATATTATATATATATATATAT
>CM019182.2:53264347-53298502 GCA_009739505.2 Apolygus lucorum
TTTTTTGAAATCGGTCCACTATTGTGTTTATTACATTTCCTCGTCTAACATGTTTTGGTTATTATTTCTAATAATAAGCCTATGTGATCGTATCGCAAAAAATTGTTATAACCCCCCCTCAAACTTTGTCACTTTACGTTCAAGGTGCGTAGAATCCAAATTTGCAATGTCCGTCCGCCGTCCGCCGTTCGCCGTCCGGGCCATAAAGGCCTTAGAATCGGTCTAAAAAACCCGATCTTTCGCACATAGACTCCATTTGGGTCTTAGTTGGTCCTAACGTCGAACTATTCGATCGCTTAATGAGGAATTTCACCATGTCGGAATTTCCTATTTTTGACCCCAAAATCGGATTCAGCACCTCGAAAAACCTCCTAAGCAACTTTCATCCCGAACTTCCTAATTTACGAATAAACAAAACTGTGTAGAAAATACGAATGTTTAAAAAACCGGAAAATGACGTCATCTGGAATAGTTTCATTTATGGCCGCTTGAAACCGCTGAGATCGAGAAATCCATAGTCCCCAGATACAAAATTTCACGAAAACAGTAAAGTTCGAAATCGAAAAACTGAAGAAAAAATAGAAAAGCAAGATGGGGAAAATTAGGTTTCCCCTGTTTTTGTTTGATAACTTTTCTCTTTAGAAACACGATTTCATCATCGTCCAATGGGCAACACTGAGAGGAGACGGCGATCCGAACACCCCATCAGCGAGCATTCCCGCTTCACGTCCGTTTTCCCGGTTAGTTTTGAAATCAAAAATTTTGATTGTCTCCCAAAAATAACAGGAGACTTATTTTCCGAAATCAGCCCGATTTTCATCTATCCCACACCATTAACTATTCAGGAAAAAGCAAACAGAATTCGGTGAAATTCCTCATTCCTATAGAAGTTATGGGCAAATAACCGGCCAAAAAAGAGGTTTTTGCTTAAATATGCGTGGGGTCATTTTCCAAGTATTTTTCTCATGTTGGATGGTTGTTTGGTGGCTTTATAGACGATTGATCGAGAAAATAATAACCATTAAAAACCAATAAACCATAAAAAATAATAAACGTACGATAAATCAGAAACACGAGTGTGAATCGCAAAAGAGGTCTATGAAATAGGTGATTCACTCGATGAACTATAAATGTTCAACACCCGTTGGTAATTTTATTCAACAGGTGTTGTACAGGAAAAGTTTATTGGCTTGACTTTAAAACTGCTTGCTTGTGTTGTGTTTGTGATATCAACAAGTTGTACAAAAAATAAAAATTCACCAAATATTCCATAACAGTCTTGAAGTGCCAATTCATTACATTACAATAGATTATGAGACTTATCGACGTGTTCTGTGCAGTGGACGACTTCAACTCAGTGAGTAAAACAATACCATTCAATTCCCGAATCTCCCAAAGGAAAAAGCGAAGTAAGTCAATGTTTGATTTATAATTGTACGCAAAAATGACTGGTACAATCATAAAATAGAACTACTTTCGACGGGATAATTATGATACATGGAAAATCCAAGCACAAGCACTTCTTACCAGAAATGGATTTTGGAAATATGTTAATGGCAAATGTCCGAAACCAGTTAGTGACAACACAAATGCTGAACAAGTAGAAGAATGGCTAGATATGGACATCAATGCTAAATCAGAGCTTTTACTAATAATTTCCCCATCCCGAATTGAAACAAATCAAAAATTGTGAATTTTCAAAAGACATTTGGGACACATTAAAGAACATATACCAAAGTAAAGGTCCAGCTAGGAAAGCAACTCTCTTAAAATCACTCGTTTTGCATCGCATGAAAGAAGGTGATAATATCAGAGACCCCTTAATAAATTCACAGACAATGTAGACAAGTTAGCAGAAATGGACATAAATGTAAATCAAGATTTATTAAGTATCATAATGCTATACTCTCTACCATCTACATTCGAAAACTTCCGTTGTTGCTATTGAATCTCGCGACGAACTACCTTCTCCAGAACAATTTGAAAATAAAAATCATTGAGGAAAGTGAAGCGCGCGATCATAATATGTCAACCTCCGGCTGAAGAATCATTTTTGGGGAAAACAGAAAATTTCAAATGAAAAACCATAACTTCAACAAACGCATTCCGTCAAATGATTCTAAGAATGAATCAACTAAAACTAAAATCACATGTAAAATTTGCAATAAATTTGGACACACTTCTCAAGATTGCTGGCATAAAACAAGAAGAATAATAATCCCGAATCAAACTTTTCTAGCTAGTCAAATCTGTCTATCCTCAATGCAAACAAGGATAATTCTCAACAATCATGGTGTTTAGATAGTGGTTGCACATCACATCTATGTTCTTCAAAATCTAAATTCATTAATCTCGATGAAACGCCCAAACATAAATTAAATTAGCTTCAAAAAGTCACGAAACGTCCATTGAGGGCGGAGGAAAAGTAAAAATTACCCTCGAAATAGCATTATCAATCTAGAGATACTCTGTACGTACCCGATCTAACGACAAATCTCATGTCGGTTGGGAAAATCGCAGATAGAGGCTATGAAATTACCTTTAAGAAACATTCAGCACAAGTTAGGAACAAGTGCGGTGATGTAATACTAGAAGCTAATCGATCAAATGGACTTTATTACGTGAAACCCAAGAAAAACCATGAATCGTGTTACCTATCTTCCCAGCATGAAACTATGGCACAGAAAACTGGGACATCTCAACGAAGGTGATCTGAAAAACGCCAAAAGAAAAGAAACTATTGCTGGACTAGACTTCAATCCATCAGAAAATCTTGGTGACTGTGAGATCTGCATCAAGGTAAGATGACTAGACTACCATTCAAAACGACAGACTCTCCAAAAATGTTTGGACCTCCTCGAAATCATCATAGAAAAACGATGTAATAGAAGCTTTCAAAACATACAAAAATGAAGTAGAAAACTCAACAGGGAAACGCATAAAATTCCTACAAACTGATAATGGCAGGGGAGAATATTGGTAACGCAAAATTTGATAAACAACTGAACCAATGGGGTATCCAAAGGACGATTGTCAGCACCTCATACTCCTCAGCAAAATGGGCTTGCCGAACGAAAAAATCGATCCCTTATGGACAAAGCTAGGTGTTTATTAATTGAAGCAAAATTGCCAGAAAAATTCTGGGCAGAAGCTATAAACACAGCGAATTATCTACTGAATCGATGTCCATCAAGTTCACTTGATGGTCCAACACCATTTCAAAAGTGGGTTGGACGAATTCCATCGGTCAGACACTTACATTTATTTGGAGCAAAATCATTCTTCTTGGACAAACGCAAGAATAGAGGAAAATTTGACCCTCGTGCAAAAGAAGGGATATTCATGGGATACTCAGAAATCTCAAAAGCTTACAGGATCTGGGCACCTCATTTAAACAAAATTGTGATTTCCAGGGATGTCAAAGTACTGGACAAATACTCAGAACTCTTCAAATCGGACGAAGAACTGAAACTGTCACTGGAGGAACCTGCGAAGCCAACGTTTTACAGATTCCAGTTACCAGCAGTTAACAGGAACCAAAGCAGACGACAGGTCAACGCACCAGCGGCAACTCCAAACAGTGAAGAAAATCAAATAGAATCACAAGAAAATGAAACAGAACAAGTCCGAGCTGAAGAGAATCAAGTAGAATTTGCAAGAGAATGACGAAACGAAACAAGACAAAACCAAAATGATTCAACAAAAATGATAGAAATAGATGCTCCAAAACAAGCCGAACCTCAGCATGAAGGAATTAAAACAAGATCAGGAAAAATACTATTACCACTCAATTTTGAAAAAGAGGGTAATATATCATACTATACCGAAGAAACTCTTGAAGAATTCGATGAAAATGAAGATGAATGGAAGAAGCAATAAAAATGAAATCAAGGCATATATTAAAAATGAAACGTGGAAAATAACCAGAAGGACTAAACAGAAAAATCCAATCGGATACCGAATGATATTAAAAGAAAAATTAAATGCGGACGGAACTTTGGATCGAAAGAAAGCAAGATTGGTCGCACAAGGATTCACTCAGCGTCCTGGTATTGATTTCTACGAAACTTATTCTCCAGTCGTGAAGCTCAAAACAATAAGATTTCTAATGGGGATAGCGGCTGAGGAAAACTTAGAAATATGCCAACTCGATGTCACAACCGCATACCTGAATGGAGATGTAGATGCAGAAATATATATGAAAAAACCTAAAAATCTGGAAAAATATCTGCAAGAAATCCTAATAGAAGAAAGTGACGATCAAGAACTATTTGATAAGACAAAAACTATGTTGGAAGATCTCAAGGGACCACAAGAAAAAGTATGCCTACTGCAAAGATCTTTGTACGGACTGAAGCAGGCAGGTAGACAATGGTTCAAAAGACTTGATTCCCAACTTCAAGCCCTGGGATTCGAACCATCATTTGCAGACCCTTGTTTATACGTAGGTACTCGAGAAAGGGGGAGACAGAACACTTCTCGCAGTATACGTAGATGATCTGATTTTGGCTTCTTCTAACAAATCTAAATTGGGCGAAATTAAACAAAATTTAATGAACTGTTTCGCTATGCGAGATCTTGGATCTTTAAATTATTGTCTCGGCATAGAATTCAAGAAAACTCAAACCTCAGTTCAAATGACTCAACAAAAGTATATTGAAAAAATACTTAACAAATTCAAAATGGAGGAATGCAAACCTTTATCAACACCCATGGAACCAGGGTTAAAACTTGAAAAGGCAAAACCGGACGAGACAAATGTGCCATATCAAAATCTGATTGGGTCACTCATGTATTTGGCAACAGCAACCCGTCCAGATATTGCGTATGCAGTTAGCTACTTGTCACAGTTCAACTCATGCCATGGAAAACAACATTGGTCGGCTGCAAAACATGTCGTGAGATACCTGAAAGGGACCAAAGACTTGAGCCTTGTATTCAGAAAAACCGGACAACCCATCAGGGGATATACCGATGCCAATTGGGGATGCTGTAACATCGACGGTCGCTCATACACCGGATACTTCTTCACCTACGCTGGATCTGCAATTAGCTGGGAAGCAAAGAAACAAAGAACCGTTGCTCAATCCACAGCGGAAAGCGAGTATATGGCGCTAACAGAAGCCGCTAAAGAAGCAATCCACTTGAAGAACCTTGCCAACGACATCGGGATTCGCCACGACTGCATTGACCTGCTGAACGACAATCAGGCCGCACAAAGCTGGGCAGCGAACCCGATTATCAATGCGAAATCAAAGCATATAGCATTGAAGGAACACTTCATACGTGAAGCACTGAATAATCAAGACGTAAGCATCCAGTACTGCCCAACGGAATTAATGCCTGCGGACATCCTTACCAAGGCAGTACCAGCTTGCAAATTGATGGAATTTCGACGTCAACTGGGATTGGAAAGGAACCCAGCAAACCATCTCGTGAGGGGGAGTGAAATAGGTTGATTCACTCGATGAACTATAAATGTTCAACACCCGTTGGTAATTTTATTCAACAGGTGTTGTACAGGAAAAGTTTATTGGCTTGACTTTAAAACTTGCTTGCTTGTGTTGTGTTGTGATATCAACAAGTTGTACAAAAAATAAAATTCACCAAATATTCCATAACAGTCTTGAAGTGCCAATTCATTACATTACAATAGTCTAATCTCCGTGGCTTTATAGACGATTATATAGAAAAATAATAAACCATTAAAATAATAATAATAAATAATAAAATAATAAACCATAAAAATAATAATCGTGCGATAAATCAGAAACACGAGTGTGAATCGCAAAAGAGGCCTAATCTCCGTTCAAATTAAAGCTGACCGAAATGCCATCGATGTTTCTCTTCATGTTGGATGGTCGGTGGCTTTATAGACGATTACATAGAAAAATAATAAACCATTGTGTAATAATTTGCAGCGTTTTTTTCATTTGTTAATACTATCATCTGTTCATAGGAGGTGACATGATTTCGAATAATAATCTTAAATTGAAGTTATTCCAAAAAGTAAAGAGAAATTGGATTTGTTCATTTTTACCTGAACGAAATGAACCCTTGAGCATGCTTTCATTCTGGTAAAAATGAACAACTCCCACTTGTACATTTTCATTTGAATAAATAATTGGCAAATTCACATTCCATTTATAGTAAAAACGAACTAGTGTTCCTAATGACATGTGTTCGTTTTTACCTGAACAAAATTAATCCGTGTTCAATATTTTATTCTGGCAAAAATTGATAACTCCCACTTGTAAATTTTTAATTGAACGAATACTTTCCCCGTGCATATACGTACAAATGTACACATTACACTTGATAACTTTTACCAGACTGTGGAGTTGTTTTTTCCATAATTTCCATTCAGCTAAATCCGTATAAATGTCATTTGTTCACTGAAAACGTTAAATATTGTAAAGGTAGAAGTTTTTTTGCGACTTTTTATCGAATTTATGAAATATTTCATTATTTTAACCTGTTTGGACGACAGATTACGTTCCCTAGCACCGGAAATACCAAAAAAGTCATTTTCCGAAAAAATGTTACTTGTTCACTTTTACCTCTGACCCGACGATATAATCCGTTGTTTTTGCTTCCGAGTCTACCAAGGTAGCGAAGCTTTGTATTCACTTTTCAAGGACGAAAAAAAAAGTTCTCCAAAATCAAAATTTTCGCTCGCGTTTTGCGTTTTAGACCTTTCTGAACAATTTTGGTTCCGTGTCTGTGTGTCTGTCTGTCTGTCATGAATTCCTTGTAACGCGCATAACTATACGAAGTTATTGTCCGATTTCGATGAAATTTTCAGGGATTGTGCGGGTTGGTGTGTATGAAAATCATCATCCTCGGACTGATAGAAGCGACTGCGCATGCGCAAACGTGAATTCCTTGTAACGGTCATAACTTCTACATTTTCCATCCGATTTCAATGAAATTTTCAGGGATTTTACAGATTAGTATTTAGATAGGCACCTATGAAAATCACCACCTTCGGACTGATAGTAGCCACTGCGCATGCGCAAACGTGAATTTCCTCGTAACGGCCATAACTTCTACATTTTCCATCCAATTTCAATGAAATTTTCAGGGATGTTACAGATTAGTATTTAGATGGTCCCCTATGAAAATCATCATCCCCGTACTGATAGTAGCCGATGCGCATGCGCAAACGTGAATTCCTTGTAACGGCCATAACTTCTACATTTTCCATCCGATTTCAATGAAATTTTCAGGGATTTTACAGATTAGTATTTAGATAGGCACCTATGAAAATCACCACCTTCGGACTGATAGTAGCCACTGCGCATGCGCAAACGTGAATTTCCTCGTAACGGCCATAACTTCTACATTTTCCATCCAATTTCAATGAAATTTTCAGGAATGTTACAGATTAGTATTTAGATGGTCCCCTATGAAAATCATCATCCCCGGACTGATAGTAGCCACTGCGCATGCGCAAACGTGAATTTCCTTGTAACGGCCATAACTTCTACATTTTCCATCCGATTTCAATGAAATTTTCAAGGATGTTACAGATTAACTTGTTTTGTTGTTTAGAGATTAACTGCTGTGTATCGGATCATCTATATAATCGGGTTATGGATACGAGGAAGCTATGTGCCACACCCACTTGGCAGACGTTTTTGGTTTACTTCCGTTTCCTGGCTTCAATCATCTTGAGGTTATGGGCCCAGATTTACGCGAAAGTTAAACAGGACCAGAGTAGGAAAAATCGTTCGGAAATTCCTTGTAGGTAATTAGTGTCAAAAAGTTTTAAAATTGCACGAATTGTTTAATAATTTCTGCGTTTGTAAGACTGCTGTTTTATAAGTATTTTATTAGTCTGTTATTCGAAAATTTGTACCATGGTTAATAAGGTGCTCTCAATGGGTCGCCGTTTCTTCCTCGTTGCGGGTTAGTCTAATCGCTTACGAAACAGCGCTCGATTGCCTCCCCCCCCCACCATCTGAAGGATCAAAATGGCCACCTGCCTCCCCCGGCCTTCTCGTGGCTGGCCTGTTTTCATCGACAGTTTTCTCTGCAAATAGTCATCAAATTTCCATGTTCCTTGCGTCGTTTATTTTACAACCCTTTATTTAGTTTCCAACCACTTCCCGGTTTCCGTTTGTGCTGAAATTTTGCATGCATGATTATACCTATAAATCGGATGACTATGCACAAGGGTTCAAAAGGACAAAAATTCACTTCAAAAGGACCATCTTCCAATTCGTAGGGAGCCGCCGTGGTGGGTGGGTCCGGGCCGGTCGGGACGCCCCGGCCGGTGCGATGGCGCTCCACACACACCTTGTTCCTGGAAATCCAAATCACGGGAGTTCCTATATCATTTAAGTTCCTATTTAATTTGATTTTTTCACAGTTTTTGATGCGTTTCTCTTTGTTCGTAAATTTAGTTTTAGTATTGTGTCCATATGTGCTGTATTCTTGCTTAGTTATTGTTTGTTTGTAGAGATTGATTTTGACGTACCAATACCTTATGTAAAGGTGAAGGAATAAAGGATAATTTGAATTTGAATTTGAACCATCCACCATTTTATAATGAACATACTTCAATTCGTAGGATACCGTCTTCCAATTCATAAAGGGCATCCTCAAATTCATAAGGGACCATCTTCCAATTCTTACACTTTTTATTCGTAAATTAAAAATTAAAGAAAAAAAACCTTTTTTAAAAACAAGCTTTTATTTTTATTAATAAAATGTACTAAGGGTCGGTTTATCAGTCACCAAAGTTAACGGGGGTTTACGTATCCCCCTGTTAACTTTAACGGTGGTATAACTTATGGATACTATAAAGGTGCCGTTTATCAGTGCGAAATTTACACCCGGGTAACTATTAACTGGCTGGTAAAATTAACTGTCTGTTAGGCCGAATAATCGATTATGCATGGAAGAAATACTTCTTCCATGTAATAAAATCGAGCTTCCTCCACATAAAAAAATCGTTTTCGCAGTGTGTTTTGCATCAGAAAAAAGAATAAATTAGAAGAGGATGAAGCAATGTTCTTTGTTTTGGTGTTTTCTTTTCTAGATCTCGGTACTTATTTCCTTCTTGGTACGGCAGTAACTATTGTTCTTTGTTGAAAATTGTCTGTTCATGACAAGATCCCCGTCCACCGAGCCTTTATGTCAAGAATTTTCAAATTTGCAGACGAAATAGTTGGTACGTTAATAAAGAAGTAGGTACCCTTTTCTATTTCGAAAATTTTCGGCGTGTGACCCTCCTGGCGAATGAATTTTTACATGCGTGCAGTCCATAGCACCTACAGCTCCAGGAAACCTGGCTTTTTTGTTTTTTGAATAAAATTCCATCCGAGATTGAAATAATACCTACTTCCTTGGTTGCTGGTATTCTGATAAATTGGGCGGATAGGCTGGCAGTTCACCTGCTTGACAATTTTACAGGCAGAGCTTTTACTGACGCCACTAAAGTCGCCGACAGACACCAACATGGTTTTTTATACTTTTATCCAATCAAAATCTCATCAAAAATCGCAATCGTCCCACTTCTCCAAATGGTCAATCCGTGATCAAACTATGTTGCCGCCTTTCTTCCTTCCGCCTTCTTCCCCACTGCAGGAATTCGACCAAAAACACACATCTTCGTCGCTGCTGTCTGAAAAAGAGCCCCACACATCCATTTTCGATTGTAGCATAATTGACTAACAATCAACAACGCAATTTGCAAAAACGAACGTTCTGGGAGACAAAAACACGAGAAGTGAATTCTCATTGAGGTTAAAAAGCCTTGCATAAATCGAGTTACCCCCCCGTAACTTTTTATCCGGTCCTCGGACGACCAGTTAACTTTAAACTACGGATAACGGCTATCTGGGGACTGATAAACGCGAGCGATTGAGTTACCCGATGACCGTCGGATAAATCTGCTTTACCGGGTGGTAAAAAGTGACTGATAAACCGGCCCTAAAATGTTGAAAATAAATTACCTCTGATAAGAAATATAACACTTTATAAAGATAACACTTTATCACTGTCCCAATTTTATGAATGAAAGCGTGTTGCATTGTGATAATAAGAGGAAAAAAAGATGCTAAATGTAACACGCTTTTATTAATAAAATTGGAACTGTGATAAAGTGTTATATTTCTTAGGGTCGGTTTATCAGTCACCTAAGTTAACGGGGGTTTACGTATCCCCCTGTTAACTTTAACGGTGGTATAACTTATGGATACTATAAAGGTGCCGTTTATCAGTGCGAAATTAACCCACTGGTAACTATTAACGGGCTGGTAAAATTTTTTTATTGTTGGACAACATATATTTTAAATTTAATTTGATTGACGTATCATTTTTCGGACGGGGGCGGTGTTGAATGATGGCGAAGCGTCGTCACACTAATCTTTTAGAAGAGGAAGAGGCGCTCCATCCTCGAGGCCTAGACACCTAATTTCTCTCCTGGAGCCACGGAGCCGTAAGGATACTGCTCGTATTATCGCGAATTGCACTTTTGTACGAACCCACCCAGCAACCACGGATATCGGCTTATCCCACTTTTCTGACAGTGCGTGGGTGAGACGTTTTTCGAAATTTTCGAATTCTTTATGTAACACTCCCTCGCATGAACATATTAAAGGGGTGAAAGAACCACGTAAGTCTTCAGCTGCCTGGTCATATTTTCTATGTTTTGCTCGAGCAGCATCTCTTGAAATTGAATTCCAGTCCTGGGAAGAGTAAGAGGTGGCGTCTGCATTTATTATGCGGTTATCCAAGTACGCCACTCTCTCTCTCTCCCACAGCCCTGGGATCATGATATCTGCGATGAGGGCGGTCGTTCCGTTTTCAGCTTCTCTCATGACGGGTTCAATGCCGACCCTCCCCCAGGCAAGGGTTGCGAGTCTCGCACATTTATTTCGCACAGCATTGTGCCCTTGGATCACCAGTCCTCCTTTTCGACAGTTGAGAGCGTGGGTGGTGTCCATTACCTCTCCGCAGCCCTCACAGGAGGAAGGAAGTCCTCGCACCTCCTGCCCATATCTCAGTGCGAGTGCGTCTGTGAACTGGCTGCGAGAGAGATCTAGGTTGTCCCCTGCCAACGGAAGTACGGTCAACCATTGTGATGCGTTACCTGCCACTATGCGACTTACAGACCTCTTTTGCTTAGATGGCAAAAGGGTAATGACTTCTTGGCTTCTAATGGCTTCCCTCTCTTTCCGCGCTGTTCTTTCTAGGGCTTGAACGTTTCTTACGTGGACCCAATGTTCATTGCAGTCGAGTGGAATCCCCGTCTTAATTGCAGCAGTCAGTATTTCTGTCGTTCTTAGGGATGAATTGTGTGCATTGTTTGACGTCAGCACTGGGTCTTCTAAAGCCATTCCTCCCAGTTTTATTGGCAGTGACAATAAATCGTGTTCTTGGGGAGTTACTTCTCGTCCGAGGATGGCGGGAGTGAGAAACTCACGTATGGTATCACGAAGTGGATGAAATTGGAGGCTGCACTCTCCAACCACTCGCTGAACGAATCCCCATTCTTTTTGCAGGGACTTTGTATAAGCTGCGTGGACCGCTTGGGGACAGATCTTTGCACACTCAGCAAAACTCTTTACATTGTCTACCCAGTTGTTAACTTTATTTTTGACGAAATCGGTTTTTGAGTTTGATTCTCCTAGATGCCCTCCTAGAAACCGGTGTCCTAGCACTATTTTTACATTTGAACCTTCGAACAGACTTCTTGCATCATCTTCCTTCCCTGGCTTTACTACTATGTAGCTCTTTTCTGGCTCGGGAAAGTACCCCCACTTAGGTCCCTCACATTGAAGTTTTGTCATCCATCTTTTTACACTTTCCAATTTTCCCGCACATGCAGCGTCATCAGCGTACCAGTTTTGGACCCAATCGGGGGATTTCATTTCTCGAATGAGTGGAAGTGTGCCCACGGCATACATTAACATCCCCAGAGGGTCCCCTTGGGTGGTACCCTCTTGGCTCTCAATGACGGAATCATTTTTGCGGAAAATTATGAGTGGGAAACCTTGGTATGTATTGAACAGAAATCTGGAGCAGCGTGGCCACAGGCGTCTCGCATTCCACAGGGCTAGTGGTCGGCTAAGGGCATTGAATGCGTTTGCTGCATCCATGAGGAGAACGGCCTCACACTCGTCGCTTTCAAATAGCTGAGAAATCCCATGGATCGCCCCTTCTACCCCTGCATGAGTTCCAGCACATAGCTGATCCGCCTTACATTCTTCTCTAAGGTCCTCACCTGTTACCATTGCCATAGTTTTTGAGCAAATTCGTTGTAAGACTTCGCCAACCCCTATTGGCCGAACACCGGGACGTTTATCTAAAGCTACTGCTCGTCGTGCCAGAAAAGCTTTTATACTGTTCCAGTTCACGATGCCATTTGCGAGAGAACGAGTAAATGCAGCGATTGCTTCTCTCAGTCTTTGACTGTGAGAACCGAATCTCAGAAGTGTAAGCTTTCTGGGGCAGTGTTTCAGTGAACAGGTTCCTTCAACAAAGGGGGGGTTCTAAGGGGGTCGCGATACTGAAAGGCAAAAACAAGAAAATATCGGAATCTTAGACTAATTGAATTTAGTGGTACTTAACTGGTTCGTGGTAGCGGCGTTCTCCCGAGCGGCTTGGAGATGAGGCGTAGCGTTCCAGTAGATACCTTCGTTATATATGTTAGTTTCAATACTGTTATACCTGAAGGGATCTGTTAACCTGAAGGGTTTTATGTATCGATATGTTGAAAATAAATGAAGTTACGTTACGTTTGTTATTTCTTTCAAGCAAGTTCCTATTATCGATACGGTTTGCAATACTCTTGTTACTCAGAACCTGGGATGTTGGGTAAGTTTTGAAATGAGAAGAATTATTTAACCAAATGTCTTTTAGATTTAATCTCAGGACTAGAACGGCGATACAGGTAAGTAAAATGGTTTCAAAATGGTTACGGTACGTTCTGCAACTTCGATCCCAGGGATCGAGCGCCTGAGGGGCGTTACGGTGGAATGCAATCAGGTAAGAAAGGTAAGTTTTACTTATAGCGACTAGTCTTAGTCTTACGTTACGGTACGATACTCTTAGAGGTAAGATCAACAAGGTGAGTATTCTTAGGCTTTTAGATACGTTACAGGTAAGTTCCTCTTAGTTCCTATTTTAGTTATAGTAAAATATCACTGAGTCACGGTACCTCTACCTTTAATTGGCCAATTATATTAAGGTAGGTAAGATTGTTTGCACTCACGTTCCGGGTTACCGTAGCGAGTCCGGAGGCGATGCAGCGAGGTTGAAGGGGGAGAGCCGGGAACGGACTGTTTCAGCGTCTTCCTCCGATACGACGATCCGACAGGAACAACGAGATCCAGGGGAGGCAGGACGAACAAGTTTCACCGGTTACTGTCTTTTCCACTGAGTAAACCGCGTGTCTTGGGGGAGGCAGGAGGGATACGGTTCGGCGCGATACGGGTCGACGCGGAACAAGGGGGGTGCGCTTCAAAGACAAGGGGGAGATCACTTCGAGACAAGCTGGCCAGGCTAAACTTCAGGACTGAGGGTTTTCCGTTGATACATCATAATATCATTGGGTTTCTGGGCTCAGTGTTGCCCTCTCCCTCTTCAGTTGGCACTCCTGCTCTTCCATACTGGTTAGTTGATCAGCCTCCTCCATGACAGTTGATTTGCCTTCTCCATGCTCCTCCATGACAGTTGATTTTTGTTGTATCCTTAGGTGTTGGTCGGATACTTTCGTACTGAGGCCACGCCCCTGTGATGTGGCCTGTGATAGGTGGTGGGGGCCTGGTCCCGAAGGGAATCAGGACTTATGGATGTGAGGTGCCTGTTAGGGGAAATAGTGAGCAACTTGGTTGCTCACATTCCCCGCCCCTTCGGGAGCCAGGGTCATCTATGATGACACTGGGTATTGGTACCGGATCCTCCGGGTACGTGCTCCTTAACTCCTGCTCGTAGCGGTACCGTCTGCAACCCGAGCAACGCGCGGGGTCTCGCTCCTCCTGGTGGCTGGGTGGGCAGGTGGGCAGTGCCTTCTTCTCGGCATGAGCCCTCCGCAGCCGTTGCCAGAATGTCTTGCATGCAGTACATCGGAATTTAAGGATGTACTGACATGGCAAAAGACAGACTGGACACTTCTTCGAACCTTTTCTGGCCGGCGACCCGTCAGGTCGGAGGTTCGAAGAAGTGGCTGCGGCGGGGGTTCTACATCTGCTCAGGCGGAGTCGCGGCAGCTGGGTTGGGGTGGAGATCCACGCCTCGTGGTCGGTGTCCTGGTTCGGTGTGGGGGACCTCAAGATTGTGGCAGGGTCTATCTCCGTCACGATCTGAACCGGTGTTTGAGAGGGACCCGGCTGCGGAGATAAGTCACGCCCAGGTGTTGGAGGCGGAAACTCGATTTTGTGGACTGCGGAACGAGGTGTTTCGGAGTCGGAATCGGCTGCAGATAGTGATGAGGAACTGGGTGGGCGACTAGTTGCTGGTGGCACTGCTCCGTTGGTACTCGCCGCGGGTGGCTCCGCGGGAGTCAATGCCGGTGCGACAGTTGGTTGTGGTACCGCCTGAAGCGCTTTCAGCAAGGCAGCGTTCTGTTGTTGCAGCTGCTTGTTTTGGTGCAGCAGCTTTTGTCGCTCTTCCGACAGCACATCCCGTTCATTGGCGATTCGTTGGAATGTCGGCAACCACGACGAGATCCGGCTTACAGCAACCATACTCACGTCCCCTAGTGCGGCTCTCGCTTCGTAATTGTCGGTGCGGATCATTGTTCTAATAAACGTGGCAAGGGCACACATCTTCATTGCCGGTTCGCATAAGGGTTCAGGAGTGTTCGTGACAGTTTTTGGGAAGGGTTTGGAGTTTCTTAATTTTCTTTTCGATGTCATTTCGAAGGTGAGTGATGGCTTCGTCGGGTGGTGGAGGGTGTTCCCAGGCTTCCGGCGTTTCGAGGTGACGCTGCGTCATCCTAAAATAGAATTATACCTTGCTAGTGTGTGTTCTCTTGAAAGTGATATTATATTGTTTCGGCCCGTAGGATGAAGGTTACAGTGTCTCAGGGACATGTGAGTGAAATTTAAGTGTCTTTTCAAGGTAAGTGTGAAATTTTACATTATTTTAAGTTGATATTTGACCTGAAGGGTCTTAGTTGTTTAATTTAGCTTATTTGTTTGTATCTTTTTCAGAGTTCCTGGATTAACGGTAAGTACATGTGGTTTTTTTTTTTTTTTTTTTTTTTTTTTAAATAAACTTGTAAATGAACTTTGTGAACTTCGCATTATATATACATGTTACGTCACCATAAATGCTGACTTCCCTAAGAAACCCTTATTCAGCAGCAGGAACCTATATAGGGAACTGCACTGACCGCCGCGAGTCAGTCTCGTCTTGCTGCTCGTCCTTAACGCCCGGTGTTCCGTTATTTCGCTTGAAGTTCCGTGTCAATAAATCGAAAGTGTTTTTTAAAAACTGTTTTGGTGGAACCCCGAACATAACTGGCGCAATCTCGGTAGGACACACTGATTCTCGGACTTTTCAGAACGGGAATTTCAGTTTTAACTGTTGAAGTGGAACCTAACTTGATTTTTTCGAACGAATATCGGAAGTGATCAAGTGCACCCCGCGTAAGGATTACGTTCATCGTCAACATCATCGCAGCAGCAAGCAGACTCCTGGAGATGTTGCTGGTTTTGTAAGTACAACAAAATTAGACACCTCTCTCCAGTTAGAATTTAAACATCGACCGGGCACGGCTAAGAGTAAAGTGCGAAGGAACATCGTTCTGACTCTTCACCGGCGATCCTAGAATTTAAACATCGACCGGGCACGGCTAGGAGTAAAGTGCGAAAGAACATCGTTCAAACTCCTCACCGGCGATCCTAGAATTTAAACATCGACCGGGCACCTTGTTGTGGTAAAACGTAACTGTTCTGCCCCTCACCGGCGATCCTAGCATAAACATCGACCGGGTACCTTGTTGCGGTAAAACGAAACTGTTCTGCCCCTCACCGGCGATCTTAAAATTAAGAAATTGAAAAATAAATTGAAAAATAAAGAATTAAAATAAAATTGAAATTTTTAAAGAAGAAATAAAAGAAACAAAGAAGAATTTAAGAAATTATCTACGAAGAAATCTAATTATTTGATTTAAAATTATAGGCAATTGCCTAATATTTTTTATTAACAATTCCTAAGCAAACGGGAATTAGCAAACGCTCCAGTTTTTGGGACTGGAATAACCTACGCAGAATGCATAGACAAAACGTAAACGTCTCGGACATCCCCTTACCTCCCGGAAACCCGCTCAACGCCGCTCAACTAATTCACATGGCGCTTAACCCGATCCCGGAATTACCGCTATTCCCAGACCATCCGGACCTCGAAGACGATTCGGACGTGGAACCATCGAATGCTGGTACTGGTGGCCCAGCACCGCCTCCTCCTCCAGGCCCTTCAGGCTCGAACTCAAACCCAGTAGCACCCAGAAGAGGACCTCCAGAATACAAGAGGGAGTACGGAGAAATAATACCAAACTTCAACGGGGAACCACTAATTTTAGCTAAATATATCAAACAATGCGATAAAATTTACTCTAAATTTCACGATTCCGCTAATCCCAATAATTTCCAAAACGACGTGATACTTGGAGCTTTTACGTCCAAATTGGGACCCGGCATAGCCGACAAAATTTACATTCAATCAATAGAAACTTATTTGGATTTGCGGAATGCTCTAGTTCAAACTTATAGCGATAAGAGGGACACGTACACGTTGACCATAGAGTTGTCAAAGTTGAAACAAACTTTGCAAGAAGATTGTTTCAGCTTCCACGATCGTGTAAGCAGCGTGTTAAATGCCCAGGTCGCTTATCTTCAGATGAAGATTCCTGGAGATGGCGGACGATTACTTGTGCAGTATATGCAAGGCCTAGCCCTGCGAGTTTTTGTGCATGGTATAGCGGAACCGTGGAGTAGCCTTCTTAGAACGAAGGCTCCCGCCAACCTTGGCATCGCGTTATCTATGCTCACGAACGACTTTAATCTGAGACCCGGTAGTAAAACGACCGCGCCGTTCTCCACAAGACCGACTACTTCCGCTCCTAATGCTAGCAGACCCCAGATTACAAACAGATTCACACCCAGGCCATTCATACCGAATCCCCAACAACTAAATTATCAGTCCAACTTTGCTCCCAGGAATTTCCAAAATTTCCCAAGAGGACCTCCACAAAGCAACTTCACCAATTTCTCGAGAGGACCCCCACAAACCAATTTCCAGAATTTCCAGAGAAATAATCAAAATTTCTATCCGCGAAACCCAAATTCCAACCAAAATACGAGACCGAACTGGCCCCCAAAAATTAAAACAGAAAATGACCAAAAGCCCATACCTATGTCAACTTCAACGAGAAACACTAATTTCCATCTAATGGAACCGGAAAATCAGTATACAGAACTAGAAAATGAAAATGCCCAATATTTTGACCCTAACTACGGAGACGAAACCCAACAAGGCTATTCCGAACAATATGACCCGTATGACCAACAGATAGAGCAGTTAAATCAACAATTTGAAAACACAGCCATTGAACAAGATCATCATTTTTTAGGGGTGACGAGCCTCCCGTCATCGAATTGTTGAACTTTCCAAATAACCAACAATCTCTTCCTTATATAATTATGCCCGACCTAAACCTCAAAATTCTGATAGATACCGGCAGCACAAGAAGTTTTATAAATCCTGAAACTGCATACAATTACTTCCCAATGAAAATAGAACCAGATTCAGGACTCGTCAGAACCGCCCATGGTACTTCGAGAATTTACGAAAAATCCTTAGTGCCATGCGGGAATTTGTTTAAAGCCCGTGGACTGAACCTTCCGTTCAGCCTATTTAAATTCCACAATAGATTCGATATGTTGCTAGGCATGGACAATCTAAAATTTATTAAAGCCACTGTAGATTTCGACAAAAACATCTTAAAAACACCCCATTTAGCACTGAAATTATTATTTGTTGATTCAGATTCTAGTTCATCAACCCCTAGGGAGTCCTATCTAATTGAAGCCAGAACTATCCAACAAGTGAAAATTAAAATCAAAAACATCGAAAATGGCGAAGCAATCATTCCCCGAACAGAGTTCAACAAAATCGAAATTCCTCAATGCTTAGCACTGGTTAAAAACTTTTATGCTCACGTTCACGTAATGAATCCGACAGAAGAAAATCGTAGTTTCAAACAACAAAACCCGATACTTGCAGAACCCATTTTAGACAACCTTTTCATAGAATCCGACAGCACAGGACCTTTACCCAGATCTCAGAAATCAACCAATCAAACGAAACTTGACTTACGGAAACTCCGCCTAGACCATATGAACAATGAAGAGAGACAGGTTATTCAAAATTTAGTGAAAGAATTCTCGGACATTTTCCAGACCGACGACCAACCACTGACATTTACTAACGACGTAAAACATCACATACGGACTACGGACGAACTACCAGTTTACGTGAAGCCATATAGGTACCCGAGCATTTACAAGGACGAAGTAAAACGTCAAATGGGAGAAATGCTAGAACAAAACATTATCCGACCCTCTAACTCACCGTACAACGCCCCTCTATGGGTAGTTCCTAAAAAACTAGATGCTTCGGGAAAGCAAAAATACCGCCTTGTCATTGACTACCGTAAGCTAAACGAGAAAACAATTTCCGATAAATTTCCGTTACCTAACATCACGGATTTACTTGATAAACTAGGCCGATGTCAATACTTTACCAGCTTGGATCTAAGGTCAGGGTTTTACCAATGCGAGCTAGACGAAGCCTCAATTCCAAAAACGGCTTTTTCCACAGAGAACGAACACTATGAGTTCCTGAGGATGCCTTTTGGTTTGAAGAATGCTCCCCCTACCTTCCAAAGACTAATGAATTCTGTTCTCCGAGGTCTACAAAATGAGATCTGCCTTGTTTATCTCGATGACATCTTAATTTACAGCGTTAGTCTGCAAGAACACTGCGACCGACTTAGGCAAGTATTTAGGAGACTCAGGGAATCTAACCTTAAAGTCCAATTGGATAAAACAGAGTTCCTGAGAAAGGAAATTAGCTTCTTAGGACACATCATAACACCGGAAGGCGTAAAACCGAATCCACTCAAAATTGATGCCATCTCAAATTTTCCGCTCCCAAAAACAAAGAAAGAAATTAAACAATTTTTAGGTTTACTCGGCTACTACAGGAAATTCATCAATAACTTCGCAAAATTAACTAAACCTTTAACAACTTGTCTTAAGAAAAATAAAACAGTAACGTATAACGACCCTCTTTACCAAGAATGTTTTGAACATTGCAAGACTTTGCTAACCAATGATCCCATTTTACAATACCCAGACTTTGAAAAAGAATTTAACGTCACCTGCGACGCCAGCGACTTTGCACTCGGCGCCGTACTAAGTCAGTTTCATAGTGGTTCAGACCTCCCAATTGCCTTTGCTAGTCGTACTTTAAATGATTCAGAAAGAAAACTCTCCACCATAGAAAAAGAACTTTTGGCCATCCTCTTTGCTCTAAAGAACTTCCGACCTTACCTCTACGGGAGAAAGTTTACCTTGTATACAGACCATCGTCCATTGCAATGGATCTTCAGCCTTAAGGACTGTTCATCAAAATTATTCCGCTGGAGATTAAAACTAAGTGATTACGATTTCGTCATAAAATATAAACCAGGATCGGCTAATCACGTAGCCGACGCACTGTCCAGAATTGAACTAAACAATAATGATACTAACGACCCCATTCCATCAACAAGTTTTGACCCTCCTTCAGATGAGATAGACAAAATAATAGGCACAATAATCGACAAGGACTACCTAGAACTTCTCGATCCCTTAGAAATTAATAGATTAATAGAACAACTAGATACAACAAATCAATCTTTGGAAGTTAATCCCACAGACCGTAATTCTGATTCTATGAGCACTGTACATTCAAACGCAGAAGGAAGCACGATTTTAACTATCCCGATCAAGGAAGGAGTTGTGAATCATGGACTTAATCAAATACTGATCAAAACAACATCAGGAAAACCTAAACCAACAAAAGTCATAAAATTGTTTGGAACTAAAACAAGATTAACCGTGGAATTATCAAAACCTAACTTTGAACACGACGTAATTAATTTCGTGAAAGAGTACGTTCGTCCTCATATTGAATACTCGATATATTTTTATAACGACGACAAATGCGAAACATACCAACGATTCGCAAAAATAATGATGAACGTATTCAAAGAATCTGCAATCAAAATGACTAAATTCAATCAATTAGTTCAAGACGTGACCAATGAAGACGAAGTCGAACACCTCATATCCAGTTATCATCTAGGTAAGACAAATCACAGAGGAATAGCTGAAACCTATGCAAAACTCAAAAGAACCTACTTCTGGCCTAATCAAAAGATATCAATCCAAAACTTCATTAATAGATGTGAAACATGCCTCAGCACTAAATATGACAGAGCTCCCATTAAACCTAAATTCAACATAACTCCCACGCCGACCAGACCATTTGAGATCGTACATTTGGATAAATTCACATTGGACGGCAGTAAATTCCTCACCATAGTCGACGCCTTTTCAAAATACGCCCAGGCCTATTACTTGACCTCCAATTCAAGCTTAGAAGCAGTCAAAAACCTCTTAACCTTCTTCACCCATCACGGAATTCCGAAAATGATTGTCTCCGACAATGGGGCTGAGTTTGATTCATCTCTGGTAAAGGAACTCTTGAACCTTCATAAAATAGAAACCCATTTTATCTGCAGCCAAAATCCAAACAGTAACGGTATAATTGAACGATTCCACTCCACCCTAATAGAACATATCAGACTTATCAACAACAGAACCGAATTTTCTTGCGACTCGATGGTCACTAAAGTAAAATACGCACTCATAGCTTATAACAATTCAATTCATTCTGTAACTAGCTTAACTCCCTTCGAAGTAGTGAACGGTCATATCGAACAGGGGAATCCCCTTAAAGCTGACTTAGAACAAGTTCTGCTAAACGATTACACATCAAAACATAAAGAACGTATAGCCGCGTTATACTCTGAAATTCACAATCGTAGTAATCAAACAAAAGAAGGAGTCATAGAAAAAGTCAATAAAAATAGAGAAGAAATTCCAAATCTCCCTCAAACCGTTTACGTAAAGAACAAACAATTAATGAGTAAAACCAAAAACAAATATAATAAAGAAACCCTAAAGTCTGTAGATCCCGAAAAGAAAACGGCAGAGATAGTTCCTAGACATCACAATACAAAGAAAAAGATCCACGTCTCCAACATAAAAAGACCTAGGAAATTAGCAGCAGAGACAACTTCAAATTCAGATAGCTTAACTGATTCAGATATAGAACCACCTGAAAATTCAACACCCGACAAAACCTTCCGCGGACCTTGGAAAGGACCTAGGAAATAACTCCTTTATTGCGATTACAGGTTTCTCCTCGTTCTCCCGCCAATCGCAATCGGCGCTGAAATCAAGAATCTTGATAGAAGTGGAGGCATAATTCCTATTGACTTGGGACCTGCGAAACTAGAAGACACTGAACACGTACTGACTCATTACTATGAACTTTCTGGAATTTACTCCGCAATCGATAACCTAAATGCCAATTTCTCATCCCTCGTTTACCACGGCCAAAAATCTCGCAAAATTCAAGATAAACTAGACGAATACTATTCCTTTTTCAGACACGTCCAACTCCTAGTACACCAGAAAATATCCAACATAAAATCCCATGGGAACTCTCGACAGAGAAGAGGTTTAATTAATGGTCTCGGAACAGTAATAAAAGCAATAACTGGTAACCTTGATAACGACGACAAAGATAGATTTGATCAAATCATCGATGATTTAGATAAACGAACCAAGAATTTAAACGCGAAATATTCCCGACAATATTCAGTGGTAGATCAACTGATCGCCAACTACAATAAAACCCTTCAGGTAGTCCAATTTAATAATGAACAAATCAAAAATAAGTTCTCAGAAATTAACTCAGTATTAAACTCAATCGATACACAAACCATGATGTACAAGGATATCGTTTACCATCTCCAGTCTTCTATGAACCTAATTCTAAATTTGTTATCCGAAATAGAAACATCAATAACTTTCTGTAAACAAGGAATATTGCACCCCAGTATCATGAGTAGGTACCCATATCTTAGAAATGGAATTTCAAAAACTATCAATAAATGTGACCGACCTCCTAACTTACGAGTCGTTAATTAAGGTACAATGTAACATAAGAAGTAATAGAATAATTTATTTCCTCACGTTACCAGTATACAAAAATACTAATTATCACCTGTATTACTTGTATTCTACTCCATGGTATGTCAATAATAGTAGTTATACAACGGTTATACCACAATTTAGGTATCTATTAAAAAACTACGATACTGGCAATGAAGTACTTCCACTTACAACTCGTTGTGTACTAAATGAAATATTCTATTGCAATGTTGAAATGTCATCACCAGCTAAAGCACAATGTGAACGAAATATCCTTTTTAACGGTTCCACTAAAAGTTGTCAGTTCACTAAACTCGATATAAACACAAATTACATCTCCATAGTACCAGAGACAAACCAATTATTAGCAGTATTCCCTAATGAAGACCAGATTCAAATCAAAAGCCCTGATAAAATGGAAACAGTTAGCTTACGCGGAATTTATTTGATTAACCCTGTATTAGACACCGTATATTACCATAACAAAATCCTCTCCACTAAATTATCTAGTACTGGAAGCCCTACCTTACTCAGTCTACCCCCTCCAAAACTTGACTCCCTGAATTTCACCAAAATGTCAGTCCACATAGATGACCTCGATTTACAAAATTTTAACCAATTTCAACTTAACCTCAACCCACTGGACGACTATCCATTGGAAAATTTCTCCTGGTATCCGACAATCATGCCAAGTCTTTGGACTATCCTCCTTTACTTATTTCTCATTTCCATATTTAGCTACACTGTCACCAATTACCTCCGTACAAGAAAAATCCACATAACCCAATGAAGCACAGTGCGACAACATCATGCCCGCCATGCCGTTGATGGTTTATGTTTTGTTATGTTTATTGTTTACATACCTACCGTTTGCTTATTTAATTAAAATTGTTTTGTACATTTTGTACTTTGTTTTTGTTTTGTGATTATTTTGTACTTTTTGAACAATTGTTTTATACATTGTTTTTGTACGTTTGTATTCAGTATGTTTGTACGTTTTTTGTAAATGTTTTGTACTTTGTATTCTGTATTATTGTCTTGTATTCTATCATGAATTGTAAAATTGTTAATCATTGTAATCATTGTATTATTGAAAGAAAAATAACGGAACATAGCCATTTAAAAATCAAAACTTAAATTCAAAACTTAACCTCAATTTTAAACTCAAAACTTAACTTCAAACTCCAATTTTCAATTTTCTTAAACTTCAAAAATTTCAATTTTAAACTTAACTTCAAAAACTTCGTGACTCTATCACTGCAGTTTTTCTCTTGGGGAGGGAGGTGTTACGTCACCATAAATGCTGACTTCCCTAAGAAACCCTTATTCAGCAGCAGGAACCTATATAGGGAACTGCACTGACCGCCGCGAGTCAGTCTCGTCTTGCTGCTCGTCCTTAACGCCTGGTGTTCCGTTATTTCGCTTGAAGTTCCGTGTCAATAAATCGAAAGTGTTTTTTAAAAACTGTTTTGGTGGAACCCCGAACATAACTTACATGTTTTCATAACTGTATTAATTGTACGTATGTGTGGTAGGTCTGTCTGTAGTTGTAATTCCCTAGTAGTAAGTCAGTTAGTTGAGCCTCGTCCTGTGTGAAGATGTTGGTAATTGACCGGCACTCTCCGACGGAGGATATACCTCGGTGTATCTTCTGTGTGAGATTCGTCGGCGGTGGTCTCCACTTCACTTACAGGAGCTGTTGGCTGCTGTCTCGGCGTTTCCGGGGGGTCTTCATCTGAAGATGTTCCGGGAGGGCTGGTGGTCTGGTCCCACAGGTTGTTCTCGGTACGTATGTCTGTTTGTTTTGGCGAGGTAACGGGGCTCTCGACGGTTCTTTGAGTTGAAGAACCGGGTTGCTCCCGTTTCCCTTGTTTGTTGGTCGGAGTAACCGGGTACGGCTTGACGGGTTTCTCGTCTGCTGAGGCCCAGTCTTCGGTTAGCAACTTTTCTACTAAGGTGGGTTCGGGTTGTGTTACAGGTGTCACCTCTGGAGTTGTTGATTCCACTCTCTGATCGGTAAAAGCTTCGTCAGGGACACCATTTTCGAAAGCTGGCTTGAGGCGGTTCACATGAACGGTCTGTTGTTTCAGGTTCGCGGGGTCGCGAATTTCATACGTCACTTCGGTGTATTTAGCTGAGATCACCCAAGGTCCTGACCATGGGCTCCACAGCTTTCTGGCGGCTCCAGCCGGTGGCTGTATCTCCCTTAGATACACTCGGTCATCCAATTCGAAAGACCTGCTTTTCAATCGTTTGTTAATGACGTCACTGCGCCTCTTCCAGGCGTCGTGGAGACAAGTTATCGCAGCGTTACGGGCGATTCTCAATCGTCGTAGATTCGATTCTTCATTATCCGGTTTCAGAGTCTGGAACGTTTCGTTGGGTAGTCTAACTTCTCGACCGAAAGTCAAGTAATTCGGTGTGAAACCAGTACTCTTATGTGGTGTCGCTCTATACGCTGCCAGTGCTACTGGTAGAACGGCTTCCCAAGCTGTAGTCTTTTTGACGATTTTCGCCAGGATGTTCGCCAGTGTCCTGTGAAACCTTTCACAGACGCCATTTCCCTCTGGGTGGTACGCTGTAGTGAATACCTGGCGTATTCCCCAGTTCAGACAGAGTTCTTTTGTCGACTTCGCGGTGAACGCTGTTCCCCTATCTGAAACCAATCTTTCCGGCACTCCGTGAGTGGGTATGTATTTGGTTGCCAACACACGTGCCACTGTTCCTGCAGTGCAATCGGCTACCACGTACGCTTCGGCATATTTGGTAAAATGATCAATAGCCGTTAATATGTACTTCGGGGTGGATCCAGACGTGACTGGTCCAACAAAATCCACCCCTACGATCTGCCCTGGTCTCTCTGGTAACAGCGGTTTCTGGATTGGATGGCGTAATCCGCTCGGTGTGTTTCTTTTCTGGCAAGCGACGCATTGGCGGACGAAGTTCTTGACATCTTTGGCCAGACCCGGCCAATACCCTAGTCTTCGGACGATCTTCTCCATGGCTTCGGCGCTGGGATGACCAGCCCAAGCGTTCCGATGACAATTTTCCATTAGCCATTCCCTTAACGACACAGGCATCAACGGGGTCCATCTCTCTTGTCCATCCAGCTTGACTTTTATCTCGACGACTCCGTTCACTTTGCGCGTTTCACCTCTATTTTTGAAGAGGAACGTTGATTGAACCCACGGGTCGATATTCTGGGCGGCGATGATGAGACTTCGGGGAAACTCGAGGGTCATTGCGCTGATGTCCATCCGGCTCAGCCCATCCGCGTGAGCCATCTGCGATCCGGGTCTATACCGAGGCATGAAACTATACTCGGCGAGTCGAAGGGTCCATCTTCCAATTCTGGAAGTCGGGTCCTTGAGGCGCATGGCTGCCGTGAGGGCCATGTGATCAGTCTGTAACTCAAAGGACCGACCCAGCAAATATTCTTGGAAGTGTCTCACTGCCCACACGACAGCGAGCAGTTCCCTTTCCGTTACAGAATAACGCGTTTCGGCCGGGTTAAGCTTTCGGCTGGCGTATGCAACTGGTCTTTCTTGTCCGTCATACTCCTGAGACAGGACGGCGCCTATCGCGGAATTCGATGCGTCCGTAGCCAGGATAAAGGTTTTGTCTAGATCGGGGTACGCTAGAACAGGTTCTCCTGTTAGCTGTGTCTTCAATTCATCAAACGCCTTTTGATGGGAGTCGTTCCACTCAAACGGCACTCCTTTCTTGGTTAGGTTGGTCAACGGGGTCACGATTTCTGCAAACTTCGGGATAAAACGGCGGTAAAATCCCGCTAATCCGAGGAAGGATTGCAACTTCAATACGGAGGTAGGTACAGGGAAGTCCCTAACCGCCCGTGTCTTTTCCGGTTCGGTGTGTATCCCTGTTGATGTTACCCTATGTCCAAGGAATCGTACCTCTTGCTTCAAAAATTCGCATTTTGCGAGGTTCACCTTTAGTCCCGCATCCCTAAACCGGTCGAACACTTGTCGGAGCTTGAGTAGATGTTCCTCTGCTGTTGGCGAGAAAATGATAACATCATCTAAATAGACGAGGCATTGGTCACCCAGGAGTCCATCCAATACGTTGTTCATAACGCGTTGGAACGTCGCTGGCGCATTTTTTAGCCCGAACGGCATTTTATGATACTCAAAATGCCTACCAAGCACGGAAAATGCAGTTTTTTCCTTCGTATCAGGGTGCACGGGAATTTGGTGATACCCTGAAATCAAATCGATGGTGGTAAAATATTTGCAACCTCCCAACATGGACAGTGTCTCCTGGAGTCGTGGGATGGGGTAGGCGTCCCCTTTTGTAATTTTGTTTAATTGCCTGAAGTCGGTACAAAATCTCCATTTTTGCGTTTCTCCGGGAGGCGTTTTCTTCTTTACCATCAGTACCGGTGCACACCACGGGCTGGTTGAACTACTGATTACTCCGGAAGCCAACATATCTTTTAACTGCTTTTCCACCACCTCGCGGAGAGCATGGGGGATCGGATATGGTTTTTGGCTGGTCACTTCCGGTTGCGTTGTCGTAATTTCATGGGCTACCTGGAGACTGCATCCCTCTCCCGATGGGGGTTGGAACAAGTCCCAGTAGAACAAAAGTGTGTTCCTAGCCATTATCTGCGGTGCTTCGGTAAGATGGGAGATCTTTGCTTCAATTTCCGCCTCTGTATCCGGTTGTGGGTCGTCCCATTGATCGGTGGGTATGAGTTCCCATTCGTCGTCTTCACTGGTACACTCTTCTGTTTCTGGTCCAGGTTGTTTCATTTCCAACCTACATGTCTTTGTGATGGGTGGTTTCTGTGTTGACAGTTCGTGGACCCTTTTTAGAGTTCCTCTGGATTCTGCAAAGGCGTCCTCCTCAATTTCATGTTGACTCGAAGTCTCAGTGTCTTCCTCACAGGGGAGCGTTACACCTCTCGATACACCTGGTTCCTCATCAGATGTTTGAGTTATCATCAGTATCGATACACCCGGCGATACCATGGGCGATACGGTATCCGATACACCCGGCGATACCATGGGCGATACCCCCGGTGTCTCTTGGTACTGCAGGGGCGATACGGCATCCGATACACCCGGCGATACCATGGGCGATACCCCCGGTGTCTCTTGGTACTGCAGGGGCGATACGGCATCCGATACACCCGGCGATACCATGGGCGATACCCCCGGTGTCTCTTGGTACTGCAGGGGCGATACGGCATCCGATACACCCGGCGATACCATGGGCGATACCATGGGCGGTTGTTCGCTGCTACCCATCTGTAGGTGTGAGTTTGGGGTCGTTACAGGATCCGATACGTCTGGCGATACAGTGGATGATTGTTCGCTGCCACCAATTTGTAAGCTACCAATTTGTAAGCTTGGGGGCGTTACGGTACCCGATACACCCGGCGATACCATGGGCGATACCTCCGGTGTCTCCCTATATTGTTGGGATGTTACGGGGTCCGATACCCCCAGCGATACGGTGGTCGATACCGCTGATGTTCCTCCATGTTGTTGGGTCAATGAGGGGTCTGATACACCCAGCGATACGGTGGGCGATACCTCGGGCAATACCCCTGGTGTTCCTCTGTGTTGTTGGGTCGAGTAGGGGTCCGATACACCTAGCGATACGGTGGGCGATACCTCGGGCAATACCCCTGGTGTTCCTCTGTGTTGTTGGGTCGAGCAGGGGTCCGATACACCTAGCGATACGGTGGGCGATACCGTCAATGGTTCCAGGCACGGCTCCCAGTTCTCAAGGTCCACAAGGGCGGCGGTTACCGAGCGAGAGGTGCTGGGGAGGGCCGTATCCGTACCGTCTGTGTAGTTCAGGTACTGCGATCCGGGGTTCTCCCTCCTCCCGTCCGATATTACCACTCCTATGTTCCCGAGACTCCGATACTCCTCATCACGTTCCTCTTCAATTTTTCCGGTATCGGTCCTCATCTCCATGTTCGGTCCCAGTGTCAAGGTCAGTGGAATCTGTCTCAATACGTCGAGACCCAGTAGGTTCAGGTCGGCACGCTTCCGCGCGAACACCGGAAAAGTGTGGAGAAATCTGTATTGGCCGATGCGGGTGTCAACGACCTGTTCCCCTGCAAAGGGTAGCAAGGTTCCATCGGCTCCCCAGGCCACCATTTTGGTTGGCCGTAACGGTATTCCAACTATCGGGCTCGCCAACACGGAAAGCGCGGCTCCTGTGTCCACCAACATATGACGCGTCTCCGGTCCTAGACCCACTTCTATTCGAAGGGTTCGGGCCATTGGCTGTTCCACCGCGGTTACACGAGGTTTATCTTCCTCTGTTCCCCTGTAGAGAGTCACTTCCTTCACATGGTTCGGTTCCGCGAACGGTTGAGATACGGGCAGCAACTTTTTCTTCTGCGGACAATCCGGTTCCAGGTGTTCCCGACATCCACAGAAATTACAGAAGATAGTCTTCTGGGGACTTCTGGGACAATCCACCGGAAAGTGTTCCTTCGATGCACAAAAGAGACACGGATATCTGGGCATGGGTTTTTCATCGTTACGCTGGTTACGGTGGTCGTTGTTCCACTGATCTCTACGGTCTCCGTTCCACTGGTTCCGCTGGTCACCGTTCCATCGGTTCCGCTGGTCACCGTTCCACGTGTTTTGCGGGTTCTCGTTCCACTGGTTACGGCGTTCTTCACCGTATCTTTGTTCCCGTCTCGGTATGGGTT
Source organism: Apolygus lucorum (assembly GCA_009739505.2). Lineage (NCBI taxonomy): Eukaryota > Metazoa > Arthropoda > Insecta > Hemiptera > Miridae > Apolygus > Apolygus lucorum. Next base: position 53,293,334 of record CM019182.2, read on the forward strand.
GATCTCGACGCGGACATCGGGCGGCAAAATGGTTCGTTCCACCACAATTGTAGCATCTTTGTTCCGCCGATACCGCTGCGAGTTCCCAATGTTCCTCTGTATCTTCCGTTTCTGCGAAGGTCTCTTCAAGTTCCTCTGCCTTCTGTAGGGCGATACGTATCGTAGCGGGTCGATCCATGACGAGGAAGGCACTCAATTTCTTTCCGACACCTCTAATAAATGCGCTGAGGGTCTTCCGTTCCACCCAGTCACTACGGTCATGCCGATCCAGGTGAGTTCCCTCCTCTAATACTGCGCATTGTGCCAACCCACGTATGCGATCCGCAAACTGACGTAGGGTTTCGGAGGCGTTCCGCTTCACCGTCCAAAGTGACGCGGCGGCATGTTGCGGGTTCTGTCTTCTGAACCATGACAGCATCTCGTCTCTGATCATGTTATAGGCGTTGTTACAATCGAGGGTATCGTTCCTATCGATGAGGAATTGTTTCGCGATCCCTCTTGCCTTGATCCTGAGGAGTTTCAGCTTCTGTTCCTGTGTTAGTCCCTCGGTTACTGCGTCAAAGTTTGTAAAGAACGAGCCAACACTCAGCGATCCGGTTGCGTCGGGGTCCCATGGTTCCACTTCTAGGAGCAAGGAACGTGGAATGCCGTTCCCGCCCTCGTCACGGCCCGACTCGTTGTACTTCGACAATAAAGTATTCATTTGCTTCATTGTTTCAGTAAGCAAGTCTACCGGACCCTTTTCTTGGAACGGGTCGGGATCCACAAAGTCTTCTGGATCTCCCAACGACATTGTCACTGTTAATTAAGCAATACCGGAACACAATCACAATCACAGTCACAGGGTCGGCTCGGAACGGTTTCTGTCAAGTTTCGGTCTGTATTGGGTTGTTCTGTGTGACGACACAGGTGTTTGTTTGTGTAATACAGTTGTGAAAATACGGTGTAATAGTTCACTTAATATATACAATTTTCTTAGTACTATACACAATACACCAACACACCCTGGTTCTGGTTATTAGATTCCGATATGACTCTACTAGAAGGAACTGTTACTGAACACCTAGCTACAAAATGGAACTGGGTTCGTGCGGGGCGCACCACACGCAAGTCCGGGCGATATACCGACCCGACACACAAGTTATCGAGTGCGATACGGCGCTTCGGAGTTACGGTTCGCAATAATCCCAGACACGGGTCACCAACTTGTAAGGTTCGTTTCGGAACCCCAAAATTCGGTGATCCTAGGCTGAGAAAATCCTACCGCTTGCCACCAATTTGTAAGCTCTCTGGGGCAGTGTTTCAGTGAACAGGTTCCTTCAACAAAGGGGGGGTTCTAAGGGGGTCGCGATACTGAAAGGCAAAAACAAGAAAATATCGGAATCTTAGACTAATTGAATTTAGTGGTACTTAACTGGTTCGTGGTAGCGGCGTTCTCCCGAGCGGCTTGGAGATGAGGCGTAGCGTTCCAGTAGATACCTTCGTTATATATGTTAGTTTCAATACTGTTATACCTGAAGGGATCTGTTAACCTGAAGGGTTTTATGTATCGATATGTTGAAAATAAATGAAGTTACGTTACGTTTGTTATTTCTTTCAAGCAAGTTCCTATTATCGATACGGTTTGCAATACTCTTGTTACTCAGAACCTGGGATGTTGGGTAAGTTTTGAAATGAGAAGAATTATTTAACCAAATGTCTTTTAGATTTAATCTCAGGACTAGAACGGCGATACAGGTAAGTAAAATGGTTTCAAAATGGTTACGGTACGTTCTGCAACTTCGATCCCAGGGATCGAGCGCCTGAGGGGCGTTACGGTGGAATGCAATCAGGTAAGAAAGGTAAGTTTTACTTATAGCGACTAGTCTTAGTCTTACGTTACGGTACGATACTCTTAGAGGTAAGATCAACAAGGTGAGTATTCTTAGGCTTTTAGATACGTTACAGGTAAGTTCCTCTTAGTTCCTATTTTAGTTATAGTAAAATATCACTGAGTCACGGTACCTCTACCTTTAATTGGCCAATTATATTAAGGTAGGTAAGATTGTTTGCACTCACGTTCCGGGTTACCGTAGCGAGTCCGGAGGCGATGCAGCGAGGTTGAAGGGGGAGAGCCGGGAACGGACTGTTTCAGCGTCTTCCTCCGATACGACGATCCGACAGGAACAACGAGATCCAGGGGAGGCAGGACGAACAAGTTTCACCGGTTACTGTCTTTTCCACTGAGTAAACCGCGTGTCTTGGGGGAGGCAGGAGGGATACGGTTCGGCGCGATACGGGTCGACGCGGAACAAGGGGGGTGCGCTTCAAAGACAAGGGGGAGATCACTTCGAGACGAGCTGGCCAGGCTAAACTTCAGGACTGAGGGTTTTCCGTTGATACATCATAATATCATTGGGTTTCTGGGCTCAGTGTTGCCCTCTCCCTCTTCAGTTGGCACTCCTGCTCTTCCATACTGGTTAGTTGATCAGCCTCCTCCATGACAGTTGATTTGCCTTCTCCATGCTCCTCCATGACAGTTGATTTTTGTTGTATCCTTAGGTGTTGGTCGGATACTTTCGTACTGAGGCCACGCCCCTGTGATGTGGCCTGTGATAGGTGGTGGGGGCCTGGTCCCGAAGGGAATCAGGACTTATGGATGTGAGGTGCCTGTTAGGGGAAATAGTGAGCAACTTGGTTGCTCACAGAAGCATATCTCGCCATTGTTGTGCATCAGTTCCGCTGGGACCCGCACTTCCTCTGAGGCGGTGCGCTGCTCTTTCTATGTGGCTCGCTGCTATGTTTACGTCCACAAGAAGTGGAAGTTCGCCGGCGGCATCAAACAGCTCTCGGTTGGGTTCCATTTGAGGTGGGTGTTTACTTCTCAGTACTTCGACCACTGTCTGTCCTCCTACCATTGTGTCTGGATGCAATACACTTCCACCAGACCGATCTGTGGCCCATCTTGTGGCCTCGCGCAGTTTTCCTTTTTCTACTAATCTTCTGAAAACTCTAGCTTTCTCATTTTCATTGTTATCGACTTTATTGTTTTTCAACTGACGGTCACATCGGATAGCCTCTTGTATCAGTTCATCATAGCACCCTTTTCGCCAAAGGTCCATTCGTTTGAGTAATAACCGTCTGATATCGGGTCCGATCTTTATTTGCCGTTCACGTTGCAATACTGTGGCACAAAGAACGAAGATTCCTTCGGATGAACGTGAGCCATCTACTACAGATTGGACAGTTTCCGTCAGCAATCCAACAAATTGTCGTCCCACAGGCCCCTGAGGTAACTCATATTGCTTCCCTTGCATTTTTATGATTTTTTTCCACCTCAGGTACCATTCTGAAGTATCGTCGTTTTCGGATGAGCACAACAATTTTTTCCCGAAACCAGCGACGAAAAACTCATCGATGGGACTTACATGAGCTGTCTCCTGCGACTGTGCGAAAGGCTGTGATGGTATACCAGTAGGCCCTGGATGGGAAGCTCTGATGTGTAGTGGTAAACCTCTTGCTGTAAAATCGCGTGGACAATGCGGGCAAGTCACTCTATTTGTTTGGGAGTCGTTCATGGTTGTCTACTAGTCGCTAGAGCTATATGAACACATAAACAATGTCTAATTTTCTACGAAAAAAAATTTCTAGGAATTTTCTAAAGAAACGAGAATTCTCACTTATAACAGGCTTTTGAGTTTCCTTTTTTTTCAGACGAGTAGCCCATACGTTAGAGAAACGTTTTTTCGACTTTTCTTAACCCAAAAACAATGGATTTTCTCCTTTTTAAACACTTTTACCGCACTGCATAAAGTCGAATTTTTTTTCCACCATCACCAACAACAACTGTCTGTTAGGCCGAATAATTGATTATGCATGGAAGAAATACTTCTTCCATGTAATAAAATCGAGCTTCCTCCACATAAAAAAATCGTTTTCGCAGTGTGTTTTGCATCAGAAAAAAGAATAAATTAGAAGAGGATGAAGCAATGTTCTTTGTTTTGGTGTTTTCTTTTCTAGATCTCGGTACTTATTTCCTTCTTGGTACGGCAGTAACTATTGTTCTTTGTTGAAAATTGTCTGTTCATGACAAGATCCCCGTCCACCGAGCCTTTATGTCAAGAATTTTCAAATTTGCAGACGAAATAGTTGGTACGTTAATAAAGAAGTAGGTACCCTTTTCTATTTCGAAAATTTTCGGCGTGTGACCCTCCTGGCGAATGAATTTTTACATGCGTGCAGTCCATAGCACCTACAGCTCCAGGAACCCTGGATTTTTTGTTTTTTAAATAAAATTCCATCCGAGATTGAAATAATACCTACTTCTTTGGTTGCTGGTAGGTATTCTGATAAATTGGGCGGATAGCCTGGCAGCTCCCAGGGACACCTGCTTGACAATTTTACAGGCAGAGCTTTTACTGACGCCATTAAAGTCGCCGACAGACACCAACATGGTTTTTTATACTTTTATCCAATCAAAATCTCATCAAAAAATCGCAATCGTCCCACTTCTCCAAATGGTCAATCTGTGATCAAACTATGTTGCCGCCTTTCTTCCTTCCACCTTCTTCCCCACTGCAGGAATTCGACCATAAACACACATCTTCGTCGCTGCTGTCTGAAAAAGAGCCCCACGCATCCATTTCCGATTGTAGCATAATTGACTAACAATCAACAACGCAATTTGCAAAAACGAACGTTTTGGGAAACAAAAACACGAGAAGTGACTCTCTTTGAGGTTAAAAAGCCTTGCATAAATCGAGTTACCCCCCCCCCCCCCCCCCGTAACTTTTTATCCGGTCCTCGGACGACCAGTTAACTTTAAACTACGGATAACGGCTATCTGGGGACTGATAAACGCGAGCGATTGAGTTATCCGATGACCGTCGGATAAATCTGCTTTACCGGGTGGTAAAAAGTGACTGATAAACCGGCCCTTAGAGGTGATTTATTTTCAAGTTTTTAGTTCATTTTATTAACGAAAAATAAAAGCTTGTTTTTAAAAAAGGTTTTTTCTTTAATTTTTTATTTTTATAATCTTCACACGCATGAACTTGTTTCAATTGCAAAAGTAAAATTCCAAAAAGTGAAAAAAAAGTTAAAACGTTGTACCTACCTAAAGTTGAAATTTTCAAGGATTTTCGAAATTCATTAGTGGATCTACCTAGGAATTGAAAAACTAAAAGATTG
>CM019182.2:53298602-53341510 GCA_009739505.2 Apolygus lucorum
AAAAAATAGATTGACGATAGGACCCCAATTATTACCTACTAGCTGAAAAGCCTGCTAAATGCAGGCAAAAACAAAAACCGTAGATATGTGAGAAACAACTTGTAATATATTTGGAAGTACCTAATGAAATAATTGAAAGATTCATGGTCCTATTAATATTTATTTTTATTTTTTTATTTTTATCATTCATGAGGTCAACAGGAATTAAATATCAAAAATTTCGTTGTACACAACATTTTTGGTGAAGCAAGTTGTTTGATTGCTAAGTAATTTCCCCTGTGTGGGGCCATCTACAACAAATACCTTCACATCTGTTGATCTCCATGCACGGGAGAATGCTACATATAGAAGCCCATGAGTGAACACTGGTTGCGGTAGAAAAATCCCGACTTTATCCAACGTCTGTCCTTGAGCTTTGTTCAATTTGACTGGGATTTGTCTTCTTTGCAGTACAAAAGGCAAATTCGTGGTTGTAGGGGCAAAGTCTACTCGTGGAATGAAAACTACGCGACCTTTTGCCGTTCCGGACAAAACTTGAGCATTTGATTAAATTTGCTTTCATGTCCTTCACGGCCAATCTTGTCCCATTACAAAGCCCCCGCTTTGTACCTATTCAAATTGCGAAGTAAAATAATAATGGCACCGACTTTCAAACATAATTGTTGAAGTGGCATTCCTGAAGGGGCCAATTCATGTAAAAATTCGATGGGGTAGTTATTCTGATTGTCTGCAGTGGAGTCATCATTGGAGTCAGAACTGAAGTAAGTTTTGCATGGTCCTTCCAGTAAACGCAGAACATCACTGTTGATATTGTCGACATCGGCATTTTTTGGGCAGAGAATAGCCCTGTTTGCAAACTGGTCAATGTCACTTGCTAGAAGCTGTTCACCAAAGATTTCGTTAACTATCGACCCTGTGCACACCATATCGGAGGGAATTTCAAAAATATCGTCATCAAAGCCATGTTGATTTGTCCATTAACCAGGATGTGAAATACGGGTCAGTGGAACAGACATTAGTACTTAGTGGAAGAATTAAGAATGTGGGCAAAATTTGGTTGAATGTGATGCTTGATTCAATAATGGCAGACCTGCTTCCATGAGGAACAACAGGCAATGTTTGTCGGAAGTCTCCACCCAAAAGAATGGTTTTACCACCGAAAGGTTTGTCATTGACCATAATATCTTGTAGAAGTTTATTGACGCATGCCAATGCATTGTTTGACGCCATAGTGGACTCATCCCAAATGATCAATCTAGTTCTTTTAATAATAGATTTTTTAAACGTAAGCCTTCCTTCTGAAGCTTTCTTCTTGTCACGTCCAATGAAGCAATAGTAAATAACTGACGCAATTACAGACTCTTTTCCATAATTGGAAATGTCTGGAAATGACGAAAGAAACATAATGAAAGAACGAAAGTATCGATAAATGGACGATATTGAACAAATAAAATGGAAAAATGATAAAATAAAAACCTTTTTAACAAAAAAATGGACCGACCTCAAAAATGATGTCCCTTAACACCAAAAAGGGAAAAATAATAATCTCAGCGAAAACATACTTATGTAGTAAGTAGGTTGTTGAACATAGATACCTATCTAGTCAACAGATGGTATGTTGGAATACCAACACTTATTTGTAGTGTGATTCACACTTATTGTCACACTCACATCCTCCATCATATGATAGCAGTGACATACTACCGTATGCGTAGGTAGGTACGCATTGAAGTCGCCGTCGTGCCCATCTGTAGACACAAACTAAGCACCTTCCTTCGATGATCTGGTTAGCATTACAAGAGAATGTACCATTGAGTTAAAATGTGTCCCCAAACTATCAGGTACCTTGTAAATCTCTTCTGCCATATGAGTATGATAGTAAGTGTGAACCTCCCTAGGAATAGTTGTGACGAGTATTTTGAGACTTTATTATTATATGAGACTGTTTATTATATTGGAGGACATATTGTAATGTAGCTACATACCTTCAAAAGCGTTGTTACCTAATTAACGTTCAAAACTTCCCACATTCTTGAACGAACTGAATTTTCATTCATGCTCGGTGTGGAAGCATGTTTGTAGTATTGGAGGTATGTATATTTGCGAAAAGAGTAATATGTTGGTAAGTAGAAGATCTAGAAGACGTTTGTGTCTACAGATGGGCACGACGGCGACTTCAATGCGTACCTACCTACGCATACGGTAGTATGTCACTGCTATCATATGATGGAGGATGTGAGTGTGACAATAAGTGTGAATCACACTACAAATAAGTGTTGGTATTCCAACATACCATCTGTTGACTAGATAGGTATCTATGTTCAACAACCTACTACATAAGTATGTTTTCGCTGAGATTATTATTTTTCCCTTTTTGGTGTTAAGGGACATCATTTTTGAGGTCGGTCCATTTTTTTGTTAAAAAGGTTTTTATTTTATCATTTTTCCATTTTATATTATTTTTTATTTTTCACTTTTTAGTGGTCCTCAATATAAATTTGAAATTAATTTACCCGCAGTTTTTCGATCAGTTTTCGGAACGTAGATCTATTTCCTAGATCGATCTCCTATACCATTAGATACCCAACGTTATTATAAATGACGAGGGAGCTATGTGCTACAGCCACTTGGTAGAATACCCTCTCATCACCTAGTTTTACTATATACCTCATATTTGGTACGGCACTATTCAATTCCGACAATCTTCTATACCATGAGATACCCAACTATATTATAAATGACGATGGAGCTATGTGCTACTCCCACTTGGTAGAATACTCACTCATCACCCAACTGGACTATATCTTTCTGTATCTTACTATACTATGGTAGGGCATTATGCAGTTCTGATTACCTATTCTTTACTATTACCTACCCAATCATGTTATTAGTGATGAGGGAGCTATGTGCTACAGCCACTTGGTAGAATACCCTCTCATCACCTAGTTTTACCATATACCTCATATTTGGTACGGCACTATGCAGTTCTGACGATCTCCTTTACTATTACCTACCCGAACATGTTATTAGTGATGAGGAAGCTATGTGCTATACCCACTTGGTTGAATACCCTCTCATCACCTAGTTTTACCATATACCTCATATTTGGTACGACACTATGCAGTTCTGACGATCTCCTTTACTATTACCTACCCAATCATGTTATTAGTGATGAGGGAGCTATGTGCTACAGCCACTTGGTAGAATACCCTCTCATCACCTAGTTTTACCATATACCTCATATTTGGTACGGCACTATTCAATTCCGACAATCTTCTATACCATGAGATACCCAACTATATTATAAATGACGATGGAGCTATGTGCTACTCCCACTTGGTAGAATACTAACTCATCACCCAACTGGACTATGTCTCTCTGTATCTTACTATACTATGGTAGGGCATTATGCAGTTCTGACGATCTCCTTTACTATTACCTACCCAATCATGTTATTAGTGATGAGGGAGCTATGTGCTACAGCCACTTGGTATAATACCCTCTCATCACCTAGTTTTACTATATACCTCATATTTGGTACGGCACTATTCAATTCCGACAATCTTCTATACCATGAGATACCCAACTATATTATAAATGACGATGGAGCTATGTGCTACTCCCACTTGGTAGAATACTAACTCATCACCCAACTGGACTATGTCTCTCTGTATCTTACTATACTATGGTAGGGCATTATGCAGTTCTGACGATCTCCTTTACTATGTAGCAGTTCCGCGAACTGCTACGCGGACTAGGCCTGAGGAGGCGTCCCTACTCTCCTAGACTGGGAACGAGCTCGGCATTCAGTCACTTTCCTGCCTTGCTCCTGGTAAGTGATCTCTCCACATATTTTAATATTTTGCGGTTTCCCTTGATACCCAAAATCCATTCTCATTTCATTTCGGACCTCATATACGATTAAAGAGTTAATCGATATAAACCACACTCCGTTTTGTTATTGAACCATACCCAATTCATATCTATATTATAATTATTTAATTAATAAAATAAATTTATATTTTGAATCATTGGGTAGAAATACGAGCTGGTTATTCCATCAGAATATTTCCAACTCTATTTCATGGTAGCGAGCTTTTCAAATCCACGCACCACTTACAAAACTTTTTTTTAATTAAAAAAAAAAATAAAAATAAAAAAATAAATAAATAAAATAATAATAATAAAAAACTTTGCAAATAGAACTGGACTGGATCACAACCCTTTTCTCATTCAACATTAATCAACAAGATCCATAATCCTTTTCTCTTTTAGGGCCCAGCATTTACAAAGAAAAAAATTAATTACATATCATATTCAACCATAAAGTGATTAATTACAATTACTTCCACTACCTTAACTTACCTAACGTACCTAGGTATAAATAAAATCGGGAACGCGGGTATCAATTGAGCCGCCTATGAATTACCTATAATTAAGCTGTGTACACTGATTACCGTTGACAGATTTTAATTCAAGGTGACAAATAAAACTGACTTTACTTGACTTATCTCTGTGAGACCGACGATCGAGCGAGATAACGTTACATATAAACAACTCGGGTCGCCGGTTTTGTCAATAGCGGCCCCCTCGTCCCGTCCTAGTACAAAGAATCGACACAAACAACACTCGGATCCCCGGTGGTATCAACAACCTCGGCCTTGGGATCATCCAATCAAATCATTTGAGAAATAACTTGAATCAGGAAGGAACTGATTCACATCTGTTTAGATAGAACGTTAGTAGCAGAGAACGAAATCGAGCGTAACAGCTCACAGCTACAACATTCCTATATCTCACTAAACATGCAGACCCCGAGCCCCATCAAATCCGATCCAGCAACTGTAGCATTAGCAGAGTCCATGACCAAGATGATACAGCTAATGCAACAACAAATTTTAAACTCCCAACAACAATATGCTGCAACAATAGCTCAAATGCAGTCACAAATTGACAGCATAGTTGCAAGAGACAGGGTAATGGTTTTGTCTGATATCCCCAGATATTACGACGAGGCTATAAATAGAATCCCCTTCTTCGCACCCACTAATCCGACATCGGTAGTTCGTTTCCTCATTGCAATGTCGGAACTTAATGATTTGATTCCGACACATATGCATGAGGTAGTTCGCAGACTTGTTTTAAAGCCTCAGTTCAGCTATCTCAAAACAATGCTGAGAGATACTTCGGTTATCAATTATGATACAATTTATCAGAGGCTAAAGAAAGAATTCTTACCTCCTATAACCATACCAGAACTGACCTTAAAACATCTACATAGGCCTCAAGGTCAACATGAGACTCTGCGAAATTATGTAGAGGATATTTTTCGGTTCCATGCGATCATAAACTGTTTTGAACAAGCAGAAATTATCCAGATCCTCCTAGCAAATGTCAACACAACGACACGTCAGTGTTGCAGTTTCCAAATGGCACCTACAAATAGGGAAGAGTTGAGCTCGCTGATCCAAACTGTGGAACACACTTTAAGGATTCAGCGATGCGCTTACAAACCAACTCTTCCCTCAAACCACTCCGAAAATCTCCAAAAAACGTATAAAAATATTGCATCAGCAAAAAACGGAGAAAGAAAGAGTCCCCAGGGCGTAACACCAGAGGCATCTCCTCTAGCTAAACAATCGTTCAGCACAATGTCACGCCAATCCAAAACTAAGCAAAAAACTAAAAAAGCATATGAAAATAGGAAAACAGATCTAGTGAACTTCAAACATAAAAAAAGTTTATCCGACGATAAACATCTTAAACAGAAAAAACAACCACAAACATCATATATCTTCAATTTTCAAATATGTTTCGGGATGTAGTAGTCCTATGGTACCAGTAACGTTACAAGGACAGCAGATTCATGCACTGTTAGACACAGGTGCTTCGATCTCGGCATTGAACACTGAGTTTTACGATACCCGAATACATAACAAATCAACAAAGATTACAACGTGCGAAACCCTCAGTTTGACAATGGGTGACGGAAAAATTGTCACCAGCAACCAAAAGGTCGCATTGACCGTCCACATAGGACATAAATCATGGGTGCACGATTTTTACCTGATTTCAAATCTAGCACAACAGGTGATCTTGGGCGTCGATCTCATTAGAAAGGCCCAGATCATTGTTAACATACCCGAAAATGAAATACATTTCAATTTCGACCCACAACAGAAGATCAAGCTGGTAGAAGCCTCCAGAGAAACAAACATGACCCTTAAAATAACCACAGTGCAACGGAGTAGCAATCTAGCAGATAAGTTACAACGAGAATTTCCCCAGGTGCTGACCAAAAATTTGGGACAAACTTCATGTATCATGCACGAGGTAAAACTGTTACCTGGCAAAAGTTTGCCCCGACCCCCTCCTGTGTATCAAACTTCCCCAGCACTTCAACAAATCATGAAAGATGAAATACATAAACTGTTGAAGACGGGAGTTATAGAACGAACCACAGCACCAAGTACAGCACCCTGTTTTTTAGTACCAAAAAAACCAGATTCCCCTGACACTCCTCCTCGATACCGTCTGGTGACGGACTATAGAGCTCTAAATCAATTAATCGAAGGAATTGATTTCCCACTTGCTACCATACAATCGTTATTGACGCATTTGCATGGTGCAAAGTACTTCAGCCTAATAGATCTGAATAGTGCATACCATCAAATCCCATTAACGGCATCTAGCAAAAAACTAGTTGCCTTCAAAACACCGTTTGCCACCTACACGTGGAAACGAGTACCATTTGGCCTTAAAACTGGTGGTGGTGTCCTTAGTATATTGATGGAGCAAATTTTCCACGATTTACATGGGAAATATTTGGTATGGTATCTCGACGACCTCCTAATTTTCTCCAACTCAAATCGAGAGCACCAAGACCATGTACGGGAGGTACTCAACAGACTAGAGAGGGCAAATTTAACTGTAAACCCAGAAAAATGCAAATTTGGAACCAAAGAGATCCAATTTTTAGGGCATGTGGTCTCGAATGGTAAGGTGACAATAGGAGAGGATAGGATAAAGGAGTTACTTGCAATTCAAGCTCCTCAAACTCCAAAACAGGTATCTCAGTTCATCGGTGCAGTAAATTTTTTTCAAGGTTTCATACCGGACTATGCTAAAATTGCAGCACCCCTGAACGCACTCAGAAAGAAAAATATACCATTTGAATGGTCGCTTGAGTGTCAACAGGCCTACGAAACCCTCAGAGCACGACTTACTACGCCTCCAGTGCTGCAATTACCAGATTTTAATCGCCCTTTCCACCTGTTCGTTGACGCGAGTACCGCAGCAATAGGATCCTGTCTCGCACAGCAAACTGACAACGGTTTTACGGCTGTGTATTATAGCGGGCGAAAGCTCAACGAACAAGAAAAGAAATGGAGTACATATGAGCTGGAGACGTTTTCCCTTTTATACGCCATAAGGAAATTCGGACCCACCTACTTAGCTCATAACCATTTCTACGCATACACAGATGCAAAAGCAGTAGCTACGATAAGAACGCTACAACATGCATCACCAAGAGTACAGCGGTGGCAATCGGAGCTGATGAATTACAATTTCACCCTGAAACATCTCAGTGGCCGAGAAAATTCGATAGCAGATTACTTGTCACGCGCTGGGCCAACCCCCGCCGAAATCCCATTCAGCGAACTTGCGAAATGGGCCGGCGAAATGCCACTAAAATCGAAGAAAAAAGGAATAACTTCCCCAGCCTCACGGGAACACGGCAAACTCGTGAAAGGGAAAATACAGCGAAATGAGACAGAGAGTAAAAGAGCTACTGTCCCTCTCGCTCCAAAGGTGAAGCGTTCATCGCTTGAAAACAATCCTTCTCAAGTGATCCCCACTTCGTCACCCTCCTTCCTATTACTCGATCAGTACCCTGCCTTTTTTGCAGGACTGAGTAAACATCAACACGCTGATGAAACGTTGGGGCCGATAATAACGCGCATTCAACGAAAGGAAACAGTGCCAAATTACTCAGTCAAACAAGGCATTCTGTTTTATACTATTCCAGGCAAACAACCAAAACCATGCCTACCCTCTAATCTAATAGATTTGACCTTCTCGTATTATCACGATTCCGCCTTAGGCTCACACATGGGACAATTAAAAACCGTAGAAAACATCAAACAACACTTCTACTACCCAGGAATCGATCGCGAAATTAGAACAAGGGTAGCAAATTGTATCATCTGTGCGCGGGCCAAACACCATAATAGAACGTATGGCAATATGTCCGCAAAAATTACGGACCGCCCGAATCAGTTATTGTACTGTGACGTGGCGGGTCCTTTGCCGAGAACGAAAGGTCAAAATGTCTACATTTTGATCGCTGTAGACGCTTTCTCGAGGTTCTCATTTTTCATGCCTATGAAGAAAAACAACTCCGATACAATAATAAAGGCATTACAAACTAATGTTTTTAGTAAGTTCGGATATTACAAATATATGTGCACAGACAATCATTCTGTATTTCGCTCCCACGCATTTAACAATTTCCTGCTCAGCCATGGAATGTGCATGAAACCCCTACATGTACACTACCCAAACCCAAACTTGGCTGAAAGGCAAATTAAAACATTAAAGGCAGCTCTGACGTCATACCATGCCGACGACCATACCCAATGGGATCGGAATCTTGAATATCTACAACTAGGATTCAACTCGGTAAAACATACCAGTCATGGCTTTACGCCAGCAAAATTGTTTTTAGGCCGAGAAACCCCGACTCCTATTCAGTTGGTTTGGGGATTACAACCCATTGACGAATACCCATTAACTGACCAACAAGCAGTATGGGAACAAGCATGCCACAACTTGCAACGGGCAATGGAAAGACGAAAGAAATATTACGATCAGATCCATACCCCACACACTTTCAAAGAAGGAGATCAGGTTCTCATCCGCCAATATGTCCTGAGCTCGAAAATAAACAATGTAAACGCGAAGCTAACTTACAGATACAGTGAACCATACATAGTTGACAAGGTTCTATCGCCGGTCACATACAGACTGGTAAACAAAATAGACAACAACGATGTTAAGACACAACACGTCAGTCAGTTGAAACCATTCCCACAACCAACATGATGTGACATAACAAAAACAAAAAACGTATTAATCAAAACTAAAAAAAAAAAAAAAAAAACATTACCTAAGTTTTATTTGTAAAAAAAGAACTACAATCATAATATTAATCACGTATATCAAACTGTGTTACATGCCCAAGAAACGTAAACGGGAACATGGAACAAGATTGGAAGGCCATCCAGCCGAATGACCACCCAAAGTCATCAAGTACGCCGGGAGCCTCAAGCAACAATCTTAACAATTTAAAAACAATCACAAAAAAAAAAAAAAAAACAAGAATACAAATGTTAATTACAAAAATGTTGAAAACAAAATGATTGTTAATACAAATGTTAACAAAAATTAACATAAACGTTTGAAAAACATTCAAACAAGAATGAGAACGTCTACGACGTCGCCAGCAGGTTTTGTCCAGCTTGAACGCACCTTCCATGGCAGCCAACCAAAGCGCTACGGGTGCGCGTCAGGCAAGGTTTCCCTGCCGAGGGTCCCTAGGATTGATTTACTGAATTATTTTTGTACTAACCACCATCCAACCTCTACCTATCCTACCACCCGCAAAAATTTTGTTCCAAAATTTTTAAAACCCAGAGGGGGAGTGTAGCAGTTCCGCGAACTGCTACGCGGACTAGGCCTGAGGAGGCGTCCCTACTCTCCTAGACTGGGAACGAGCTCGGCATTCAGTCACTTTCCTGCCTTGCTCCTGGTAAGTGATCTCTCCACATATTTTAATATTTTGCGGTTTCCCTTGATACCCAAAATCCATTCTCATTTCATTTCGGACCTCATATACGATTAAAGAGTTAATCGATATAAACCACACTCCGTTTTGTTATTGAACCATACCCAATTCATATCTATATTATAATTATTTAATTAATAAAATAAATTTATATTTTGAATCATTGGGTAGAAATACGAGCTGGTTATTCCATCAGAATATTTCCAACTCTATTTCAACTATTACCTACCCAATCATGTTATTAGTGATGAGGGAGCTATGTGCTACAGCCACTTGGTAGAATACCCTCTCATCACCTAGTTTTACCATATACCTCATATTTGGTACGGCACTATGCAGTTCTGACGATCTCCTTTACTATTACCTACCCAATCATGTTATTAGTGGTGAGGAAGCTATGAGCTATACCCACTTGGTTGAATACCCTCTCATCACCAAATAGTACTACATATCTCATATTTGGTACGGCACTGTTCAATTCCGACAATCTCCTATACCATGAGATACCCAACTTCATTATAAATGACGAGGGAGCTATGTGCAACAGCCACTTGGTAGAATACCCTCCCATCACCTAGTTTTACTATATACCTCATATTTGGTACGGCACTATTCAATTCCGACAATCTTCTATACCATGAGATACCCAACTATATTATAAATGACGATGGAGCTATGTGCTACTCCCACTTAGTAGAATACTCACTCATCACCAAACTGGACTACATCTCTCTGTATCATACTATACTATGGTAGGGCACTATGCAGTTCAGACGATCTCCTTTACTATCACCTACCCTAACATGTTATTAGTGATGAGGGAGCTATGTGCTACAGCCACTTGGTTGAATACCTAACTAACAGTACTATGATTATCCTTCATATTTGGTAGGAAAACTCACATACTCGAGCGTTCTTAAACACGTTTAATATGGCTCATGCAGGTTCTGAGCGAATAACCCACTATAATTTCCCCGTTTCCCATCCCCCGCAGCACCTTTTAGTTATCGGAACCCCCCTCGTATAGTATATCATTTTAAAGCTTACTTATCATTTTTCCATTTTATACTATTTTTTATTTTTCACTTTTTAGTGGTCCTCAATATAAATTTGAAATTAATTTACCAGCAGTTTTTGATCAGTTTTCGGAACGTAGATCTATTTCCTAGATCGATCTCCTATACCATTAGATACCCAACTTTATTATAAATGACGAGGGAGCTATGTGCTACAGCCACTTGGTAGAATACCCTCTCATCACCTAGTTTTACTATATACCTCATATTTGGTACGGCACTATTCGATTCCGACAATCTTCTATACCATTAGATACCCAACTATATTATAAATGACGAGGGAGCTATGTGCTACTCCCACTTGGTAGAATACCCTCTCATCACCTAGTTTTACCATATACCTCATATTTGGTACGGCACTATGCACCTCTGATGATCTCCTTTACTATTACCTACCCAATCATGTTATTAGTGATGAGGGAGCTATGTGCTACAGCCACTTGGTAGAATACCCCCTCATCACCTAGTTTTACCATATACCTCATATTTGGTACGGCACTATGCAGTTCTGACGATCTCCTTTACTATTACCTACCCGAACATGTTATTAGTGATGAGGAAGCTATGTGCTATACCCACTTGGTTGAATACCCTCTCATCACCTAGTTTTACCATATACCTCATATTTGGTACGACACTATGCAGTTCTGACGATCTCCTTTACTATTACCTACCCAATCATGTTATTAGTGATGAGGGAGCTATGTGCTACAGCCACTTGGTAGAATACCCTCTCATCACCTAGTTTTACCATATACCTCATATTTGGTACGGCACTATTCAATTCCGACAATCTTCTATACCATGAGATACCCAACTATATTATAAATGACGATGGAGCTATGTGCTACTCCCACTTGGTAGAATACTAACTCATCACCCAACTGGACTATGTCTCTCTGTATCTTACTATACTATGGTAGGGCATTATGCAGTTCTGACGATCTCCTTTACTATTACCTACCCAATCATGTTATTAGTGATGAGGGAGCTATGTGCTACAGCCACTTGGTAGAATACCCTCTCATCACCTAGTTTTACCATATACCTCATATTTGGTACGACACTATGCAGTTCTGACGATCTCCTTTACTATTACCTACCCAATCATGTTATTAGTGATGAGGGAGCTATGTGCTACAGCCACTTGGTAGAATACCCTCTCATCACCTAGTTTTACCATATACCTCATATTTGGTACGGCACTATTCAATTCCGACAATCTTCTATACCATGAGATACCCAACTATATTATAAATGACGATGGAGCTATGTGCTACTCCCACTTGGTAGAATACTAACTCATCACCCAACTGGACTATGTCTCTCTGTATCTTACTATACTATGGTAGGGCATTATGCAGTTCTGACGATCTCCTTTACTATTACCTACCCAATCATGTTATTAGTGATGAGGGAGCTATGTGCTACAGCCACTTGGTAGAATACCCTCTCATCACCTAGTTTTACCATATACCTCATATTTGGTACGGCACTATGCACTTCTGATGATCTCCTTTACTATTACCTACCCAATCATGTTATTAGTGATGAGGGAGCTATGTGCTACTCCCACTTGGTAGAATACCCTCTCATCACCTAGTTTTACCATATACCTCATATTTGGTACGGCACTATGCACTTCTGATGATCTCCTTTACTATTACCTACCCAATCATGTATACCCACTTGGTTGAATACCCTCTCATCACCAAATTGTACTACATATCTCATATTTGGTACGGCACTATTCAATTCCGACAATCTTCTATACCATGAGATACCCAACTATATTATAAATGACGATGGAGCTATGTGCTACTCCCACTTGGTAGAATACTCACTCATCACCCAACTGGACTACATCTCTCTGTATCATACTATACTATGGTAGGGCACTATGCAGTTCAGACGATCTCCTTTACTATCACCTACCCTAACATGTTATTAGTGATGAGGGAGCTATGTGCTACAGCCACTTGGTTGAATACCTAACTAACAGTACTATGATTATCCTTCATATTTGGTAGGAAAACTCACATACTCGAGCGTTCTTAAACACGTTTAATATGGCATCATTTTTCCATTTTATATTATTTTTTATTTTTCACTTTTTAGTGGTCCTCAATATAAATTTGAAATTAATTTACCAGCAGTTTTTGATCAGTTTTCGGAACGTAGATCTATTTCCTAGATCGATCTCCTATACCATTAGATACCCAACGTTATTATAAATGACGAGGGAGCTATGTGCTACAGCCACTTGGTAGAATACCCTCTCATCACCTAGTTTTACTATATACCTCATATACCTCATATTTGGTACGGCACTATTCGATTCCGACAATCTTCTATACCATTAGATACCCAACTATATTATAAATGACGAGGGAGCTATGTGCTACTCCCACTTGGTAGAATACCCTCTCATCACCTAGTTTTACCATATACCTCATATTTGGTACGGCACTATGCACTTCTGATGATCTCCTTTACTATTACCTACCCAATCATGTTATTAGTGATGAGGGAGCTATGTGCTACTCCCACTTGGTAGAATACCCTCTCATCACCTAGTTTTACCATATACCTCATATTTGGTACGGCACTATGCACTTCTGATGATCTCCTTTACTATTACCTACCCAATCATGTTATTAGTGATGAGGAAGCTATGTGCTATACCCACTTGGTTGAATACCCTTTCATCACCAAATTGTACTACATATCTCATATTTGGTACGGCACTATTCAATTCCGACAATCTCCTATACCATGAGATACTCAACTTTATTATAAATGACGAGGGAGCTATGTGCAACAGCCACTTGGTAGAATACTAACTCATCACCCAACTGGACTATATCTCTCTGTATCTTACTATACTATGGTAGGGCATTATGCAGTTCTGACGATCTCCTTTACTATTACCTACCCAATCATGTTATTAGTGATGAGGGAGCTATGTGCTACAGCCACTTGGTAGAATACCCTCCCATCACCTAGTTTTACTATATACCTCATATTTGGTACGGCACTATTCAATTCCGACAATCTTCTATACCATGAGATACCCAACTATATTATAAATGACGATGGAGCTATGTGCTACTCCCACTTGGTAGAATACTCACTCAACACCCAACTGGACTACATCTCTTTGTATCATACTATACTATGGTAGGGCACTATGCAGTTCAGACGATCTCCTTTACTATTACCTACCCTATCATGTTATTAGTGATGAGGGAGCTATGTGCTACAGCCACTTGGTTGAATACCTAACTAACAGTACTATGATTATCCTTCATATTTGGTAGGAAAACTCACATACTCGAGCGTTCATAAACACGTTTAATATGGCGCATGCAGGTTCTGAGCGAATAACCCACTATAATTTCCCCGTTTCCCATCCCCCGCAGCACCTTTTAGTTATCGGAACCCCCCTCGTATAGTATATCATTTTAAAGCTTACAATCAGACCTTCAATTTGACTATACACAAGTGGTCCTCCATCGACCCAGTCGGAAGTCACAGGGCAAGAAGAGTGAATGCGGACCAATATTCCCGAAAACGGGAACCACGTTTTTCAACTTCTTTCACAAATTTTCGATACTTTTAACAGAGCAAAATGAAATCTGTTTGAAATGGGACCACCACGGATACTGGTAGAACTAATTTCAAAAAGAATCAGACAGATTGGTACCAGAATAAAGTAATGCAAGGTGTTCAGACATACAAAGAAAAAAAAAAAAAAAAAAAAAAAAAAAAAATCGTCGTCCCACGACAACCCGAATTGAGTACCTCCTCTTTCGCGCGCCTTCGGCGCGTTGAAGTCGGTCAATTAAGTAACTCGTGAACCGTAACATTCAACAAATATGAATGAGCATGATGAACAGAAAAGAATGAACTAACCTGATTTTTTAAATGTAAGCCTTCCTTCTGAAGCTTTCTTCTTGTCACGTCAAATGAAGCAAATAGTAATAGGCGAATAAGACGAATGGCGAATCAACAGAAACCTCTAAAAAATTGCATTTGGTATTTCCCATAGGCATTTGTAGGTATTTGTAAGTACTTTCTCCCCCATGTGAGGGGGGGGGGTTTATCTATATAGATATCTTTATATTATTTATTTGGCGTTTTATCTATACAGGGTGTCTACAAAACAGTTGTAAGGAATTCAAGGGGTCGATTCTACAACTAATTTCCAACAAAAAGTGTCTCTTAGAATTTTTTTTTAAAACGCCTCTTTAACCGACTTTTTTCACTTTCAAGTTTTTTTTCGTGTTTTCGACCTTACACCATTAAAACGGTCATAACTCTCTTAAATTACACTCAAAAATTAAAAATAAGGATACCGTTGGAAAGAGCGTCAAATTTCCTATCTCCCTGATACCAAATAACAAATTTTTAGTTGAATTACACGAGGAATGAAGCAACCTAAAAAGTGAACTTAGTAAATTTTCGAAAAATTCGCGTTTTTCAACGCCTATAAATCTAGATATTACCAGGTAAAGTTGTGTTGCCGGAAAGCCTAAAAACTGCGCCAGAATCTCAGCTTTCCAACGGTATAATCAAAACATATTTTACAACCGAATTTAGGGGAGAATTTCGTGTTTGAACGCGGAAAAACGTGCATTTTTTCAACGAAATCGGCGCTCTGGCCTCCTGTTTCCGGAGGCCTCGCGGTCACTGCGGCGCCGACTCACCCACTCTCATCGTCCGACCCCTCAGATCGACTAGGCGGAGCGCCGATTTCGTTGAAAAAATGCACGTTTTTCCGCGTTCAAACACAAAATTCTCCCCTAAATTCGGTTGTAAAATATGTTTTGATTATATCGTTGGAAAGCTGAGATTCTGGCGCAGTTTTTAGGCTTTCCGGCAACACAACTTTACCTGGTAATATCTAGATTTATAGGCGTTGAAAAACGGGAATTTTTCGAAAATTTACTAAGTTCACTTTTTAGGTTGCTTCATTCCTCGTGTAATTCAACTAAAAATTTGTTATTTGGTATCAGGGAGATAGGAAATTTGACGCTCTTTCCAACGGTATCTTTATTTTTAATTTTTGAGTGTAATTTAAGAGAGTTATGACCGTTTTAATGGTGTAAGGTCGAAAACACGAAAAAAAACTTGAAAGTGAAAAAAGTCGGTTAAAGAGGCGTTTTAAAAAAAATTTCTAAGAGACACTTTTTGTTGGAAATTAGTTGTAGAATCGACCCCTTGAATTCCTTACAACTGTTTTGTAGACACCCTGTATAGATAGATTAGGCTGAAGAAGATAGCAGAGTACCGTTGAAACAAGTACAATAAATAAGAAGAATTGGAGAAGACTCCATTAAATAATTTCCATAATGAAATGGCCATACCAGAACAAACAACACTAAACTCGTATCACCAAGGGAAGCCTTCATTTCCCAAAAAAATCGTTCCATTCGTCTCTTTTTTCTCAAAACAACGGACTTCTGATTCAGATTTTGCACTTGAAAGTAGAAACAAAACAAAACTATAAATGATTTATTTTGTCCTTTGAATGAACGATTCAAACTTTTTATGTTAAGCTTTACTCCGCAGTGGTAGAAGGAAATAACCGTATCATTCAAAAGTTCACGTTAACAGTTACTGTGTGACCTTTAAAAAGAATCATGTGGTGTTTCAGCCTCTCGTGAGGATCCATCTTGCGTACCGAGAGCCTCTGCGGATAAAGGTTTTCAACTTCTTCCCGTTCGACTACACTCTCATATTCATGGTAATTTTCTTGGCGAATGATTTCCTACTTAACGATTTACACAACCTGAAGAAGGAGGGGAATAATTTTCCACTCAAATACGACAAATTACGTGAGGAGGTGAGCTGGGTTGCGCCTTCCTCTCGGATACAATTTTTAGAAAACACAAACAACATCCTGTCCCTGTTGTAAACGAGGATACTTTCATTATTTACAATTTATTTCATTACGAAATAGATTTCATTGTATTTATGTATTGGAATGAATTGTTTCTTGCTTCAACTTGACGCCTTATCCTCAAATAAACGGGAAACATCAGTCAGAGGCCTCTGCTACCTCACTATTTTACAGCTCACCTCCTCATTAGTGTATTGCTACTGATTTCTAAAATTATGCTACGATTCGCAACAACAAAAAATATATTAAATGAAAAAAAAAAAAAATGTAAAAATTAACAAAAATTACAAAGAGTTGACTATCTTTATCATTTCGGTTTTTGCCGTTCTCAAAATTTATAAGGCAAAAGTGAAAAGTGGGAATTTGTTGGTATTTTTGGTTGTATATTTGCTAAGCTCATCTCTTGATGTTAAGTCCTGGAAAATTGAAGGCGCCAAGATATTTGCAATTTTTCAGGACTTGACATCAAGAAATGAGCTTAGCAAATATACAACCAAAAATACCAACAGGTCGAAATTCACACTTTTCACTTTCGCCTTATATATTTTGAAAATGGTGAGAACCGAAATAGTAAAAATAGTCAATTCTCTGTCATTTTAGTTAATTCTCACATATACATGCACTTATACACTCATTAAATAAAAATATATAATATACATAAAATAAAATATGAATACAAGATGCTCTGTACACAAGGTGTAAACAAAACAGGCCAGGCAAAATGCAGGAGTCGATTCTACAACTAATTTGCAATAAGAGATGTCTCCTAGCAATTTTGTTTTATTATTTTCAATAATGAACCTTTGGAATCGACCAAGAAAAATTTTTTTTAACACCCCCTCAAAATTTGATGGTTTACGTTTCATGGTACGTAGAATCCAAACGCTGCAAATTATTACACAACGGTTTATTATTTTTATATAGATCACTCGTCTACAAAATCACCAACCATCCAATATAAAGAGAAAAATTAAAAAAAAAAAAATATATTAAAAAAAATAAAAAAAAATCAAAAAAAAAAAAAAAGTCAAAATCACCAAAAATTGGTCGCATTTCGGTCAGCTCTAATTTGAACGGAGATTAGGCCTCTTTTGCGATTCACACTCGTGTTTGGATTTATATATATATATATTTCAATATAAACCCTTAAATTTTCGTAGGGAGCGAACGGTTTGTCCTACAGAGCTCTGCGTGGTCTCAAAAAATTCTAAAAATTCTATAGAATCTTAATTTGAAGGAAAAACAAAACCTTTATATCGAAATTTTTTGAGTTAGGGGGTTTTCAAAATTTCAAAATTGATTTTGGAGCCCTTAGGAGTGACCTACATCAACCAAAAGCTTCGGGGCACAACTAGACCCCAGATGGAGCCTACATACCAAATTTCATCAAAATCGGTCAATGCTAAGTGGCAAAAGTGCCGCGTACGGCGGACGGACGGCCAAATTTTTATTCGATTTTTGGATTCTACGTACCTTGAAACGTAAACCATCAAATTTTGAGGGGGTGTTAAAATTGTTTTTTCTTGGTCGATTCCAAAGGTTCATTATTGAAAATAATAAACCAAAAATCGAATGAACGCCGTACTTTCTCCACTTAGCATTGACCGATTTTGGTGTGTAGGCACAATTTGGGGTCTAGTTGTGCCCCGAAGATTTTCGTTTTAGGTCACTTCTAAGGTTTCAAAAATGAATTTTGAAATTTTAAAAACGCCCTAACTCAAAAGATTTTGATATAAAGGTATCGTTTTTCCTTCAATTTAGGATAGTATAGAATTTTTAGAATTTTTTGAGACCACGCGGAGCCCTGTAGGACAAACCGTTCGCTCCCTACGAGAATTTAAGGGTTTTACGTACGATAAATCAGAAACACGAGTGTGAATCGCAAAAGAGGCCTAATCTCCGTTCAAATTAAAGCTGACCGAAATGCGACCGATGTTTTTCTTCATGTTAGTTGGTCGGTGGCTTTGCAGACGAGTGATCTATAATATAGATTTTATATTATAAAATAATAAACCATTGTGTAATAATTCGCATTTCAACCCTCAATTTTCACCCTTTAGAAGTGACTGACATCAACTAAAAGCTTCTCGGCACAACTAGACCCCAAATGGAGCCCATATACCAAATTTGAACCAAATCGGTCCAGTGTTGCTAAGAAAAGTGACGCGTACGGCGTACGGCGGACGGACGGAAATTTTTTTATTCGATTTTCGGATTCTACGTACCTTGAAACAAAAAACAACAAATTTTGAGGGGCGGTTAAAATGTTTTTTTTTTTGCTCGATTCCAAAGGCTTTTTATTGAAAATAATAAACCAAAAAATAGGCCTCTCACTTGAGAATAGGTCAGGCATCTATCCGATAGGAAATTTAATGCTGTTTCCAACAAAATCCTCGAATTTACCAGAAAATAAAGAGAGTTATGACTTATTCAGTAACGTAAGGTTGAAACAAGGGGTTAACAAAAATTGCTAGGCGACATCTGATGTTGCAAAATAATCGAATCCAGCAGTTTGGCAGACCTGTTTAGTTTACACCCTGCATAATATGCTTTATATTATAAAGTTCGAAACAGAATGAAGACCAAGGGAAAACACCAAGAAAAATTCGCTTTGTCCGATGAATCTCATAAAAATTATATCCCAGTGATAATTGAACACTTTCAACAGTAACAACAGTTCTTCGTTTCTTGCAGATACTCGGAGGAGTCAGCACGTATCTCATCATTCTTCTTCAATATGAATACTTGACCGCGTAGAACGGATCACCAACTTTGAGATGCCAATTTCAAAAGCTCTGAAAATAAAATCATACTTAAGCCGTTCGAGTCGTTGATTGATGGAAAAGTTGACCTTCACAATCATCCTTATCATCTTTATCGTCCTAATCACAATCATCTTTATCCATTTCCGGCCACTGATGCGTTTTCGCATCAATTTTTTTAAATATCAAAAGTAGTGGAAAATCTTCGTAGAAGAATTTTTTCTCGTTCTATACTCGTCAAAAAAAATTGTTCGACATTCGGGAGCTCGATGCGACTTCCGAAATTTTGTTTTTATAAAAGAAGGCCTTTCGGCCGAAAGCATGATTATGGTGGCCCAAATTCGATCCTGGGCGATTGAGCGAACATCGATTTGGAAGACTGAGGCCCCTTAAATCCCATTAAAATGTGAAATTCATAAAATTTGGAGTATTTTCGCTATTAATTGGTGAGCATTTATGCCTTATTTCGGCCGTCATCTTGTAAAAGAGTTCATCCTCCTCCTCCCACTTCACTGTTACTTCCACCCTTGGGTTGAAATAGGTTAACCCTCGAGCAGTCGCGTGTGCGGCTATTTGGCCGCATTTTTGAAAAAAATAGGCTGGTTTTTCTATATTCATACTATACCGCGCATTAGTTGATGTATACCTTCAAGTTGCTGTTCAAGAAGCTAGACTGCGCTAGGCTCGGACTTCAAGAAGCGCGTAGGGTACCTCAGTTCAGTACCAAAGTTGAAGTCGTCCATCAACCTCGTTTTTGCGGTCACGTTCCTAATATTTTCTTTTGTGAAAAGTGTTGTGGTATGTGCACCATTTTCTAGTAAAGAACAAGTCAATTTGGTTTATAATGCATCTGAAATACGAGAGAAAATCAAGAGGCAAATATTGGCGGGAAATATTGGCTGTTCCATACAATATGTACCATAGGTATGAAAGAAGAACTTTCTAAATTTCGATGTTATTCTAGTTGACTTAGTGAAATTTGTTGAGTAATAAATTTCTCGTTTAATTGAAAATTGGTTTCTTATGTGTACCCTGCGTATCATTTACATAAGGAATATATGGGTATACGCGTTACACAACTGAAATTCGACTAAGTTACGAAGTGCGGCCAGTTTGCCGCCACGCGCTCAGTTATGTGTTTTTAAAACACGCGACTGCTCGAGGGTTAAACTCCTACTTTTTGACCGACTTCAAAAAGGCCGGAGGACTATCGGAGAAGGAATTACTAACTCAGTGTATCCTGGGAGGACAAGTCAAGAAAAGAAAAAAAATACACTGCAAATTATCATTCAAATGTTTATTATTTGTCTGTATAGATCATTCGCCTATAAAGAACACGGCTTTGGCATTGCCGCTACCTAACAACCTGATTTCGCTCGACAATCAAGTTATTATTTAGAAGAGATAAACGCTTCACACCTCAACGTTTTCTATCCTATTCTTTGTATCTACAATATACATCAGAGATGTATTTTCTATTGCCAAATAATTAAATTAATTTTAAGGAACTTGGAGTTGTGGGGCCTTTTTTAGGAGATGTTATTACTGGTTGCTAAGGACGCAAAACTGAGTTCAACTCGAAAAAACAAATAGCGATCGCATTTTGGTCAGCTAAAATTTGAACGAAGATTGGGCCTCTTTTGCGATTCACACATGTGTTTCTGATTTATCGTTCAACTCTTAAGTCGTTAAGTGGGGAGTGAACGGATTGTCCGCGTGGTCTCTAAAAATTCAATACTATTTCAAATAGGTGAAAAAACAATATCGTTATTTCAAGATTTTTCGAGCTAGGGCACTATTGAAAATTTTAACCATTCATTTTCACCCCATAGCAGTGACTTACATATACCAAAAGCTTCGAATGGAGCCAATATACTAAATTTCAAGAAAAAACGGTCCATGGAAACTAAGGGAAGACCGCGTACGGCAGACGAACAGAAAAAGTTCTATTTGATTTTCGGATTCTTCGTACCTTGAAACGTAAACCAACAAATTTTGAGGAGGTTTAAAAAATTTGTTTCTTGTTTGATTCCAAAGGTTCGTTATTGAAAATAATGATGATCGCGATTTGATCAGCTTAAATTTCAAAAGAAATTAGATCTCTTTTGCGATTTACAGTCGTGTTTCTGATTCATCGTACAAGCTCATACCTGTTTCTCATAGGCAGAACGATTGGTAATACAAAGCTCCGGCTGGTCTTAATCGATTTTAAAAATTCAATACTATATCAAATTGGGATACCTTTATTACGAGAGTTTTCGAGCTAGGGCAAGTTTGAACATTTTCTTACTCATTTTTCACCCCTTAGAAGTGACTGACATCAACCAAAAGCTTTGGGGTACAACTAGACCCCAAATGGAGCCCATATACCAAATTTCATCCTAATCGACCCACGGTAACTAGGAAAAGTCTCGCGGACGGACGGATTGTTTTCAGTTCGATTTTGGGATTAAACCATAAAACGCTGCAAATCATTGCTCAAAGGTTTATTATTTTCTGTATAGATCACCCTTCTGTATAGATCACTGGTTCTCCATCAATAGCACCTACCACCATCTGTATTCTCCCTTGACCTTCCCTCTCAAATTTCAGCTTCCTGCGTTCAATAGGATTAAAAATGGCTTCGGAGCTCACTCAGCTGATCAGTGATCTGAAGAGTGAAGAAGATCTCCTCGAATGCTGGAGACGCTTGGAAGAGCACTTCCATTCAATAGGAGTAAAAATGGTTTTGGAGCTCACTCAGCTGACCAGTGATCTGAAGAGTGAAGAAGATCTTCTCGAATGCTGGAGACGCCTGGAAGAGCACTTCCATTCAATAGGAGTAAAAATGGCTTTGCAGCTCACTCAGCTGATCAGTGATCTGAAGAGTGAAGAAGATCTCCTCGAATGCTGGAGACGGCTGGAAGAGCACTTCCATTCAAAAGGATTGAAAATGGCTTCGGAGCTCACTCGGCTGATCAGTGATCTGAAGAGTGAAGAAGCCTTTGAGCAATGATTTGCAGCGTTTTTTACCCACCAACATTTTATTTACCTACCAACTTTTTTTTACCTACCAGCTAGGTACTACCTACCACACCATTCTGGCTTCACACCTTCACAATCAAGTTTATTAGAAAGAACTAAACGCTTCACACTCGATTGGAAAAACGCTGCAAATCATTGCTCAAAGGTTTATTATTTTCTGTATAGATCACCCTTCTGTATAGATCACTGGTTCTCCATCAACAGCACCTACCACCATCTGTATTCTCCATTGACCCGCCCTCTCAAATTTCAGCTTCCTGCGTTCAACAGAAGAGAAAATGGCCTTGGAGCTCACTCAGCTGATCAGTGACCACTCATGCGCCTTCAACATTCTCCATTAACCCGCCCTCTCAAATTTCAGGTTCCTGCGTTCAACAGGAGAGGAAATGGCCTTGGAGCTCACTCAGCTGATCAGTTACCACTCAGGCGCCTTCAGCATTCTCCTTTGACCCTGCCTCTAACATTTCAGCTTCCTGCGTTCAACAGGAGAGGAAATGGCCTTGGAGCTCACTCAACTGATCAGTGACCACTCAGGCGCGTTCAGCATTCTCCATTGACCCGCCCTCTCAAATTTCAGGTTCCTGCGTCCAACAGGAGAGGAAATGGCCTTGGAGCTCACTCAGCTGATCAGTTACCACTCAGGCGCCTTCAGCAATCTCCATTGACCCTGCCTCTCAAATTTCAGGTTCCTGCGTTCAACAGAAGAGAAAATGGCCTTGGAGCTCACTCAGCTGATCAGTGACCACTCAGGCACCTTCAGCAATCTCCATTGACCCGCCCTCTAAAATTTCAGCTTCCTGCGTTCAACAGGAGAGGAAATGGCCTTGGAGCTCACTCAGCTGATCAGTGACCACTCAGGCGCCTTCAGCATTCTCAATTGACCCGCCCTCTCAAATTTCAGGTTCCTGCGTTCAACAGGAGAGGAAATGGCGTTGGAGCTCACTCAGCTGATCAGTGGCCACTCAGGCGCCTTCAGTATTCGCCATTGACTTTTGATTATGGAAATTTGATTACTGGTTACGCAGAAGGCAAAACTGTATACAAATCGAAGAAATGAACAGCGATCGCATTTTAGTCAGAAAAAATTTCAACGGAGATTAGACCTCTTTTGCGATTCACACTCATGATTCTGTTTCATCGAAGGAAAACCTTCAAGTACTCGTAGGGACTGAACGGTTTGCCCTACAGAGCTCCGGGTGGTCTCAAAAATTTTTTAAAATTCAGTACTATTTAAAATTAGTGAAAAAACGATACCTTTATTTCGAGAGTTTTCGAGCTAGGGCATTCTTGAAAATTTCAACCCTTAATTTTCACCCCTTAGAAGTGACCTACATCAACCAAAAGCTTCGCGGCACAACTAGACCCCAAATGGAGCCCATATACCAAATTTCATCGAAATCGGTCCATGGTAACTAAGAAAAGTGCCGCGTACGGCGTACGGCGTACGGCGTACGGCGGACGGACGGAAATTTTATTATTCGATTTTCGGATTCTACGTACCTTGAAACGTAAAACATCAAATTTTGAGGGGGGTTTAAAATTTTTTTTTTCTTGCTCGATTCCAAAGGCTTATTATTGAAAATAATAAACCAAAATAGAAAGCTTCACATGGAAATTTGATTACTGGTTACGCAGAAGGCAAAACTGTATACAAATCAAAGAAATGAACAGCGATCGCATTTTAGTCCGATAAAATTTGAATGGAGATTAGACCTCTTTTGCGATTCACACTCATGATTCTGTTTTGTCGAAGAAAAACCTTCAAGTACTCGTAGGGACCGAACGGTTTGTCCTACAGAGCTCTGGGTGGTCTCAAAAATTTTTAAAAATTCAATACTATTTAAAATTGGTGAAAAAACGATACCTTTATTTCGAGAGTTTTCGAGCTAGGGCACTCTTGAAAATTTCAACCCTTAATTTTCACCCCTTAAAAGTGACCTACTTCAACCAAAAGCTTCGCGGCACAACTAGACCCCAAATGGAGCCCATATACCAAATTTGAACCAAATCGGTCCAGTGTTGCTAAGAAAAGAGCCGCGTACGGCGTACGGCGGACGGACGGAAATTTTTTTATTCGATTTTCGTATTCTACGTACCTTGAAACGTAAAACATCAAATTTTGAGGGGGGGTTAAAATTTTTTTTTCTTGCTCGATTCCAAAGGCTTATTATTGAAAATAATAAACCAAAATTGTATGGGGTAGTTAAAAATTAAATTGTTTTCCTTGGTTGATTCTAAAGGTTCATTATTGAAAATAATAAATCAAAATATCGACGATGTTTTTGCATTTTTATAGCCCGGCCAAAAATGAGAAAATTTCATGTAAAAATGTACATAAGTAATTCATGTAAGTGTTTCTAGAAAAAGGTAAGTAATCTAAATCTAAATTTATCATCTACTTCTTATTTTTCTGTTTTGCCACCTTCAGCCGAGTGGTTATTAATTGACGCTGGTGTGATGTTCACTCAGAGACACATCCTGCGAATAATTGAAATCTTTCTATAAAATATTATTTCATTGTTGTTTTGGTTCCTAATTTCGGTGTTTCATACTCGTAGGGTGATTAGAGTTAATGTCTTTGAGGGTGAATAATGTTTTTGTTGGCCCTAAGGAAGGTAATAAATTTACCTAATACACCGAAAGAATTAAAACAGATATTTTCAATTCTGTGGACCCCGTTCTCAATCATTCGGACGGAATATTGTTTGTTGGGTCGATCTTCACAACCAGCTTTGTAGTGTAGACAGCTGTAACCCATCGTGAAAATTGAAAAATAAAATAGCTATTATTACCTCATTATTTGTGTAAGAATCGTTTTACATTACAATCACGTAGAGTGCAAAAACATGTTCCATGTTCTGTAAATATTTAGTGCTCAAGACTACTTTTTCAATTGTGAGTCTGAACAGGTAAGTAAGGATTTTCAGGTTTCAATCTGTCCGATTCATTTTGAAATCGTATCCCTTTACAACCGGATTTCATTTTGCCGTTAGTGTCAAAAGTGATTGAAAATAGTTTTGATTTTGGGAAGAAAGGCCGTATTCGCGTAACTTCCCCGTCAACATTAATTTTATTTTGATATGGATACTATGTCTTTTAGTTTGGAGTCAATGAAAATAATGTGTAACGTTTTTTCAGCCCAAAAAGTGTAATGGGAGACCGATCAATAAATTCGGTAACTAGACTGCCAGAGTCATTAGTCTGGGAGACCCGGGTTCGACTCCAGGCCGTGACATCAACTTTTTTTTGTAATTTAGTAAATTAGTTTATATAAAATTTTGTTGTTTTCTCTTTCTGCCTGCATCTACGTACGTTAATTACTAACCTTCATCTAGTTTCTCCCTTAATTTTGAATGAATTGTTCACAATTTTTCTGCGGTAATATTTTATAGGAATCATAATTAAGATTGTGGTTGGAGGTAATGTTGTATAATTTACAGAGTTTGTACAGATAAATTATTTGAGGAACAGATTTTTAGTGGATGAGGGTGGTGGCGGCGAGGGGGGAAGCCAGTCCAAGAGGGGCGGCTCTGAGGACGGGGGCGGCGTGAGCGACGACGGGGGCGTGAGCGACGACGGGGGCAGCCTTGACGACGGCAGCGCCAGACTTGCTGACGACGGCGTTGAATCCATTGACGGGGTCGGCGGTGTAGTCGACGGTCCTGATGGAACCGTCGGGTTCAACGAGGGAGTAGGAGCCCTGGACGACGTCTCCACTGCGGGATTCGTGCTGGGATTTGGAGTCTCCGGTGAGAGCGTCCTGGATGTCGTAGGCGTAGCTGTACTGAGGGTTGGGGTCGTACTCGTCGGCGACGACGGTCTTGGCGATGGCGGGGGCGGCGAGACCGATGGCGCGGGGAGCCAGGCCGATGGGGGCGGCGATGGCGCGGGGAGCCAAACCTAGGGGAGCTGCGAGTCCAAGCCTGGCGACTGGGGCACCTGGCGCCAAGACGGCAGGAGCGCCGATGACTCCAGCCTTAGCCACAGCAATGAGGGCAGCAAGTACAACGAACTACACACAAATTAGAAATAACAAAATTAATTCACATTTGAGCACATTTATAGTATCCACTAGTTATATTATCCACCACGTATATAACATCCATACGTTAAACCACCTTCAAAAGCATCCACCTGCATTAAGCATCAACCTTTATAGTTATCACTATCCATTTTATATGATGTTCCACCCATTCTAATATCCCTAACTCTGTAGTATCCACCTGTTAGATTCTGAAACTTACCCGTACTCTTTTCACTAAAATAATAAGTGTCTAAGTAATAGGTACCACAATCGAGATTTAACACCTTCATTATATTCTTTATAGTACCCACCATGTATAGCAACCATATGTGAAACTTCACATTTTTTCAAACTAACCATTCTTATAGTTTCCAACCCATTGGTGTTCATGTTTCATAATTATTCACCCTGTTTGGTATACTATCCAACATTTATAGTATCCATTCATTGCAATGTTATCCATCCACATCGGGAGATTATGAACTACTGTCAAGAGTTCTTAAAAAATAACCCCCGAAGAAATATCGATTCATTTCAAAAGTACAACAATATCAACTTGAACTTTCAGAGCCAAATTCAGTTTTTTCATTAAAACGTTTTCCCAACAAACAAAGTAAATTCATTGTTTTGAGCCACCCAAATCACTTGGGAAATTACTAACCAATGACTTAATTGTTTAGTAAAACTTGATAGCTGGCATGAAAATATTTTTGAAAAATACATCAATATGTATGTTTGAGCTCCCGAAAAATTAGAAAAATTAGTATATTTTATGGATTGTACCAAAAAACAGGTATTCTTGAACAGGGGTTTCCTTTTACATATTATCTTCTTTCATCAATTTTAGTGGTGTTAACGAATCAAAAATCAAATCTCTGATTTCCTGGAAAAAAAAATCATTAGAAGTATACGAAGAGGATGAATATTTAATATTCATATATTATATATACAATAGTATTAGACGACATTAGGAAGGTACAATGGTTTTGGAGGGAGATTAGTCCGTGGATAGCGCTTAGGATACGATGCAATTTATAGAGGACCATCCAGTCCCTCGTAACTCTGATTGTATCAATATCAGTTTAAAATGTAGCGTTGTTAATATGAAGATTTCATGGGTGCCGGTGAAGCCGCAAGGAAATTCATAGGGGATCATCAGGGGTCGGTATTCTTCTACATCAGATACCTAGTGAGGGAAAGAGTTTCACAGGAATTGAGTTTGGCAACGCATAGAAACTTACAGAGACCATCTAGAGCCTAAATGTTGTAGTTTTTGAAATTTTCAACAAAATTGTGTGGATATTGCGTAATTTACACGTGTTTACAATGATACTGCCACACATACAGACAGATCAGAAGCTTGGATTGGAAGATTCTGACTTCGATGGATCTGAACAATTTAGAGTATAATCCACCGTCCTCACTAAGAATTTCGTCGAAATTGGACGAACATGATGGGTTTATACCAGAAATGTATTCATTGAATGATAAATTACTACTATTAATACGACGGTGATGAACTCTGTAAGGAACCAACATACATCTAATACCTGAAATCCTTGAAAATTTCATGAAAATTAACTACTCTTAAGAGACAATTGAGAAGTATGTCTAGACAGTGCTCCAGAGAAAACCAATAAAAAAAAGGTATCGCGATTTGACCCAAATTTGAACCAACACTCCACCGATCACTTCACAAATTTCAAACACCACTATGATAAGTTCTGATTGAAGAGAGTACCTTGTGAGCCATGTTACTGGTTGAAACTGATTTGGCTTATCGCCACTGGAGCCTTTTATATCCGAGTCAGACCCCTCTAGCTGGCTTGTCTCATGCAACTTCGTCCAAGGATGACTCAGGGCGCGACCCCGATTAAAACTTGAACTTCCAGAGCGGATTTCATAACTTCGATATTCCATTGATAGGCAGGTATCAGCCTACCTGTGAAGTTAGAAAAAAAATAAATAAATCAGAGCGAACAAAACATTGGAGCAGTCTTTCACAATTGGGCTGCCAATCAACCTTAATCTTTCAAACCAAAACAAATAAATAAATAAAAAAATGAAGTAAGTAAAATAAATAATTTTAAATTTTGAATTTTTTTATTTAAATTTAAATTTAAATTTAAATTTTGGAGATAAGTTATATTTTGAAATATTTACTCACATTTATTCAACTTCATTAAATCGTTTTATTTTTTATTCAATCAAAAACTAGGAAAAAATTAAATAAATTCAACAATATAAAAATAATATGAAATCTTTCAAAAATCCAAAATTTGATTAATTTTGAAGTAGGTAGGTATTTCAAAAAGTTAAACAGTGAAATAATTCTAAATATTACAGCATTTGACACAACTGGAAAGCCAGTCAATCTTAATCTTTCAAAAAACTTGTTTTTTTAATCAAAATAAATTTAAATTTAAAAATTAATTTTCTTCAAATTTAAATTTAAAAAAAGTTACTTATTCAAATTTAATTTTAAATAAAAAGATTATTCAAATTTAAATTTAAATTTAAATTTAAAAAAGACATATTTTTAGTGATTTATTTACTTACGCGTCGATAGTAATAATGTGAAACTGCATAAGTTGAAAAAACGAAATTTTATAGGAGGCGTAAAAACTTCTAAATGACTTAAGAATAGGTATAACTTTTTCACGTCTGAAAAATTTCGTTTTTTCAACTTGCGGTTTTACATTGTCACTGTCGATTTATCCAACATCTTTTTCATCTTTTTATTTTTTAATCAATCAAACATTTAAACAAAATTAAATGAATTTAAAAATGATAATATTACAAAATAAAAAATTAAAACATTTTGAAAATCCAAAATTGATTTTTTTTTTTTTTTTTTAGTTTTTTAGAAAATTAAATAATGAATTATTCCAAAACATTGGAGCATTCAACACAATAATTGAGTTGCCAATCAATCTTAATCGTTCAGAAAAAAAATTTTAAAAATTAAGAAAGATTCAAAATATATTTAAATTGTAAAATGTTATAGGCATTTGTTATTGGTAATTCATTCACTCACATTTATCCAACTTCAAGGTAATCGTTTCATTTTCTATTCAATAAAAATTTAATTACAAAATGAAATAAATTTAAGAAATTCCAAAATATGCAAAAAAAATTGGAGCTGTCAAAAATTTAAAGTTTAATTAGTTGTTAAGCTTGTACTTCAGAAAATGAAATAGTGAAATATTCTCGAATATTAAAGCATTCAACAAAATTGGGCTGTCAATTAATCTTAATCAAGAAAAAATTTCGAAATATTTAGAAATTTAAAAAAAAATTAGTTTGAAAATTATTTTCAATTAATACATTTTAATTTAAAATTTTAAAATCAGAACTTGAATTTCTATTGTTTTATTCACATACAATTATCCAACTTTATTATACTAGTTCTGTATAATTAAACCAAAATTTGAATAATATTAAATATTATTTAAAAAATTTTAAAATTTAAATTTTCAAAAAATGAATTTGATATTTATTTTATGTTTGTTTATTTACTTACGTTTATTAAATTTCACATTAATAGTGTCATTGAAATTATTTGTTTTAATATTTTTATTTTAATAATAGTTTCATTGTAATTTTTTTAAACATTTGAATTTAAATTTTACAAATTATTCTTGTAGTGATTTACTTATTCACATTTTCATTGTACTCCATCCTATTAATTTCAGAAGTTTCATTAAAAAAGAGTCAATAAGATCATCTCAATAAGAAGACGAAGAAACTATGTTCTTCTCATCCCTGAACACGATAGCACAGAAGATCCAATGCATGCCGTAAAATAGTACAAATTTGTGCCACATCAAATATTTTATGACATTAATACCTCCCTAGCGGCGGCCGGTGAGAGAAAGAGGGTCCGAGAAAAATTCACAGCTTTCTAGAGGAATGGGAAAAGTGAATTCGAAGGTGAAGAAGCGTCTAATGCGGTATCTCCCTCCAATTCAAAAATCCGATTGTGAGTTGGCTCCAGTTGGCAGCTTTTGTGTTTGTCGACGGGGTCTCTTCAGGTGAAGTGACGGCGCTCCTGATAAAGATATTCCCGTACTGTGGATTGGTTACCCTAACTCGTCTCAGGTCCGATAGTTTAGATCAGTTTCCGTACTGCAGATCAGTTTCCCTCCTGATCCATATAGCTAACTATTACACTATTCGTTTTAGAATTATGTTGACGATGGCGCTATGTTATGTGAACGAAATAAGCTATGTGCCACACACACTGTGGCCAACTACTCTCTCATCAGTGATTGTTTGAAATCTTCATAGTTGGAAGGGAAACTTACCTACTTGAACATGAATTCACTAGTTTAATAAAGCTAAGAATTGAAAAAAAAGAAAAAAAAAAACACTGAAAATTATTACACAAAGGTTGATGAAATTTGGTATGTGGGCTCCATTTGGAGTCTAGTTCTACCCCGAAGCTATTGGTTGAAGTCAGTCACTCCTAAGGGTAGACAATTAAGGGTTGAAATTTTCAATAGCGCCCTTGCTCAAAAGCGCTAAGTAAAGGTATCGTTTTTTCATCTACTTTAAATAGTACTGAATTTTCAGAATTTTTCGAGACCACGCGGAGTTCTCCGTAGGACAAACCGCTCGCCCCCTTAAGAACTTAAGGGGGTCACAGTCGGTCGCCGTCCGTTCTTAGTATTTTGCGAAATTAAAGGGGCAAACACTTATGAAATTATATCTAAATTTGAAATTTTAAAGGATTTTAGAAATTCGTGAACACGTTCAGTGCGTATGAACAAAACCAACCCACTCCACCAGGCGGATTGGTTTTTTTTTCATAAATCTGACCGAAATGGTTCCAATATTAGTATTTTATAGGTAATTAATCTTAATAGTCGAATTTGATTAAATTTTGCTCATCACGCACCATGTGCGTGATACGCCTGGTGAGAGTGATCACAGATTTTCTGAGGAACGGCGCCGGCTCGGGTCTAATAGGAAAATCGTGTATTATAAGGTTCGTTTGGAAAATACCCATAGAAATAGAAACAAGAAATGTTGGTATCAGCATTTTTATTGGATTGGTTCCATAAATATCTACTCCATCAGCAAAAATACACGTCATGGCTCATACCATAGGTATCTCTTACCTACCTTGTCGGAAGAAAATATGTATCAATGACTATATTTATGGTATCAGTCCAATAATATATGTCAATCACATACAAGAAAATATCAATCACAATCAAATGTCAATAAAGGAAATATAAATCAAAAGAATATATCAATACAGAAAATATGAATCTCAAAATATCAATCACAATCACATCTCCGAGATCACGGAGCAGTTTTTCTATATCCTCGTCTGAATATTTCTTTTTCTCCTTAGCCAAGCGAGGGATTTTTCGTACTGATTGTGCGTCATCAGACATCTAAAATACCAATACAAATAATACCGTGGGTAAAAAAATACTTGATAAAGAGAACTAATCATAAGCATCATACTGTACCAAAATGCGGGACAAAATGGTAGGAAGAGAACAGAAATCAGGGATGGTGCTCTACATATTGGTGCCAAAAACAACGTTTATTTAGTCACTGCCCGTTTGTAATCATGCATTATGAAGTAGGTAATTATTAATGTATTATTGATTTTACCTTGAATGAGAGAAGAAATAGCCACACGAGAACTCCAGAACGCACAACAATCGAAAGCAAAACTCCAATTTGGAGCATCTGTGAAGCACAGTATTTTCCGAGTGAAATACATCTCCAAACTGCAGACGGCGCATTCTATCGGTTGTTCATAGTACCTGCTCAGGGCGGATAAAAAACAAAGACTTTTGCACCGGTCGTCGATTTCCAAGAAAAGTTTGAAATAGCAGCAAGTCATCACGCACCATGTGTGTGATACGCCTAGCTGACCCGACCGGATTCACGCACCGTATGCGTGATACGCACTGTTAACACGTTCAGTTATTTCATTTATTCAATTCCCTAGGGCCTTGCATTGCCCTAGGGAATTGAATAAATGAAATATTGCCGCTGGAATCATCAAAATCGAACAATAATTGCCAAAGAAAAACGCTGCAAATTATTTCACTAGGGTATTATTTTTTGACATTTTATGTCTTTACTATGGCACATAAATGAAAAATCGTCACGCAGGCATTGTAACAGGCATTGTAACGAGGGGAGCGTCACGCGGAAATTTTCTGATGATTTTCACGTACAACCAATCGTTCCTAGGGAAAACTAACTTCCTCATTTTCCACCCCACAAAAATCGTTCACAACTCATTGGAAAGCTCTCAGTTTATTAATCATGGTACATGGTCCCTAATATGAATGCACCTGTACGGAAAGCTGAATTATGCGCATGTTTACTAACATACGAGTATGATGTGAGCAACAAATGAGATGTCAACATGATCGTGAGAGGAAAATAGGTATCTTCATCCAACAGATCCCTTTAAAGCGTTACGGAGGCAGGGTCAATGGAGAATGCTGAAGGCGCCTGATTGTGCACTGATCACCTGAGTGAGCTCCAAAGCCTTTTTCTCTCCTGTTGAACGCAGGAAGCTACATTCGATTCATTTAAATTGCCCAATCGTATTACGTAAAACACTCCGTTGTGCGTGGCCAACAAGCTGCGGTATGAGCGTGATTGTTTAAATGAATGTTTACGTACATTTCATCGCAACCATCAACGAGCACAATCAAATTTCCACAAACAAAAGTACAATACGAGGTTTTATATGAAGGGGAAAGGGGGCGCAAAGACATAAAATGTCTCTCGTGGTTGCGTACTTGTACGAAAGCTGTATCCACCGTTTGTGTTTAATTAGATTGTTTTCTAAAAATTTAAGGAACAGCATGAACGAGAAAGAATTCTTCTGCAAAGATTTTCTATATAGATCACTCCGCTGCAAAGCCACCAAACATCCAACATGAAGAAAAACATCGATCGCATTTCAGTCAGCTAACATTTGAACGGAGATTAGGCCTCTTTTGCGATTCACACTCGTGTTTCTGATTTATCGAACGACCAACCGTTAAATTATTGTGGGGAGCGAACGGTTTGTCCTACAGAACTCCGCGAGGTCTCAAAAAATGCTAAAAATTCTATACTATCTCAAATTGATGAAAAAACAATACCTTTATATCAAAATGTTTGGAGTTAGGGTGTTTCAAAATTTCAAAATTCATTTTTAAACCCTTAGAAGTGACCTACATCAACCAAAATCTTCGGGGCACAACTAGATCCCAAATGAAACCTACATACCAAATTTCATCAAAATCGGTCCATGGTAAGTGGGGAGAGTGCCGCTAACGGCGGACGGACGGTCAAAATTTTATTCGATTTTGGTTTATTTTCAATAATGAACCTTTGGAATCGACCAAGAAAAAAATTCAACCCCCCCCCCCCCCCCCCCTCAAAATTTGTTGGTTTATGTTTCAAGATACGTAGAATCCGAAAATCGAATAACAAATTTTCCGTCCGTCCGCCGTACGCGGCACTTTTTTGAGCAGCACTGGACCGATTCGGTTCAAATTTGGTATATGGGCCCCATTTGGGGTCTAGTTGTGCCCCGAAGATTTTGGCTGATGTCAGTCACTTCTAAGGGGTGGAAATTAAGGGTTTAAATTTTCAAAAGTGCCCTAGCTCGAAAACTCACGAAATAAAGGTATTGCGTCCTCATACGATTAATGTGGGGTAAAGTTAGACAACACTCAACAGAAAAAATAAAAATGAAATAACAACACACTAATTCGTTTTAGACCATTCTGAATCCAAATCCGCGAAAAAACCATAAGTGTATGTCTGTATGTGTGTGTGACAAAATCTTATTTCGTCTTCCCAGGCTTCAGTTCTCAACCGATTTTCGTGGTTTTTTCTTGTTCGACTCAAAAACTATCTAGTTGTGCACTAGGTCGCCTGAATTTCGAATTTGGCCTTTTAAGGGGGTAGGTGGGGGGGGGGGGAGTTTTCTCCTAAAAAACGGGTGTTTTCAGGGATAACCGTTCTTTATTTCTTTATTTGTTCGACTCGGAAATCTTCCGAATTGCTCACTATTTCACCAGAGTATCAACATTTGCATGGGGAGGGGGAGTGGGGGGTTAATTATTCACAAAATATCCGATTTTTCAATATTTTGGTTCCTTTACTGCTTACTAATTGTACCCAAGCTTTGAAATTTAGGAAAAATTCTCAGTAGGTATAAGTAACTCTGGATTTTCATGAATTATTCCCTATACCACCATGGAATAGTGGCGCCATAAGGGTGCCAGGTCACCATAAACCGCATATTGCTTCCGAGTCTACCAAGGTAGCGGAAGCTTTGTTTTCACTTTTCAAGGATGAAAAGAAAGTTCTCCAAAATCAAAATTTTCACTCGCGTTTTGCGTTTTAGACCTTTCTGAACAATTTTGGTTCCGTGTCTGTCTGTCTGTCCGTCTATCATCAATTCCTTGTAACGCGCATAACTATACGAAGTTATTGTCCGATTTCAATGAAATTTTCAGGGATTGTGCGGGTTTGTGTGTAAACGGTCCCCTATGAAAATCATCATCCCCGGACTGATAGAAGCGACTGCGCATGCGCAAACGTGAATTCCTTGTAACGGCCATAACTCCTACATTTTCCATCCGATTTCAATGAAATTTTCAGGGATGTTACTGAGTACCTAGTGTTTAGATGGTCTCCTATGAAAATCATGGAGAATTGTTCTCCCTAGAGGGATTCATTCATAGAGGGATGGTTTCCTGTGAGAATCTCAAATCTTTACATGACAAGGCTTCAATAGCTCAGAGGAGAGAGTCTTGATTTGTGCTCCAGGGATCGCGGGTTCGAATCCCAGCCGAGGCTAAGAATTTTTTTGATCCAATCACATACATCTACTCACTTAATTTTTCTTTCGAATTTGATGAAATTTTCTAGGATTGTCCAGATTAGTGTGTAGATGGTCCCCTATGAGGGTAGTGAAAGGTATTTTGAGATTAACTACTATGCATTGGATCTTCTATACAATCGGGTTATGGATACGAGGAAGCTATGTGCCACACCCACTTGGCAGACTTTTTTTGGTCTGAAATACTAAATAAATTACATGGAGTGGAACATTTTTATCGCTTACCAACTGGTTTAAATTGGCCAAACTCTTATCCAATGGGACGTCCCCTGGAATGCATGCATTAATTGACAATTTGTTTATTCTGTGGGTCAGTTTCTGTACTGTGGGTCAGTTTCTGTTTTGAGGATCAGTTTTTGTACTGTGGATTAGTTTTGAATTATGGATTAGTTTCTTTACTGTGGATGAGTTTCTGTTCTACAGTTGGATCAGTTTCCGTACTGTGGGTCAGTTTCAGTACTGATGATGAGTTTCTTTACTGTGGGCCAGTTTCTGTTAAGTTGGATAGGTTTCTGTACTGTGGATGAGTTTCTGTACCACAGCTCGATCAGTTTTTGTATTGTGGGTCAGTTTGAGTACTGAGGATTAGTTTCTGTAGTGTGGGCCAGTTTCTGTACTGTTGGATCATTCTCTGTACTGTGGGTCAGTTTCTGTTTTGAGGATCAGTTTTTGTACTGTGGATTAGTTTCTTTACTGTGGATGAGTTTCTGTTCTACAGTTGGATCAGTTTTCGTACTGTGGACCAGTTTCAGTACTGATGATGAGTTTCTTTATTGTGGGCCAGTTTCTGTTAAGTTGGATAGGTTTCTGTACTGTGGATGAGTTTCTGTACTGTGGATGAGTTTCTGTACCACAGCTCGATCAGTTTTTGTATTGTGGGTCAGTTTGAGTACTGAGGATTAGTTTCTGTACTGTGGGCCAGTTTCTGTACTGTTGGATCAGTCTCTGTACTGTGGGTCAGTTTCTGTTTTGAGGATCAATTTTTGTAATGTGGATTAGTTTCTTTACTGTGGATGAGTTTCTGTTCTACAGTTGGATCAGTTTTCGTACTGTGGACCAGTTTCAGTACTGATGATGAGTTTCTTTATTGTGGGCCAGTTTCTGTCAAGTTGGATAGGTTTCTGTACTGTGGATGAGTTTCTGTACTGTGGATGAGTTTCTGTACCACAGCTCGATCAGTTTTTGTATTGTGGGTCAGTTTGAGTACTGAGGATTAGTTTCCGTACTGTTGGATCAGTCTCTGTACTGCTCGACTTGTTTCTGTACTGTTGGACCAGTTTTTGTACTACCTATTGATCAGTTTCCCCACAGATGTATAATACACTATGAGCTATATTGTAGCTCACAATCAGACCTATGATTTTCATTATGTTAATATGATGCAATGTGCCACACACACACTTGGTTCTGACGACCTTCTCTCCCATCACCTACCCAACCATGCTATGAATGTCGAGGAAGCTAATAGCAGAGAGTTGTCTCGTTCAGATCGCGGCGTTGAAAATAGTTCAATATTTCAGATCGCGGCGCTGAACCTGATAGTTCAACATTTCAGATCGCGGCGCTCCGCCTTCAGATCCGATCGCCGCCGCGCCGTCTCATTGTTTGTTGTTCTCACGAAGTTTGAACCTGCTCCTTCGCCTCCGCGGGCCCACTCGAGGGCGTGGCGGTCGGAAGGTGGGCCTCCGCGCCGTCCTTGACCCGAATCCCCGTCCCATCCGGACCGCCCGCCGCCTCCTCCGAGGGGGGGTCGCGCAAGCAGCCGCTCCTTCGCCCGAGAAGCCACCTGCTCCGGATTCGGGGAGCCTCCTCTCAGGGTGATCCGCAGAGACCTCCCGTCATGCAGTATCGGCGAGGGAATTTTCAATCGGGAATTGGCCCCAATTTCAAATTTTGGAATTTGAAATCAAATCCTAAAATACAGCCTCAGAATTACCGTAAAACCGTCAAACTTTACCCCACCAACCCTTACCCCAACTTTACCCCTAAAAGTGAGAATCAATTTTTTGACGTGATAACGTCTTATAAATTGGTTTACCGGGAGACACTTCAAGAAACTGCGTTACGCTCCGCTCACGGAGGGGGTGCAGCTCGGCGCTCCCTAAAGGCGGGCGGCCCCTCCCCTTCCCCTCCCCATCCCTTCACAAAAGCGGGAGCGCCCCGCCCCCCTTCCCTGGCACTCACTCCCCCCCCCCCCACCCATGGGAAATACCTACTACCTACGGGAAATACCTACTCTGTGCAACTTGACAAAGAATTTTATTTTATCCTTCTTCCTACTATACGAATGAATATTAACATTAAAATTATTTTACCACTCAAAGTCGTTGTCACGTAAAACTTTCGCCCGTATACCGACTTTACAGGCAACAACACAGGTTTTTTTTTTTTAAGTTTATTTATTTCCATTACATAATACAGTAATATAAGTTTGACCAAAAATAATAATTAAGATAACAAAAATACAGCACATGTCTTAGGTGAAATTAAAGTATTCGGAAATAGAATTCCCCAAATGGGCACCAGCCCATGTTGGGGAATGAGCAACTTGCTCATCGCTCGGTAATTAGCAAAAGTATAATGAAATTATACAAAGTGTAAGTATACTATTAATCGAAATTTTAATAATGGTGGTAGCAGAATTACAATATTTTTATTTCATGTTGTTATACCTACTTATATTATGGTTTTAACTACTTGTAAGAGAATAATTTTTTTAATAATAATTTTAATAAGATTTAAATTAAATTACTTAATTAAATTAATTTTTTTTAATAAGAAAATAATTTTTAATTGTGACGTAAGCGTGGTAGAACTTAGATAAAAGTTAGCTATTGTGTTTTCGTTATTCTCCACATCCCAGAGAATCGATGCGGCTTGCGATGGCGCCTTTATCCATGTTATCAGCTGTTATCAGTCATAGTTTCCTGATCAGCTGTTTTTGTCCTGTTTCTCGTGCTCCAAAATTTCTTACATATCAGGTGTTTGGAGTGGATTTACCAGGCAAGCCCTTATCATATCACTTTCAGTATCTTATTTTGAACAAAATACACTAACCAAATTCTCGAAAAAAATGTTTTCTTAGTTATGCCTTTGTTTACCAAAAATTTGATGGTAACTTTACTCCAAAACCGGGTATCTTTACTCCACTATAAAGGTTGGGATAAAGGTAGCCTCACTAAAATTTTTCTTATTTAATCTCGAAAAATATTTGAAATTTATAATTTCATATCATTTATAAGTGTTGAATGTAAGGTTTCTAGTGTTTCTCATGTCAGAAGTTAGAGATGGGGAGAAGAAATGAGAAAAAGCTTGGTACGCGCCCCTACAGAAACTTTACAACTGAACAGCTGCATTATGATATGAACATAAACGTGCTTTGGTCTCATAAGTTGTGATTTACCATATTATTTACTCGTGGGTTAACTTTG
Organism: Apolygus lucorum; assembly: GCA_009739505.2. Classification (NCBI taxonomy): domain Eukaryota; kingdom Metazoa; phylum Arthropoda; class Insecta; order Hemiptera; family Miridae; genus Apolygus; species Apolygus lucorum. The sequence goes on from CM019182.2 coordinate 53,337,556, forward strand.
AAATTTACCATTGCAATTCATTTGAAAGTTATCGAATGTGAAACAGACATTTTCTGTGATTTTGTTAAGTCATACGTTTATCGTTTATTGTCCTTTAATATTTCTTTACTTGTGGAAAGTTTTGCTCGATTACCTACATAAGTCTGTTTATACTGGAAGACTGAAATTGTGATCTCTTAACCAGAAATATTGCATTTCAAGCAAATTCGTTGAAATAAATGAATGATCATTGGAATTTATATTTTTCTTAAGTATAACTTGTATTTTTCAAGCTAAAAAGTTCAATTTTTCAGAATATATTTTATAATAATATTATAAATACTTGATATTATCAAGTATTTCTGGGGTAATGAATTCAATCCCGACGGGTAACATTGCACCACTGCTCGTTTCTGTAGCGATAACCATGAGTTTTTCAGAGTGGAGTAAAGATAGACGCACTCGTAGTTAACTTCACTCCAACATTTAAACAATTAAATAGGGGGGTTACAATTATCTGATCAATAAGCTCGACCACTCAAAATGTTCAGGAAGCCCTGAAGATCAATTCACTTATTTAAAAAAAAATCAATTTAACCCATTTCGAGTGGGAGAAATTGTATTTGGAAATGTTGTATTTGGAGTAAATCTTGGGGTAAAGTTTGACGGTTTTACGGTAGGAAATCTGAGCAAATCGCATCGCATCATGAATTTATCTTCTTGTAAAAGTGTGCAAAATGGAGCCAAATAAACATCTATCCATCTAAAATAATAATAATAATAATAATAATTCGAAACTTTTGGTTTATTATTTTCAATAATGAACCTTTGGAATCGACCAAGAAAAAAAAATTTTAACACCCCCTCAAAATTTGATGGTTTACGTTTCAAGGTACGTAGAATCCAAAAATCGAATAAAAATTTGGCCGTCCGTCCGCCGTACGCGGCAATTTTGCCACGTAGCATTGACCGATTTTGATGAAATTTGGTATGTAGGCTCCATTTGTGGTCTAGTTGTGCCCCGAAGATTTTGGTTGATGTAGGTCACTTCTAAGGGTTCCAAAATCAATTTTGAAATTTTGAAAACGCCCTAACTCAAACAATTTTGATATAAAGGTATTTTTTTCCTTCAATTTAAGATTCTATAGAATTTTTAGAATTTTTTGAGACCACCCGGAGCTCTGTAGGACAAACCGTTCGCTCACTAGGAGAATTTAAAGTTTGGACGCACGATAAATCAGAAACACGAGTGTGAATCGCAAAAGAGGCCTATCTCCGTTCAAATTAAAGCTGACCGAATTGCGATCGATGTTTTTCTTCATGTTGGATGGTTGGTGGCTTTGCAGACGAGTGATCTATATACAAAAATAAAAAATAATAAACCATTGTGTAATAATTTGCAGCGTTTTTTTTGCTTCCTCACTACCGAAGGTAGGGAAGCTTTGTATTCGTGAAAGAAGTGAAAAAAAAAAAAAATGTCCTCCAAAATCAAAATTTCCACTTGCTTTTTGCGTTTTAGAGCTTCCCGAACAATTTTGGTTCCGTGTCTGTCTGTCTGTCGGTCTGTCTGTGGTCAATCCTTGTCCCGGGCAAAACTATACTAACCTGTGGTCCGATTTTGATGAAATTTTCAGGGATTGTGCGGGTTAGGTCCTAGACGGTCCCCTATCAATTTCAGCACCTTCGGACCAATAGGAGCGAGTGCGCATGCGCAAACGTGAAATTCCTGGAACCTCGGTTTCTCGGTTTCTAATGAACCGATTTTGCTCAAATTCGGAGGTTAGTTAGGGACTAACTTCTAAGAGACACCCTATAAGTTTCAATCAAATTGGTCAAGCAATAGCCGCTGCGCATCCGCGAACTTTAAATTTATTGTTACAACCAAAACTCCGCAACTATTCAACCAATTTCGATGAAATTTTCAGGGATTGTGTGGGTTAGGTCCTAGACGGTGGACCGCTAAATAAAATTCTACGTTGAAAATACAAAATATTATGAACTATAATACCTTATAAAAATTATAAAAATATTATAAACATTAATATCTGCAACCCTATCCCGCATATTATCGCCAATATTTTGGTATTCAATAACTCTTTGAATCATAATTTTTTCGCCAACTGATTCTATACGTCCATGTTACAATGAGTGAGGAGGCTATACTGCCCACCCAACTTGGCAGACGTTTTTTGGTCGATTCTAGAGGTTTATTATTGAAAATAATAACCAAAATTACTGACTCGATATAATTCGAAATGAAACACTCGATTATCAAAGAGAGTGCGGCAAACACGGCAGAAGGCGAACAAAATAATTGAAAAAGGTTCCTTAGAGAAACGAGGAAACTTGATGACGGGACGTGGATTCTCAACTGTCTGGCACAGTCCTCTCGCATATTGAAGAATCAGAACGGTGAACCAGTGAGATCATAGTCGGTTACGCCTGGGAGACGATGTGGATTCAACTGTTGCGTCAGAATGGATCGTAATGAGACTTGCGCCCTTCTCACGTCTCACCGTTTTCCGATGAATACTCAGCGGCCTTCAAGGACCATCTCGCGGGCTATCAAAACAGCCTTTATTTGCTCGCTCGACGTCGATTCACCTTCCTCGGCTCTTCCACCGTTCGGGCATCGGTTTGCCTGGAATGTACCACTCGACCTCACCTACTTCGAGCAATAAACACAAACATTGGTTAACTAATTACCTACCTGTGAAGACCTAGGGGAACGATAGATTGATGTTGATATTGTTGGTAGCCCACAGTGGCGTCCCCTCCAGGCAAACATAGGCAAACACTGTTTGCCCTAGGTACTAAAAATAAGCAAAATGAACAAATTATTTTTTGTTGAGATTCTCCTTTATTTCCATTTTTTGCCAGTAATATTTTAGTCGATTTTGGACAATTTTGTTTAAAATTTAGGAACTATTTCATGATAACTAAGGAAGTTGAAATTGGAGAATGGAATAAGTACGTATTTTGCCCAGAATACTAGCCAGAAACACACCAGAGAGTTTTAGAGACCGGTAACTAGATCGATTGTGAATGATACGCAAACTAGCGCGGGGCCTGGCGATGCAAGGCAAGCAGTTCAAAAAATGTCTGCCAAGTGGGTGTGGCACATTGCTTCCTCGTATCCATAACCCGATTATATAGATGATCCGATGAATAGTAGTTAGTCTCTGTTGCCGCAACATCTAGAAGTTTATCTATGTTTATTTTTATAGCAAGTAAGATTGATGTGAAGGTGACCCGGTGAACCCTTGTGTATCAAGTGAATCGCGTTAGTGGGGATGTTCCGGGGTGGGAATCGACCTGCCATCTCTTCACCAGTGTTCAGCGACCTGCCTCTTTCGCATGTTGGAAAAACGATTCAATATCCAGCAATCTTTTGGTATCTTTTGTCTTCTACCCGGTCATCAGCATCCGGGGGAAACTTCTTCATTGACTGTCTGCCTAGTCCAATCTTCCTCAAGGACCGCAGGAGCTTGTGGGTGCCATTTCTTGTGCAGTTCATCAGTGGATAGAGAGACACCATTCCGTGTCACTACCATCACCTGCTTCGAACGGAGTTGCACGAACTCGCCGTATCCTGACTGACTGGTGCTTTTCAGCCGTTTGGGATCAAGGCGCCATTCGCCACGCCGTCGACAGCGTCAAGGGTGTCGGGAGTTGGGTCTCATCTTACAAAACTGGTCAGAACTGTCCATATTCTATTTATTTTATATTTTTCTTGTATAAACCTAGAAGGTTTATTATTCTCAAATTCGAGTAGGTAGATGGTTTCGAATTATTATTTTGAAAACTATATTAGGAGGAGCTCCTCATTTTCGTTCTTATAGCTACACAATATAATCATATCATACTTTTTCTACTTATTGGAAGAAAATACCAAAATTCGTTTTCGTTTGAATAAATGCTGATATGTCGGAAAGATTAATTGGTTCTTAACACAACCCCTTTCTTTCCCCAACAG
>CM019182.2:53341610-53380147 GCA_009739505.2 Apolygus lucorum
GTGAGCAACCGCCAAGTTGCTCACTATTTCCCCTCACAGGCACTGCCTGTCCGTAAGTCCTGATACCCCTTCGGGACCAGAAGCCCGAAAGAGGTCACCAGCACCAACGGGCGTGACCTCCCTACCACCGTGTTCACCTACCACCAAAGAACACAAACAAAACAACTATCTACAAGAGCAATAATCAACCATGGAGCAGGAGGGCAACTTCCATACAAGATCACCTGAGAAAGTCCATCCAAAACTTCCATATGAGCAACCTGTCCAACCGAAGCAAGAGAAGACAACCAACCACAGAAGGGAGGGGCAACACTGATGGCTGGAGAAGCCCTCTTAAACTATTGTATTGGAAAAGAACAGTTAGGTCCCTGAAGCTAAAGCCTTGCCAGCTGTCTCGAAGCTTCTCACCCCCGTCTCTGAAGCGCTCTCCCCCTGTATCGCGATATACCGATACAGCCCGATATACCCTCCTGCCTCCCCCAAGTCACTAGGATTTACTCAGTGAAGTTAACAGTAACCAGTGATCTTGTACTGTCCCGCCTCCCCTGGAACCTCCGCCGTCGCCCGGATCAAGAAAGGATCGAGGACCACGAGGACCAGCCCCTGTCCCGGCTCCTCCCCATCAAACCACGCCGCACCGCGACCCAGACTCGCCCCGGTAACCTGGAACGTGAGTGCGTAATAAACTTAATTTCTACTCTCAATTGGCCAATTAGGTAGAAGGTAACGTGAACTCAGTGAAGTTAAGAGGTACATTGTTGATAGTAACTAGTATTTCGAACCTGTATCGACCGTATCGTAAAACGTATCGCATAAGTCTTTTGTTGCTTAAAGTAACCATAACTATACTTTTCTTTATACTTACCTTTTCGAGTCACAGTAACGCCCTTCAGGCTTTGTTCTCACTTGGAGGAACAGTCGAGTCAGATCCCTGTATCGCCAATTCAAACTTCTGGTCATTAAACCTAAGTATTCGTTTAACCTTGCATTTCTCCTTTAAACGACCCGCATCCCAGGTTCTGAGTATTCTGATTCAACTGTATCGATTAGGAACTTGCTTGAAATAAGAAACATCCGTAACGTAACTTCATTTATTTAACAAATACATCGATACAGGAAAACACCCTTCAGGTGACAAAACCCTTCAGGTATAACAGTATTCAATATAACAAAGTGGATCGCCTGGAACGCTACGCCTCATCTCCAAGCCGCTCGGGAGACAGCTACCTACCAGTCGACCAGTTAAGTACCAATTTCATTCATTAGCCTAAGATTCCGATATTTTGCTTTGTTACAGTGTCGACCCCCCATATATCTCAAACCCCCTTTTGTTAGAAAAGAACTTGTTACTAGGTCACTAACCACCAAGAGCTTACAATTGTTGGCCCGCGGTGGGATTATTGCGAATCGTAATTCCGAAGCGCCGTATCGCACTCGATAACTTGTGTGTCGGGTCGGTATATCGCCCGGACTTGCGTGTGGTGCGCCCCGCACGAACCCAGTTCCGTTTTGTAGCTCAGTGCCTAGTAACAGGTTCTTTTCAGTAGAGTCATATCGGAGTCGAATAATCAGAACCAGGGTGTCGTGGTGTATCGCATAGGAATTGTATATAGTAAGAAAAAGTGAACTTTTACACATTATTTGCACACCTGTACCACACAAACAAACACCTGTGTCGTCACACAGAACCACCCGTTACAGACCGAAACTTGACTGAACCGTTCCGAGCCGACCCTGTGACAAGTGATTGTGATTGTGTTTCCCGGTATTGCTTGAATAGACAGTGACAATGTCGTTGGGAGAACCAGAGGACTTTGAGGATCCCGACCCGTTCCAACAAAAGGGTCCGGTCGACTTACTTACCGAAACGATGAAGCAGATGAATGCTTTATTGTCAAAGTACAATGAGTCGGGCCGTGACGAGAGCGGGAACGGTATTCCACGTTCCTTGCTCTTAGAAGTGGAACCATGGGACCCCGACGCAACCGGATCGCTGAGTGTTAGCTCGTTCTTTACGAACTTCGACGCAGTAACCGAGGGACTAGCACAGGAACAGAAACTGAAACTCCTCAGGATCAAGGCGAGAGGGATCGCGAAACAGTTTCTCATCGACAGGAACGATATACTTGACTGTGACAACGCCTATCACATGATCAGGGACGAAATGCTGTCGTGGTTCCGACGACAGAACCCGCAACATGCCGCAGCATCACTTTGGACGGTGAAGCGGAACGCCTCGGAAACCCTACGTCAATTTGCGGATCGCATACGAGGGTTGGCACAATGCGCCGTATCGGAAGAGGGAGCCCACCTGGATCGGCATGATCGTCAGGAATGGGTGGAACGGAAGACCCTCAGCGCTTTTATCAAAGGTGTCGGGAAAAAACTAAGCGCTTTCCTAGTGATGGATCGACCTACAACCATACGTATCGCCCTACAGAAGGCCGAAGAATTGGAAGAAACTTTGGCGGAAAACGGAAGATACTGACGAACATTGGGAACTCGCGGCGGTATCGGCGGAACAAAGATGTTATAATTGTGGTGGAACAAACCACTTTGCCGCCCGATGCCCGCGTCGAGATCAACCTGTACCAAGATGCGAACAACAGAACCGGTGGAACAACGAACAACCGAACCGGTGGAACGGCGACCAACGAAATGCCTGGACCGGTGACCAACCGAACCGGTGGAACAGTGACCAACAGAACCGATGGAACGGGGACAGAGGAGATCGGTGGAACAATGACCCCCGTAACAGACTAACCGAAGACAAGCCCATGCCCCGATACCCGTGCATGTTTTGCGCGTCAAAGGAACATTTTCCGGTGGAATGTCCCAGAAGTCCGCAAAAGACTATCTTTTGCAATTTCTGCGGATGTCGGGAACACCTCGAACCGGACTGCCCTCAGAAAAAGAAGTTGCTTCCTGTGTCTCAGCCTCCCGCGGAACCGAATCACGTGAAGGAAATAACCCTCTACAAGGGGACCGAGGACAATAAACTATGCGTAACCGCGGTAGGACACCCAATGGCAAGAACCATTAGGATGGAAGTGGGTCTGGGACCGGAGACGCGTAGTATGTTGGTGGACACGGGAGCCGCGCTTTCCGTATTAGCGAGCCCGGTGGTCGGAATACCGTTACGGCCAACCAAGATGGTGGCCTGGGGAGCCGATGGAACCCTACTACCCTTCGCGGGGGAACAGGTCCTTGACACCCGTATTGGCCGACACCGTTTTACTCACACTTTCCCGGTGTTCGCGCGGAAACGTGCCGACTTGAACTTGCTGGGTCTCGATGTGCTGCGACGTATTCCGCTAACCTTGACGATGGGACCAAACATGGAACTGAGGACCGACGCCGAAACAATCGGAGAGGAACGGGATATGGAGTCTCGTGCTCTCGGGAACATAGGGGTGGTAATATCGGATGGGAGGAGGGAGGATACCGTATTGCAGTACCCGAGTTATCAGGACGGTGCGGATACGGCCCTCCCCAGCACCTCTCGTTCGGTGACCGCTGCCCTTGTGAACCTAGATGAATGGGGACAACACTACGGAGGAACACCGGAGGTATCGACCATGGTATCGCCCACCGTATCGCCGGGTGTATCGGATTCCCGTAACATCCCAACAACACTACGGAGGAAACACCGGAGGTATCGACCGTGGTATCGCCCACCGTATCGCCGGGTGTATCGGATCCCGTAACATCCCAACAACACCGAGAAACACCGGAGGTATCGACCGTGGTATCGCCCACCGTATCGCCGGGTGTATCGGATCCCGTAACATCCCAACAACACCGAGAAACACCGGAGGTATCGACCGTGGTATCGCCCAGGGTATCGCCGGGTGTATCGGAGACCGTATCGCCCCTGCAATCCCAAGAAACACCGGGGGTATCGCCCAGGGTATCGCCGGGTGTATCGGAAACCGTATCGCCCCTGCAACCCCAAGAAACACCGGGGGTATCGCCCAGGGTATCGCCGGGTGTATCGGAAACCTTATCGCCCCTACAAACCCAAGAAACACCGGAGGTATCGCTCAGGGTATCGCCGGGTGTATCGATACTGATGATAACACAAGAAACTGAAGGGGAACCAGGTGTATCGAGAGGTGTATCGCCCCCATGTGAGAGCGACACCGATGCATCATGTCCCGAGGATTCGGAACTGGACGCCTCTTCAGTGATCCGAGGAACACTTAAAAGGGTCCATGAACTTCCAACAAAGAAACCCATCACAAAAACGTGTAGGGTAGAAATGGAGCCAGCAGACCTGAAACCAGACGAATGGACATACGAAGACGAGGAGTGGGAACTCATACCAACCGACCAGTGGGACGACCCTGCAGCCGGATACCGAGGCTGTAATCGAAGAGAAAATTTCCCATCTCACCGACGCACCGCAGACAATGGCTAGGAACACCCTCCTTTTCTACTGGGACCTGTTTCAACCACCCTCTGGGGAGGGATGCAGTCTCCAGGTAGCCCATGAAATAACTACAACACAACCAGAGGTGACTAGCCAGAAACCGTACCCAATCCCCCACGCTCTCCGCGACGTGGTGGAAAAGCAGTTGAAGGACATGCTAGCATCTGGAGTGATAAGCAGTTCGACAAGCCCATGGTGCGCGCCGGTGTTGATGGTGAAAAAGAAGACGCCTCCCGGAGAACCACAGAAATGGCGGTTTTGTACAGACTTTAGGCAACTCAACAAAATAACAAAAGGGGATGCCTACCCCATCCCGCGACTCCAAGAGACCTTATCCATGCTGGGAGGGTGCAAGTACTTCACTACCATCGATTTGATTTCAGGATACCACCAGATCCCAGTACATCCCGAAACAAAAGAGAAAACCGCATTTTCCGTACTTGGCAGACACTTCGAATACGATAAAATGCCATTCGGTTTAAAAAATGCGCCGGCGACGTTCCAACGCGTCATGAATAACGTATTGGATGGCCTCCTTGGAGATCAATGTCTAGTGTACTTGGACGATGTAATTATTTTCTCACCAACTGCAGAGGAGCACCTCTTGAAGCTCAGACAGGTGTTCGACAGATTTCGCGATGCTGGACTAAAGGTGAACCTTGGGAAGTGCGAGTTTTTGCAGCAAGAGGTACGATTCCTTGGACATAGGGTAACATCCACGGGAATACACACCGAACCCGAAAAGACACGGGCGGTTAGGGATTTCCCTGTACCCACATCCGTGCTAAAGCTGCAATCCTTCCTTGGGTTGGCGGGATTTTATCGCCGTTTTATCCCCAACTTCGCAGAGATCGTGACACCATTGACAGACCTGACTAGGAAGGGTGTACCGTTTGAATGGACAGAACTCCAGCAGAAAGCGTTCGACGACTTGAAAGCCCAGCTGACAGGAGAACCGGTTTTGGTGTATCCGGACCTCAATAAGACTTTCATCCTGGCCACAGACGCCTCGAACTCAGCGTTGGGCGCAGTACTATCACAAGAATACGACGGACAGGAGAGACCCGTGGCATACGCCAGCCGAAAGTTAAATCCGGCCGAAACGCGCTATTCGGTAACTGAAAGGGAGCTGCTAGCTGTCGTATGGGCAGTGAGACACTTCCAAGAGTACTTACTGGGTCGATCCTTTGAGCTGCAGACAGATCACATGGCCCTAACCGCGGCCATGCGCCTCAAAGATCCGACATCCAGGATAGGAAGGTGGACGCTCCGATTGGCCGAGTACAACTTCGTACCCAGATACAGACCTGGATCGCAGATGGCTCACGCGGATGGGCTGAGCCGGATGGACATCGGCGCGATAACTCTCGAGTTTCCCCGAAGCCTCATCATCGCCGCCCAAAACATCGACCCGTGGGTCCAGTCGACACTCCGTCTAAAAATGGGGGGTGAATCTAGGAAAGTTAATGGAGTAGGAGAAATCAAGATCAAGCTCGATGGAAGAGAACAGTGGGTTCCCTTGATGCCTGTTTCCTTGAGGGATTGGCTACTCGAACGATGTCATCAGAACGCTTGGGCTGGCCATCCTGGAGCAGAAGCGATGGAAAAGATTATAAGAAGACTCGGGTATTGGCCAAGTCTTGCAAAAGATGTGAAGAACTACGTCCGCCAATGCGTCGCCTGCCAGAAGTGAAACACACCCAACGGATTGAGACACCCCATACAAAAACCCCTGCTACCAGAAAAACCAGGACAAATCATAGGAGTTGATTTCGTAGGACCGATTACATCCGGATCAACCCCTAAATACATCCTAACAGCCATCGACCATTTTACCAAATACGCCGAAGCGTACGTGGTTGGTGATTGTACTGCAGAAACCGTGGCACGTATTTTGGCCACTAAGTATATCCCTACTCATGGTGTCCCCGAGAGATTAGTATCAGATAGGGGAACGGGATTCACTGCAAAATCAACCCGAGAACTCTGTCTGAAATGGGGAATAAAGCAAGTGTTTACGACAGCGTACCACCCGGAGGGAAATGGTGTATGCGAAAGATTTCACAGGACACTGGCGAACATTTTGTCGAAAATCGTGAAGAAGACAACCGCCTGGGAAGTCGTTCTACCGATAGCACTGGCTGCATACAGAGCGACCCCACATAAAAGTACTGGCTTTACACCCAACTACTTAACTTTCGGTCGAGAAATCAGGTTGCCAAACGAGACGTTCCAGAACGTACACTCGGAACCCGATGACTCAAACCTAAGACGACTAAGGATCGCCCGTAACGCAGCCATCACTTGCCTTCACGACGCTTGGAAGAAACGAAGCGAAGTAATAAATCGACGCCTGAAGAGCCGATCGTTCCAGTTGGATGATCGCGTGTATCTTAGGGAAGTACAGCCCCCGGCGGGAGCCGCCAGGAAGCTGTGGAGTCCTTGGTCTGGACCATGGATTATAACAGCAAAATACACGGAGGTAACGTACGAAATCCGTGACCTCGCGAGCCTGAAACATCAGACAGTTCACGTAAACCGACTCAAGCCAGCTTTCGCAAATGGAATCCCCGACGAGTCCTTCACTGATCAAGAAGCGGAACCAACGAAGACGGATGTTATACCCGTAACGCAGCCTGAATCAACCCTGGTGGAAAAATTATTGGTCGAAGACTGGGCCTCAGCTGAGGAGAAACCCATCAAACTGTACCCAGTAACTCCAACCAGTGAACAAGGGAAACCGAACCAATCCGGTTCCTCACAACAAGGAACCGTCGATGGTCCAATGACCCCATCTAACACAACCACACCTCATGTAGATCCATTGTGGGACCAGACTACCAGCCCACCTGAAACATCTTCTGATGAAGATAACACCGAAACTCCGAGACAGGAACAAGACGCCCCTGTGAGTGAAGTGGAGACCACCGACGAAACCCAAACGGAGAATACACCAAGGTACACTTTCCGTCGGAGAGTACCAGTGGACTACCGTAACCTTCACACAGGACGAGGCTCGACTAACTAACTGACTACTAGAAACACTAAATACAGACAGACACAACAGTTACACACACAAACATACAGTACAGATACACAGTCATAGAAGTTCACATTTTAGTTAAATTTGTTTAAAAAAAAAAAAAAAAAAAAAAAAAAAAAAAAATTCTTATTAGTATGAACCAGAATTAATGGTATGGGATATGACTCGAAGGTTCCCGGTGAAAGCACCAGAACCCCTCAGGTCAACTCGAAAATTTATTATAAGCTAAAACTTACCATGTAAAACTTAAAGTAACTTACCTTAAATAACGCGAACACATAAACCTGCAAAATAATCTAAATTACAAAAACTTACCTCTTATACATTAAGATAGCTTACCTGGAATCTGAGACCACCGCAACCATCAGCCTGAAAGCCAAAAAACAAAAATGTTCAATTATGCAAATTTTCAAAGGAAACAAATTAGCAAAGTTTAAAATTTAATTTTAGGATGACGCAGCAGCACTTGGGTACTCCCGAGGCCTGGGAACACCCACCACCGCCGGACGAAAGAATTGTCACGTTAAAACGCGAAATCGAGAGTCAAATCCGCGAACTCGCGAAACTCCCAAAAAATTTCGTAAACACCACCGAACCGACGTGTTGTCCCGCGACGAAAATGGGAGCCCTGGCGATATACGTGCGAACCATGATAAGGGCGGATAATTGCGAAGCACGAGCTGCTCTGGGAGATGTTTGTATGGTCTCCATCAGCCAAATAGCATCCTGGTTGCCCACCTACCAGAGGATCGCGAATGAGAGAGACATGCTGTTGGAGGAACGGAGCGAACTCCTACGCCAACAGAGGATTTTGGAGAGAGCGAATCGCGACCTGTTGAGGACACGGCACCGAACCTCACAGCCCGGTGCAGTGCCCGCACCACCTCCCGAGGAGCCACCCGCGGCGAGTACCAGTGGGAGAGCTGCAGCAACGGGAAGCCAACCGCCGACATCTTCCGGTTCCGACTCTGAACCAATCCCAGAGCAAGTCCGCCGATACGAATCGCCACCGCCAACACCCGGACGCAGCATCTTCGCGGACGTGCCCGAGCCATCACCGATCCGGATCGTGACCAGCGTGGATCCCGCGACCATTCTGGAATCCCCACGCACTCCCGGGACTCCAAAGAACGACGCTTGGGTGTCAACACCCATACCCAAGCTCAGGTTGAGCCGCTGCAAGACCTCCCCCGCAGTCACCCCTGCGACCCTCCGACCTGAAAGGTCGTCGGTCCGCAAAGGGTCCAGGGAATGCCCAGTGTGCAGGCAAGCATGTCAGTACATCTTGAAATTCAGATGTACTGCATGTAAAACCTTTTGGCAACGACTGCGGAGGGCTCACACTGAAGGAAAGCCCTTGCCGACGTGTCCTCCAGACCACCAGGAACGCAGACAACCCGCGAGTTGCCCCGGATGCCGGAGACACCAGTACGAAGTAGCCTTGAGGCAGGCGTACCCCGATGATGCTGTACCCATACCCAGTGTCATCGTGGATGACCCTGGCTCCCGAAGGGGCGGGGAATGTGAGCAACCGCCAAGTTGCTCACTATTTCCCCTCACAGGCACTGCCTGTCCGTAAGTCCTGATACCCCTTCGGGACCAGAAGCCCGAAAGAGGTCACCAGCACCAACGGGCGTGACCTCCCTACCACCGTGTTCACCTACCACCAAAGAACACAAAACAAAACAACTATCTACAAGAGCAATAATCAACCATGGAGCAGGAGGGCAACTTCCATACAAGATCACCTGAGAAATCCATCCAAAACTTCCATATGAGCAACCTGTCCAACCGAAGCAAGAGAAGACAACCAACCACAGAAGGGAGGGGCAACCCTGATGGCTGGAGAAGCCCTCTTAAACTATTGTATTGGAAAAGAACAGTTAGTCCCGAAGCTAAAGCCTTGCCAGCTGTCTCGAAGCTCTCACCCCCGTCTCTGAAGCGCTCTCCCCCTGTATCGCGATATACCGATACAGCCCGATATACCCTCCTGCCTCCCCCAAGTCACTAGGATTTACTCAGTGAAGTTAACAGTAACCAGTGATCTTGTACTGTCCCGCCTCCCCTGGAACCTCCGCCGTCGCCCGGATCAAGAAAGGATCGAGGACCACGAGGACCAGCCCTGTCCCGGCTCTCCCCATCAAACCACGCCGCACCGCGACCCAGACTCGCCCCGGTAACCTGGAACGTGAGTGCGTAAATAAATTAATTCTACTCTCAATTGGCCAATTAGGTAGAAGGTAACGTGAACTCAGTGAAGTTAAGAGGTACATTGTTGATAGTAACTAGTATTTCGAACCTGTATCGACCGTATCGTAAAACGTATCGCATAAGTCTTTTGTTGCTTAAAGTAATCATAACTATACTTTTCTTTATACTTACCTTTTCGAGTCACAGTAACGCCCTTCAGGCTTTGTTCTCACTTGGAGGAACAGTAGAGTCAGATCCCTGTATCGCCAATTCAAACTTCTGGTCATTAAACCTAAGTATTCGTTTAACCTTGCATTTCTCCTTTAAACGTCCCGCATCCCAGGTTCTGAGTATTCTGATTCAACTGTATCGATTAGGAACTTGCTTGAAATAAGAAACATCCGTAACGTAACTTCATTTATTTAACAAATACATCGATACAGGAAAACACCCTTCAGGTGACAAAACCCTTCAGGTATAACAGTATTAAATATAACAAAGTGGATTGCCTGGAACGCTACGCCTCATCTCCAAGCCGCTCGGGAGACAGCTACCTACCAGTCGACCAGTTAAGTACCAATTTCATTCATTAGTCTAAGATTCCGATATTTTGCTTTGTTACAGTGTCGACCCCCATATATCTCAAACCCCCTTTGTTTAGAAAAGAACTTGTTACTAGGTCACTACCCCCAAAGCTTACAGAACGTTGAAATCATGAAAACATGTTGGTTTACTCGAGAGAAACGACCACTTCAAAGGCTGGTTTTCACCTTAGATTGTTCGAAAAAGTGAGACTGAACGTTGAAATCATGGAAACATGTTGGTTTATTCGAGAGAAATGACCACTTCGAAGGCTTCTTTTCACCTTAGATTGTTCGAAAAAGTGAGACTGAACGTTGAAATCATCGAAACATGTTGGTTTACTCGAGAGAAATGACCACTTCGAAGGCTTGTTTTCACCTTCGATTGTTCAAAAAAGTGGAGACTGAACGTTGAAATCATGGAAACTTGTTGGTTTATTCGAGAGAAATGACAACTTCGAAGGCTTGTTTTCACCTTCGATTGTTCAAAAAAGTGGAGACTGAACGTTGAAATCATCGAAACATGTTGGTTTACTCGAGAGAAATGACCACTTCAAAGGCTTGTTTTCACCTTAGATTGTTAGAAAAAGTGAGACTGAACGTTGAAATCATTGAAACTTGTTGGTTTATTCGAGAGAAATGACCACTTCGAAGGCTTGTTTTCACCTTAGATTGTTCGAAAAAGTGAGACTGAACGTTGAAATCATGGAAACATGTTGGTTTACTCGAGAGAAATGACCACTTCGAAGGCTTGTTTTCACCTTCGATTGTTCAAAAAAGTGGAGACTGAACGTTGAAATCATGGAAACTTGTTGGTTTATTCGAGAGAAATGACCACTTCGAAGGCTTGTTTTCACTTTCGGTTGTTCAAAAAGTGGAGACTGAACGTTGAAATCATGGAAACTTGTTGGTTTATTCGAGAGAAATGAAAACTTCGAAGGCTTGTTTTCACCTTCGATTGTTCAAAAAGTGGAGACTGAACGATGAAATCATCGAAACATGTTGGTGTACTCGAGAGAAATGACCACTTCAAAGGCTTGTTTTCACCTTAGATTGTTAGAAAAAGTGAGACTGAACGTTGAAATCATTGAAACTTGTTGGTTTATTCGAGAGAAATGACCACTTCGAAGGCTTGTTTCCACCTTCGATTGTTCAAAAAAGTGGAGACTGAACGTTGAAATCATGGAAACTTGTTGGTTTATTTGAGAGAAATGACAACTTCGAAGGCTTGTTTTCACCTTAGATTGTTAGAAAAAGTGAGACTGAACGTTGAAATCATCGAAACATGTTGGTTTATTCGGGAGAAATGACCACTTCGAAGGCTTGTTTTCACCTTCGATTGTTCAAAAAAGCGGAGACTGAACGTTGAAATCATGGAAACTTGTTGGTTTATTCGAGAGAAATGACCACTTCGAAGGCTTATTTTCACCTTCGGTTGTTCAAAAAAGTGGAGACTGAACGTTGAAATCATGGAAACTTGTTGGTTTATTTGAGAGAAATGACAACTTCGAAGGCTTGTTTTCACCTTCGATTGTTCAAAAAAGTGGAGACTGAACGTTGAAATCATTGAAACTTGTTGGTTTACTCGAGAGAAATGACCACTTCAAAGGCTTGTTTTCACCTTAGATTGTTAGAAAAAGTGAGACTGAACGTTGAAATCATTGAAACTTGTTGGTTTATTTGAGAGAAATGACAACTTCGAAGGCTTGTTTTCACCTTAGATTGTTAGAAAAAGTGAGACTGAACGTTGAAATCATGGAAACTTGTTGGTTTATTTGAGAGAAATGACCACTTCGAAGGCTTGTTTTCACCTTCGGTTGTTCAAAAAAGTGGAGACTGAACGTTGAAATCATGGAAACTTGTTGGTTTATTCGAGAGAAATGACAACTTCGAAGGCTTGTTTTTACCTTCGATTGTTCAAAAAAGTGGAGACTGAACGTTGAAATCATCGAAACATGTTGGTTTACTCGAGAGAAATGACCACTTCAAAGGCTTGTTTTCACCTTAGATTGTTAGAAAAAGTGAGACTGAACGTTGAAATCATTGAAACTTGTTGGTTTATTCGAGAGAAATGACCACTTCGAAGGCTTGTTTTCACCTTCGATTGTTCAAAAAAGTGGAGACTGAACGTTGAAATCATGGAAACTTGTTGGTTTATTCGAGAGAAATGACAACTTCGAAGGCTTGTTTTCACCTTCGATTGTTCAAAAAAGTGGAGACTGAACGTTGAAATCATCGAAACATGTTGGTTTACTCGAGAGAAATGACCACTTCAAAGGCTTGTTTTCACCTTAGATTGTTAGAAAAAGTGAGACTGAACGTTGAAATCATTGAAACTTGTTGGTTTATTCGAGAGAAATGACCACTTCGAAGGCTTGTTTTCACCTTAGATTGTTCGAAAAAGTGAGACTGAACGTTGAAATCATCGAAACATGTTGGTTTACTCAAGAGAAACGACCACTTCAAGGGCTTGTTTTCACCTTCGGTTGTTCAAAAAAGTGGAGACTGAACGTTGAAATCATCGAAACTTGTTGGTTTACTCGAGATAAATGACCACTTCGAAGGTTGATTTTCACCTTCGATTGTTCAAAAAAGTGGAGACTGAACGTTGAAATCATCGAAACATGTTGGTTTACTCGAGAGAAATGACCACTTCAAAGGCTTGTTTTCACCTTAGATTGTTAGAAAAAGTGAGACTGAACGTTGAAATCATTGAAACTTGTTGGTTTATTCGAGAGAAATGACCACTTCGAATGCCTGTTTTCACCTTCGGTTGTTCAAAAAAGTGGAGACTGAACGTTGAAATCATCGAAACTTGTTGGTTTACTCGAGATAAATGACCACTTCGAAGGTTGATTTTCACCTTCGATTGTTCGAAACAGTTGTCTTTCGAAATGGTGGGAAAGAGAAATTTCCAATTTATTCACCCTCATGAAGAGGCTTGAGGCATCTTTTAGACCTCCAAAGATGAATGGAGTGAATTTGCAACAGATTCCGTGAAAAATTCGATTCATGGGAGATTCAATCCCTTTTCAATCAGGGGCGTTGGTGACCTCTGAAAGAGGTGGAGCACCAACCCTGAAAATACTCAAACTTGCGAGGACCTGAGGGCCCACGGGGTAACATCTGCACCTCAACTTCCTACCAGTTATTAGAATATTCAGGGATCAATTTTTGTCAAAAACTTATGCGGAGATATGAGTTGTGTGACGTCCGACCTCAGTCCTCTGATAAGTGGTTGGTGGGTGGGTGGGGGGGGACGGTAACAGTTAAGTAAAAAACTCTGCAAATTATTGCACAATGGTTTATTATTTTTGTATATTGATCACTCGTCTGCAAAGCCAACAACCATCCAACATGAAGAAAAACATCGATCGCAATTCGGACAGCTAAAATTTGAACGGAGATTAGGCCTCTTTTGCGATTCACATTCGTGTTTCTGATTTATCGTGCGTCCAACCCTTAAATTCTCGTTGGGGGTGAACGGTTTGCCCAACAGGGCTCCGCGTGGTTTTGAAAATTTTTTTAAATTCTATACTATCTTAAATTGATGGAAAAACAATACCTTTGTATCAAAATTGTTTGAGTTAGGGCGTTTTCAAAATTTCAAACCTTATTTTTCATCCCTTAGAAGTGACCTACATCAACCAAAAGCAACGGGGCACAACTAGACATCAAATGGAGCCCACTTACAAAATTTAATCAAAATCGATCAATGCTAAGTGAGGAAAGTGCCGCGTACTTAGGATTGCGGACGGAAGGCCAAGTTTTTATTCGATTTTGGGATTCTACGTATTTTTTTTTTTTTTTTTATATTTTTTTTTATTTTTGGATTCTACGTAGGTATTTTGAAACGTAAACCAACAAATTTTGAGGGAGGTTAAAAATTTCTTTTCTTGGTCGATTTCAAAGGATCATTATTGAAAATCATAAACCAAAACGACTTACCTAGTTCCCCCCTCCCCACCACCAGCAGGTGTGTGACTTTCGACCTCAGTGTGACTCTCTACGGTGAATGTTGAGCATTAGCAACAACTTTTCCTTGGTTGTTGTGGAGAAGGAAGCAGAGGACGTCTATATACTTTTTACAACATTTATTTGGCAAGCGCTTTCGGGGCAAACTATGGCCCCTTTCTCAAGCCTATGTTCACTCTGCAATGATACTCCCACCTTCCATCCCTCCTCAATCACCAAAATCTCATCTCTGCCCATCTTGAAAACTATTCTCACAGGTAGTAATGTGGAAGTGGGAGGATAACTGGGGAATGAGATTTTGGTGATTGAGGAGGGATGGAAGATAGAGGGAGTATAATTGCAGAGTGAACATAGGCTTGAGAAAGGGGCCATAGTTTGCCCCGAAAGCGCTTGCCAAATAAATGTTGAAAAAAGTATATAGACGTCCTCTGCTTCCATCTCCACAACAACCAAGAAAATGACTACAGCAGGAGTATAGAACAACAACTTCATCATAGAGCAATGATTTTAATCTTTCCCAGCTCTTGGCAAGTCATAATGTGCGGTGGTAGGAAGGCCTACATTATGAGAAGGTAAAACATTAAGTTAACTCATCTGTTTGACATGTCATTGCAAATCTAGAATGAACTGTAAATACGTTGGTAGGTTCTCAAACAACAACACAGCTATCATAGATCACGAAGTGAACTCAAATCACAAAAATGGAAATTAACATTATACATTTTAAAAAATTATACATTAAAATCAACGTAGAATAATAATTACCAGACAGGTTTTTTATTCATATTCGTGAGAAAATACGGTCTAGGTAGGAAAGGTTGTTGTGATTGCATCTTACATCTTCTTAACGCGACTTTGCCAAGCAAGATAAGATAACTGGTTAAGAAGTTGAATCGTTTTCGACGCTTTTGCCTACAAGGGATTCCCCCTCTTGTTATTGCCTTACACCAAGGACCTATAACTATCCCTATGGGATAAATAGTAGGTCCATTCCTTACACAGAAATTCCATGGATACCTAAACAGAGTATCAGTCGATCAACTTGAATCAAAACTTGTCTCAACCAAAGAGAATAAAATCGATTGCGTCCTTCCTGGGAGGGGCCGAGAAATGGAGGGGGTAAACGAACGAGGCCTGCATTCTTACACTACTGGGCATGCGCGGAAGGGGCATAATCTGAAACATAAACTATGTAACTATAGCAACTCCGGGGGCTGAACTGTTTGAACTCTACAGTTTCCTTGGCAACATGTTATTTTTCCAGATATAGGAAATTCGGGAGTAGACAATTGATTGTTGGATACCTATCGATTCCATCCTACTTCTTCTTCTCTCTGGAACAGCCTCTAGTGACAACTTCCATCCCACTTCCTCTTTCTATTTCCACAACATTTTTGACTTAATAATAGGGTGTGCGTCTGGGTAGGAAAAACTGATTATTGTTATTTTTAATCTAAGGTAGACCTCATCCTGAAAATTTTGGTACCAACCGCAACCTTCTAGCGTGTGTAAATCTTTTCCTATGAATTTTTTAAGTTTTGACCGTTTATGACGTCACAGTGGGCTGGGGGGTCCAGCCCAGGCGAGAGGGGCGCGTGACGTCATAAACGGTCAAAACTTTGAAAAATCATAGAAACACATCTATTCACGCTAGAAGGTCGCGGTTAGTGCCAAATTCCTCAGGATGTAGTCTACTTTTGATTAAGAATCTTGAAAAAAATTATTCTACAATAGTAAAAGATTCATGCTTCTGTCGATCATCAGTGGGTTTTGAGGAAAAACTTTCTACAAGGGATTTTGGTTTATTATTTTCAATGATGAATGAGGAAAAAAAAATTTAACCTCCTCTGAGACATCCGTACGCCGTCCGCCATAAGCAGCACTTTTTTTAGCAACCATGTACCGATTTAGTTGCAATTTGATACATGGGCTCCATTTGTGGTACAGTTTTTTCTCAACTTTGGGGAGGAAACTTTTTCGGAGCGAGTTTTTTCAACTTTGGGGTGAAAATCTAGCTTACAGAGAGGGACATTTTGCCGGGGATATCCCCTGAGTGGCCTTGCGGACGCCACGCGCCTGCTATGGAAGACAGCTGATGACGTCCGCAGCGCCAGGAATGACAGTTGGACGAAAATCCAACCTGAAATGGTTGTTTACTATCGTAGGTAGCACTTCTTCGAACTGAAAGTCCACAGCCCACTCGTTCGCGACGGGCTTTATCAATACAATAATAAAGATATTCAACTGTACCTCTGAATTCAAATGAGCTGCCATGTTAGCCACTCTGGACATGGTATAAACTGCTGCTGATGCTTCCGCTCCAACGTGAATCAATGCCAAGAGAGCATCAAATTCAAAGATTAAATTATTTCTTATTTTTTCCAATGTGACATATGCAATAATGAAATTACATTTCACACATACACATAACGTGATGATACAAGAAATCATAAGAGTGTAGTTGTAGTAAGAATTCAGTTTCATCGTTGTTGATTTCAACTTGGAAAATAATTTCAGAGACAGAGGAACTTTAACAAATTTCGTTAATCTTAGTCGAATCAAAATTAACCGCAAGAAGCAATCTAATTCTATCAAACAAAACAACCATACATAGTTTTGAATCGATGTTAATACAAGAAAGGCTATGAAGTAAAGATCGCTGTAGTCAGCAAATCTAACATTTATATAAACACCAAAGCAGAGTAGTACGACTGGAATTAGGTAAGCTGTTAAGTATGACTTATCTGCAACTAGCCTGAAACCGTATGAATCTACATCAATAATCATTTTCCGGAAGTTCATTATACCGGCATGGTTTATAATGTGTGTTAAACAGTTAATCTCGACTAGTATCACTGTACCAAACACAACACAGGCCATCCACGACAAACGGAACAGCACTTTGGAGTCTAATGAAGAACTTGATAGAATCTGATAAACAAAGCGAGAACCGTAACCAATGGCTACCAAAAGCGTCAAATGGTAGCAAATAAATATCAACGAATATCGAAATTTGATTCGCAAAGATGAACCGAAAGGGTGTAGTGCGAAAATTTGACTGAAATTCAGGACACTGAACGACATGTTAGCTTGATATCAGTAACTTATAGCCTAACCAATGCTCTTCACTTACTAGATGAAATTGAACAACGCATTTGGATAAACCTGATCAATAATTGTTTGATGGACGCCACACCATTCATTGACGGATTAAGTGACGGCATTTCGGATTGGACACTTGATTGTAAGTAAAAGTTGTAGTTGAGAGACAGACAGCAATCCGACATTTTCGTGGGTCTCAAGTGATCAATGATAAATTGATCAAGTACCTATTGATACATTTTCTCCAAGGTGAAAACGCTGCAAATTATTACACAATGGTTTATTATTTTTTATTTTTCTATAAAGGGTGTCCCATGTTAAGGACCAAAAAACTTCGGGAGTCAATTCTACAACTAATTTAAGTAAGAAAGTGTCTCCTAGCAATTTTTCGTTAGACGCTTAATTTCCGAGTTATTTCAATTTTAAGATTTTTTTCGTGTTTTCGACCTTAAGCCATAAAAATGACCATAACTCGCTTAATTTACAAGCAATTCAAAATTTAATTACCGTTGGATAGGGCGTTAAATTTACCATCTTTCTAGTGGTTATACAAAAATTTTTGTAAGGTCGTGAGGGGTGAAAAATCAACTCGTTAAGTAATTTTTGTAAAATTTTAAAAATTTCCTACTTTTTCTTTTGATTGTTAAGGTTTTACTTCCAAATGATTTCTCACGTACCTCTACATCAAAAACTGCGCAAAGATCTCAGCTTTCTAATGGTATAATTTGTTTTAATTTTACTCCGCTAATTAGTGGTGAAAAATACGTTGGAATGCTAAAAAATGAGGCTGCGCTCATGGAAATCAAGGTTTCTGGTTCTTCGGTCCTCGGGCAGGTTCGACGAATTAGGGGTGGAATTCTACGTCATTTTCAACGCTATTAGACTGATTCCATCACCGTTGGTATGTGAAAGCTCAATATTGAGTTTTGGTAGGTCCCAATTTTTTTAAATTTAGTTGGTTTTTATGCACGAATTGAATGTTCAATTCTCGCAACTTTCTCGATTGTATGAAAAAAGAGATATCTCATAAAGAATAGCGTTTAGATGTGGAATAAAAAATAAAAATAAATAATGATATTTTAGAGAAAGTAAAATGATAATCATGAACAAAAATAATCTTTATGTTCATCGAAGTACGTTATTGACTAAACATAAATGATATAATAAATTATCCTCTACTCCGTCTTGACTTCGTTTGTCATTCGTCCGGATACCTGTAAACACAAAGCAAAGTTTTTTACAGCCAAGTAGAAAATAATTGAGGAATGAGCTGTCAGGAGACGATGCACATTATGTACTGAAAAAGGAGGAGGTCACATTGAGCACTTACTCTGAATCGGTAATATGATGACCACTGCTTCAAATTTTGACATTCCTCAATTATTTTCTACTTGGCTGTAAAAAACTATGCTTTGTGTTTACAGGTATCCGGAAGAATGACAAACGAAGTCAAAGACGGAGTAGAGGATAATTTATTACCTCATTTATGTATAGTCAATAACGTACGAGTACTTTGCTGAAGATAAAGATGATTTTTGTTCATAAATACCATTTTTACTTTCTCTAAAATATCATTATTTATCTTTATTTTTTATTCCACATCTACACGCTATTCTTTATGAGATATCTCTTTTTTCAAACAATCGAGAAAGTTGCGAGAGTTGAACATTCAATTCGTGCATAAATACCAAGTAAATAAAAAAAAAAAAAAGATTCGGGCCTACCAAAATTCAATATTGAGCTTTCACATACCAACGGCGATGGAATCAGTCTAATAGCGTTGAAAATGACGTAGAATTCCACCCCTAATTCGTCGAACCTGCCCGAGGCCCAACGAACCAGAAACCTTGATTTCCATGAGCGCAGCCACGTTTTTTAGCATTCCAACGTATTTTTCACCACTAATTAGCGGAGTAAAATTAAAACAAATTATACCATTAGAAAGCTGAGATCTTTGCGCAGTTTTTGATGTAGAGGTACGTGAGAAATCATTTGGAAGTAAAACCTTAACAATCGAAAGATAAAGTAGGAAATTTTTACAATTTTACAAAAATGACTTTACGAGTTGATTTTTCACCCCTCACGACCTTACAAAAATTTTTGTATAACCACTAGAAAGATGGTAAATTTAACGCCCTATCCAACGGTGTAATTAAATTTTGAATTGCTTGTAAATTAAGCGAGTTATGGTCATTTTTATGGCTTAAGGTCGAAAACACGAAAAAAATCTTAAAATTGAAATAACTCGGAAATTAAGCGTCTAACGAAAAATTGCTAAGAGACACTTTCTTACTCAAATTAGTTGTAGAATCGACTCCCGAAGTTTTTTGGTCCTTAACATGGGACACCCTGTATAGATCACTCGTCTGCAAAGCCACCAACCATCCAACATGAAGAAAAACATCGATCGCATTTCGGTCAGCTTTAATTTGAACGGAGATTAGGCCTCTTTTGCGATTCACACTCGTGTTTCTGACTTATCGTACGTCCAAACTTTAAATTCTCGTAGTGAGCGAACGGTTTGTCCTACAGAGCTCCGGGTGGTCTCAAAACATTCTAAAAATTCTATAGAATCCTAAATTGAAGGAAAAACAATACCTACCTTTATAATAAAATTTTTTGAGTTAGGGCGTTTTCAAAATTTCAAAATTGATTTTGGAACCCTTAGAAGTGACCTACATCAACCAAAATCTTCGGGGCACAACTAGACCCCCAACGGAGCCTACATACCAAATTTCATCAAAATCGGTCAATGCTAAGTGGCAAAAGTGCGGCGTACGGCGGACGGCTTACGGCGGACGGCGGACGGACGGCCAAATTTTTATTCGATTTTTTGTTTCTACGTACCTTGAAACGTGAACCATCAAATTTTGAGGGGGTGATAGACAATTTTTTTTCTTGGTTGATTCCAAAGGTTCATTATTGAAAATAATAAACCAAAATTTGTCGGTCCATCAACAACAGCTATGTAGGCCGAAATACTTTTTGAATTTTTATATTACTTTTGGATTATACGTAGGTACTTTTGAGGCAGAGGTTATGTGGTTTACAATTTGTTTCTTGGTCGATTTCATAGGCTCATTATTGAAAATGATAAACCAAAATCAATCGTTTTGTTTAAAAATCAAATTTGGTTCCGTAACTCACACTGGTATTTTGGATTTTTTTTTTAATAATGAAATGTGGAATCGACCGAGAAAATTTTCATATCCCCCCTCAACATTTTTTGGTTTACGTTTCAAGATACGTAAAATCCAAAATTAAATAAAAATTTGGCCGTCCGCCGTACGCGGCACTTTTGTTAGCTACTGTGAGTCTCCACTCACTGGGGAACCTTTCCAGTGAAGAGACTGGGTTAATTCGTTAACTCCCTTCCGATCCGAATTTGTCATAGCCACCCGCGGCGAGTATTGTCAGATTCGGATCCGTGGTCAGCTCAAAAGGTGCCGTCACCCCCCCCCCCTCAACATGAAGACGCCGTCTCCAGCCAGAGCGTCCCTCCCTCGGCGGAGGGAGCCAATCAGAAGACTCCACCTGGCAGGCGCCCGTCCGTCGAGGGAGCGGAGGGGGACCAGCCAGAACAAAACCAATGAGCAGCCCCCTCCATAGGCAGACCCCCCTCAGATATTCAGTAAGAGTCACCGTGAGCCCCGCAGCCCGTGAACTTGAGCCTGTTAGAGTCAAAACCGCCCCCAAAACCTCTTAAAGACGCTTTTCGTAAGATCCCTGACCATCGAAAACGCCGTCTCGCGCCGAATTGATCTGGTTGAAGATCCCCTGGATTCCACTGGACGTCCGTCGCCACAACCACCACAACCGCCACATCACACCTGGAAGGATACCTCAGGGCCCTGACGAGTGTGAGTGAAAACATTAACTTACCTTTAAATCATTGGCCAATTCAGTTAGGACAGTGCGTAGAAGTAAATCTGAAACATTTGAACCAAAGTCGTAATATTGAAAATTGTACACTCAAAGCTAACCTATACTTACCATACTCACCTTTGTTGAAAACCTGGAACGTTGAACTGATATACTCTGGAAACCTGAAACACAAAGTCAAATTGGAGTTATTAAATTGTATATTGAACTATTATTTGCAAAATTCATCATATTGAACATTCTAATCTTGTGCCATACTCACTTTTGTTGTTGCGCCCATCAGGCTTCTTTTCGACACACCCTTTCGGTGTGCCTAGTCAGAAACCGTTTTCTTAATTAATAAACTTACCTTTTATTGTTGTAATCTTGCATTTGATATCTTTTCTCATTTACCTGGTTCCTCAGTGTGAAAACCGGAGCTTGGTGACGCGTCACACTCCGCCATCTTTCCCGAGGCTTCCCTCAGAAGCCGTCGTAGGCCCCTTCGGCAGCGTCGCATTTGGCGGACGCCATTTTCTTAGTAGGACGCCCTTAAGGCTAAACATTTCAGATTGCATCATCCCGAGGAATCCGACTGGCCGCTTCACCGCCTCGTCACAGGTAAATACCACACGCTACCCTTGTAAATTTAACAATTGTTTCGATATTTGTTTGTCTTCCCCTCCCACCTGAGCTCGCCACGTTAGGTTTTGTGTCATTCGGGGCGATTGGGATCAGCACGTGGCGTCACAACCTCAGGCCGCTACCAATTTCACCGCGGATCGAAACCTTAACCATTCATCCGCTCGCGTGGGCGGCAAACTGCCGCCCTCGATGAATTTTGCGTGGCAAAACATAACTGGCACGCAAGAGATCGGGAAAGTGCAGTTGTATTCTCCAGTTGGACTTTCCTCCGCAAGATGTCGTTAACCTTTTCCTCCAGCGTTATGTTGGTGGCTGTCAGTACACGTTCAAAGTTTGAGTGACTAAGTTCGGCGGCTAACTGCCGCCCCGCGATCGGCAGTGCAACATTTTTTTGAACGTCCACGGTGAAATGTAAGTATATTTTTTTACTTCATTCAGCCTCGTTATGAGTAGCTATGTATGTTTCGGAAGAAATGCCGATAAAAACCTGAGTTTCATTTATCATTTGTGATGTTTGCTTTGGTACCTACTCGTATTGCTTCCGAGTCTATTAGGGTAGCGAATCATTGTTTTTACTTTTCTATGTCACTTCTTCCAATTATATTCATTTGAAATATTTTTTGCCAATTTTATCTTGAAAATATATTGTACAAATAAATAAGTTTTTGTATGTACACACTTTCAAACCTAGTTTCAGAGCGTTTCAACATGAATGCCTTAGAGCATAAAAAAATTAAACGCCTTTATTCATTTTATTTACCAGTTTGTTTGTTTTTTAGGGAAGAACAATTTGATTTATTGAACAGGGTGTGATAGTTTAGTCACTAGGCAGTAAGCCCAGAAAGAATATTATGACGTTATTTTTTTTAATTTTTGTTTACCAAAGTTTATAATTATTTTCAATAAAAGTTTTTCATTCTAAATAATGTGTATGAACTCACTTACAAGATGACCAACCCAAATCCTTGTCGTTATCGAGTTGAAGTACCAAAAAATCCATTGAAATAAGGAAAAATGTGACTGGCGGCTGTCAGCCGCCCCGCGATTCGCTAGTGTGACTCAGGGGGGCGCGAGCGGATGAAGGTTAACCCTGTCGAACGAAAATCCCGTTTACAACTGGTGTGTCGCCACAATCGTCACAACCGCCACGAGTAAGCGGGACGCTACCTCTGTGGTCATCGACACAAGCCGCCACAAGTAGCAAGCCTACACTACCATTGAACGATTTTGATGAAATTTGGTATATGGGCTCCATTTTGGGTGTAGTCGTGCCCCTGAGCTTTTGGTTGATGTCAGTCACTTCTAAGGGTAGACGAATAAGGGTTGCAATTTCGTAAACGCACTAGCTCAAAAACTTTCGATATAAAGGTTTTTTTTTCATCAATTTAAATAGTATTGAACTTGTAGAATTCTTTGGGACCACGCCGAGCTCTGTAGGACCAAACGTTCGTTCCCTATGAGAATTTAAGGGTTGGACTTACGATAAAACAGAAACACGAGTGTGAATCGCAAAATGCCTAATTTCCGTTCAAAATTTAGCAGTCCTAAATGCTGAGGTGGTTCGTTTCTTCGAGTTGTCAGTTTTGTGTCCTTAGCAACCAGTAATCAAACTACCTAATGAAGGCCCCACAACCCCTTATTTTTCAAATTTAGTGTGTATTATTCAAAATAAACTTGATTGTTTAGCGAAAATATGATTGGTAGGTAGAGATAATTCTGTTCTTTACTGGCCTACAGAACAGAAATCCCAAGCCCATGTATACAGAAAAATAATTTAGTAATTTGCAGCGTTTTTGTAATTGAGCAGCAAAATTAGGTCTGAGACTTTGCCCCAGTGGTTTGCTTGAAATACCGGAAATTACTGATTTTTGATTATTGCCTATTGTCCAAAGGCGATGTTTATCATGGAGAAATAAATTTGCGGTCCTCTGTTAGATAACAATTCTGTTCATTGGAGACTCGTTTCGGGTCAGAACTCCATAATCTGCCCAAAGATTATACCTATTCAAGCAGAACCGCCACGTTCAAGAGCTGAACTGCTACTGGCGGTTGGCAATTGGGGTCACACCCGCCAGTAGCAGTTCATCTCTTGAACGTTGCGGTTCTCCAAGAGTATCTAATAGTTTATTTATTCATCTATTTTAGCAAGCCCAATACAACGAGTAAAAAAATAATAAAGATGGAAAAATGTTCAGAGAAAAGAAACGTCCGCACGGGATGCATGAAAAGAAAAACGCTGCAAATTATTACTCAATGGTTTATTATTCTTCTATATAGATCACTCGTCTGCAAAGCCACCAACCATCCAACATGAAGAAAAACATCGATCGTATTTCGGTCAGCAAAAATTTGAACAGAGATTAGGCCTCTTTTGCGAATCACACTCGTGTTTCTGATTCATTATACGTCCAAACCTTAAATTCTCAAGTGAGCGAACGGTTTGTCCTACAGAGCTCCGGGTGGTCTCAAAAAATTCTAAAAATTCTATAGAATCTTAAATTTTTATTCGATTTTCTGCGGTGAACAATAGCTGGGTCTGGACGAAAAAGTCGATGTCCGGGCATCTCTCCAGTGCTAGGTTTGCCATCCGCGGCATTCTGCACATCGGACGATGGGAAGAGTAGTTTGTAGGTGAAAAAGGAAACCAGAACAGATTTGCCGAACGCGATCCTGGGCGTGGGGCCTGGAAACCATTGAGAGCAGCGATGGAGAGTCGACCGTACCCAGGGGCCCTAATACTATACTATTCTGATTCACTAAACGCGCCCGCAGTGGCTTCGCGAAGCAACTGAGTGGTTTCCCGAAATCACTGGGTGGCTAATTTTCGGAGTTAGCGATATGGATATTATAATAGCGACCTATTCTAATTCACTAAACGCACCTTTTTCTCGTTTCAGTGGTTAACTGAAGCAACTCAGTGGTTTCGAAGGCTCATTTCTTAGCGACTGGTCCGGAGCAGTCGCTTCATTTATCAACCAAGTGGTTTCAGTTATCAACCGAGTTGTTACTCAAAATCTTTCGGTTTTCGAGGATTTCTCGTGTTTTTTTCCACGTTAACATTTACGTATTATATAGGGGACCATTTTTCTGCATTTAGGGGTACTATTTCTTTTACCCCCACCCCAAACATACAGTATGTTAGGTATGCTAGTACCAAATCCTCCACATAAAAAAATGTGTAGGTACTTTTTGGAAACAGGGTGATCCGGAGATTCACATTTTGGGAGAATTATATTTTTTACCCCCACCCTAACATACAGTATGTTAGGTATGCTAGTACCAAATCCTCCACATAAATAATCGTGTAGGTACTTTTTGGAAACAGGGTGATCAGGAGATTCACATTTTGGTATAATTACATTTTTTACCCCCACCCTAACATACAGTATGTTAGGTATGCTAGTACCAAATCCTCCACATAAATAATCGTGTAGGTACTTTTTGGAAACAGGGTGATCAGGAAATTCACATTTTGGTAGAATTACATTTTTCACCCCCACCCTAACATACAGTATGTTAGGTAGGTATGCTAGTACCAAATCCTCCACATAAATAATCGTGTAGGTACTTTTTGGAAACAGGGTGAACAGGAGATTCACATTTTGGGAGAATTATATTTTTTACCTCCACCCTAACATACAGTATGTTAGGTAGGTATGCTAGTACCAAATCCTCCACATCAATGATCGTGTAGGTACTTTTTGGAAACAGGGTGATCAGGAGATTCACATTTTGGCAGAATTACATTTTTACCCCCACGCTAACATACAGTATGTTAGGTATGTTAGATCCAAATCCTCCACATAAAAAATCGAGGTGGTTCTTTTCGGAAACAGGGTGGGGGTAAAAATGTAATTCTGCCAAAATGTGAATCTCCTAATCATCGTGTTTCCAAAATGTATCTACACGAATTTTTTTGTGGAGGATTTGGATCTAACATAGGTACCGAACATACTGTATGTTAAGGTGGGGTTAAGCATTTAATTCTACCAAAATGTGAATCTTCTGATCACCCTGTATCCAAAAAGTATCAACACGATTTTTTATTTGGAAGATTTGGATCTAACATACTGTATGTTAGGGTAGGGATAAAAATGTAATTCTACCAAAATGTGAATCTCCTGATCACCCTGTTTCCAAAAAGTACCCACTCGATTTTTTATGTGGAGGATTTGATTCTAGCATACCTAACATACTGTATGTTAGGGTGGGGGTAAAAAATGTAATTCTACCAAAATGTGAATCTCCTAATCACCCTGTTTCCAAAAAGTACCCACTCGATTTTTTATGTGGAGGATTTGATTCTAGCATACCTAACATACCTTCTATATTTACATTTGTGGTGGGGGTAAAAAATTTAATAATTCCAGATTATGAGCCCTCACATCGCCTTGAATTTCATGAAAAAAAGAGTACTCACATGAATGTATTTGATACATTTTCATTTTCTAACTTTTTTCAATTCCAACTTATAACATTATAAGTTCGAATTTTCGTTGTTTATGGAGGGGGGTAACAAATAAACCTAATCTATTCATTTATACATCTATTCCCCTCCCTCTCCCGCTTCCAAAATGTGTTCATTCACCTTAATTGGTAAATTTTAACGGTACTAATCTCTTGGAAAATGAATCGGAAACACTATTGAGTTTATAATATCCATGTCGCTTTAGTTAGTAACTCGTTGGTTAAGTTAGCGACTGGTGCGTTTAGTGGATCAGAATAGGGCCCCAGGACCAGCTTGTCGAAGTACGAGAGGTCAGTCAAACGCCCGCGTTCCACAGGATTGAGCGTATGACATCTTTCGTTCAGGTCTTCATACTTCATTAAGTCCGGCGGAATGCAAGTCTTGTACGTCTCGTACGTCTTGTGAGTGCGTGTCTTGTAAGTAGAATATGATATCAGGGAATAAAGTACTCGTCCCACCCAATTTTGGCCTGATCAAGCATGATGTGATGAAGTTATTGGTTGGACAAAAGAAACAATTTGAAGGACTGCTTACCTGAGAATTCAAATGAACTGCTGCTTTGGCCAACCTGGTCATAACACGAATTTCCGATATTGTGTCTATCACCGATCCAAGAAGCCATAGGATATCGTCCATTGACGGCGCTTCGCGATTATCGCTCAAGTTTGAACCCAAAACGGTATATACGATCAAAAAAATGCACTTCACACAGTTACATAGCGTGGTGATCAAGAAAAAAAATAGTGCCCAGTTGTAGTAACGATTCAACCTCAACGTAGCTGATTTCAAGACAGCAAATAATTTCAGACTGACTGGAATTTTAACGAATTTCGTGACTTCGAGTCGAGTTGATATTAATTTCAGGAAGAATTCAATTTCTATCGTGGAAAATAACCTTCCACATTTTTGAGTTACTAAGAGGAACTTACATGTAGTGAAGAGGAGACTATCTTCTGGACCGAAATATTTAAGAATGGTGTAAGTATCATAGCACCACAAGGCGACTGGCATTATGTATTTTGTCATGTACAACTTATTTGCAGCAAGCTTACAACCATAAGAGTCAAATTGAATGATCAGCTTCCTGAAATTGACTATATCCGCGTGGTTCACAAGGAATGATAAACAGGTGACCTCGATTAGCAAACATGAGATTGACGTACAAGAAAATGCCCACGTCGCATGGAATTTAGTTTTAAAATCAGGAAATTGAGAGTTCGTCTCAAATTGGAAAAATTCGAGGAGCAAGAAATCCAACGATCTCATCATCGCCAGATGGTAGCAAACGTAATACAACGCATAGAAAGATTTAACCCTGAAGTTTGAACGAAAATGGTGTATTGCGAAAATTGAGCTGAAGTTCAGAGCTCTGAATACCATGTTCGTGCAATGTGCTTTACTCACTGCCTAGTTCAAAACTGTAGGTCCAGAGAATAATATTTTCATTACAATCGATAGTTTATCAACAAGTTAGATGGACAGGTGTCATAAGATAAGAGTCCTCAAGCTACGAGTAGGTGTCATTCATTCTGACCCACCTGTTGGAGTTTACTCCAATATATTGTTATGATTGATGTGACTCGTATGATGATGATTTGTTAGTTACTGAATTTAAAACACTTTTTACTTGAAATTATATGAATAGAAGTTGTTCCGAATTGTGATTTCTCTCTTTTTGTTTAGCGATTTGATGAGTTTGGCTGCCAAATCGCAACAAGTGGTCCTTCGAGCCGGAT
Organism: Apolygus lucorum; assembly: GCA_009739505.2. Lineage (NCBI taxonomy): Eukaryota > Metazoa > Arthropoda > Insecta > Hemiptera > Miridae > Apolygus > Apolygus lucorum. Next base: position 53,369,644 of record CM019182.2, read on the forward strand.
CAGTGGAAAGAAAGAGAAAAAGAAGAAATGTGCGAACGAACTAGAATTGAAGAGAAACGAAGAATGGAAAAGAGAAGAGAACGAAATAGAGAAATAATTAATAGAATGAAAATGTTGGATGAAGAACTTGATAAGATTGAGGAGAAATACCACAAGGAACAAATGGAGATAGAGGAAAGAGAAAAAGAAATGGAATTCCGACAAAAATTTGAAATGAAGAGAATAGAACGGGAAAGGAAATATTTAGCCTTGGGATGCTTTTCAGCCTCTTCACCAAGTAGTATTTTTTACTCAAGTCATCGATTCTGGGAAATTCTGGGGAGAGGACAGCGAGAAGGTCGGGTAAAAAATTGTAAAAAAAATTGTGATTTTACTCTTTTTGTTTAACGATTTGATGAGTTTGGCTGCCAAATCGCAACACCACCGGAGACATTTTTGAGCCACCTTTTTATTTTTCGAAATATAGTTATGAAGATGAGCTTCTCAAAAAGGTGTTACAGAAGTACAAGAAGAATAAAAGTATGCCAAGTGTGTGTGGCACATAGCTTCCTCGTGTACATAACCCGATTGTGTAGATGACTTGATGCATAGTAGGTAGCTAATCTCAAAACATCAATCACAAAGTAGGTACCTTGGTCTACCCTCATAGCTCTACCCTCAACCCGCACAATCTCTGAAAACTTCATCGAAATTGAATGGAAAATGCAGAAGTTATGGCTGTTACAAGGAATCCCCGTTTGCGCATGCGCATCAGTTACATCATTCCAGGTGTGATGATTTTCATTGGGACCTTCTACACGCCAATCCGCACAATCCCTGAAAATTTCATCGAAATAGGACCATAACTGGGTATAGTTTGGCCCGTTACAAGGATTTCATGAGAGACACACAGGCAGACTCGGAACCAAAATTGTTCAGGAAGGCCTGAAACGAAAAACGCGAGTGGAAAAACATTGTATAAATTAAGTAAAATTGCAACGAAAATCGACGAGAGTACGATTAGAACCCGGAACGCTAGGGTGAAAATCTGACGCGCAACCACTGAGCCAGCGAGTCCCGTTTGGAAAGTGTTGATTGGAGAGAAATCTTCCAGAAAAGAAGAGAAATTTTCAATCTTGAAGATTCCCAACTTGGACGGAAACTTTGAGGTCTTTCATTGGGCCATCTCTCATTAAATAAATAGTTCGTTCGAAATTTAATTCCTGAATTTAATGTTAATTTTAACAAGTAAAATAGTTTTTCCAACAACCAACAATGAGAATCATAGAGAACATTGAGCGAAAATATGTTTGGTAGGTACTGCTTACGGAAATGACGTGTTCTTTACAGGCGAGTTATCTATACAGAAAAATAATAAATCATTGTGTAATCATTTGCAGCGATTTTAATCTCATGGGTTGTTAGATGTACCTACCTGGTCTATACAGGAGTGGTACAGTATCATTTAGTGGATGGTTCTCACGTCAAACTGAGCAGAGCAGAGTAAGCAGAGACCGAGCTGACCTGTGATTTACACTACGGCTGACCTGCGAACCTGCCTGGCACTTCGGCCAGCATACCGTCTGTCTGTCTGAGGGAAGCCCTCTCGCACTCCGTCCTTGGACCGACGTCTTGCGACACTCCTCCTCCGCGCACAATGAATTAATTCAATCTCGAGTTCGCACTCGAAGGTCCGCCCGGGGCGGCACCCAGTGGGCGTGTTCCAGCCACTGCAGGAGTCGTCCGGACCTCCGATCTACCGATACCCACCGACTTGGCGACTCCTACACGTCGGTACTACTTTTTTTGTCGGAGGATTTGGCGATATCGGGAGATCTTTCAAATCTGACTGTGTGGCAACTGAAAATTCGGGCACAAGGACGTCCTGTGAGCCAAAGGCCAGTTTTAGTTGGAAAAAATTGCATGTCAATAAAAATTAGGGTGACATGGCTTTGTGAGTGGTGGTTAGATTAGAGACAAAGAACTCATTCACAAGATTAATGAACGAAACTTCAAAAATCAATTCTTCAACAACTTTTTGGTGTATAATTTTCAATCAAGTCAACAATCATGATCAATACAAAGCTGTCTACAACTTTTTTCAACATTGTCATGGCTAAAAAAACAATCCTCTGCTGAGGGACATGTCGGAAATTGAAGCTAGTCGCGAAGGGTAGCAACCCTCTCAGTCGCCGACATTACCGTATCACTTGAGATGTGCTGATCGGAGACAAAACAAACCTCGTGGAAGAAGGAATTCAAGAACTCTAACATTGTAGTAGACGTTTCATATTTTGGATGTCCACAACAATGTTAAAAACTCAATGCCACAACAATATTATTTTCAACTTCAAGTTCATATTAATCCGAAACTACTTGTGCTTCGAGTCCCCTCTAAAGCTCATTATTTAGAGCCTCTAACAACATTGAGAAAACATGCACTACATTGAATCTTGGTTGGTAATTAAAATTACCGAACTAGAGGCTACCACGACTATTTTAGTAATAAACCTACCTAACCCTGGATTACTACTCTTGGATATTAACCACTTAACACCAGCTACACGTCTGTCAGACGTCTACACTCAATAAATGTCTACAATCTTCAAAAAAGTAATGGAATACGGGAAATAATCAAACAGAGTCATTAGAAAACAATAATAAACTGTATTTTATATAAAATCAAAGCTTAGTTCTTCTTCAATTTTGTCAAAGTACCACAAAAAAAAAGGTTCTGTTTTATAACCGACCCAACATTTCTATTTCTTACGAATAAAAATATTTATGATTATAAAATCGTTACAAAATAATCATTTGATTCATAATAAATCAAACTTTATGTAGGTCTTAGTAGGTCATGGATTCAATCACAATAATGCTACAATATTATTTGACCCAAAATGGTACCTAGTCCTCTTAGTTGGACATGTAATTTAAAATATTCTAATAAAATAAATCAGGGACTTCTGTTATCTAGTAGACTAGGCACGTGAATAACCAAATTTTCTATCAAATGGAAATTCACCCTAAAAAATAAATAACTAATAGGAACTCTACATTGTCTTCTCCAATGTAATATCCATCACATATACTTCCTCTTCATCAGCCTCAATCTCGATGATGGTATCAACTCTTCCTATATTTTTTCGTCAGTCATTTTTCTTCTTTTTGCTTTGTCCTTCTCCATTTCCCGAAAAGCAATTTGATAAATCATCAGTAGGAAATCAAAGGTAGGTAGGTGTATGAAACGTATCTGATTCAGGAGATGAGGAGTAGAGAATGCCACTGTCATAAATATACTTACTCAAGGTTTGTTCAGAATAGGGCAGAATGGTTGATTGTTGGTTTGCTAGTGTTTCTACCATGTGGTGACTTGAAAATCCAAACACCAAAATGACGAAGAATTTACTATCCACTTGCTTGGAAATAAGATTTTTACTAGTTACCTACTCTTACGAAAAATTTAGACATTTTTTGCTAGGAACGAAGATTTTCAGGACCCAATAACTGAGTATGACAAGGCGCTTGAACCTACCCATACGTTCAACAGATGCCTAGAGGATAGTAATAATTCCTACCTACACGTTTACTGGACGTAGACGGCTGAGCGCTAATTACTACCTACACGCTTGCTAGACTCCCTAGGTTTTTGGAAAATGAATAGGGCTAAATAGGGTTTTTAGGGCTAAATTCCCTCTTCCGCGTTAATAGAGTTAATAGAAAAAGAAAAGATTTACCAGAAATGCAATGCTGTTCTTTTCTTTCACTAACCCAAGAAGTAAATTGTTTCATAGTAGCAAATTGAAATGTATCCATATTATTAGGGACACATTAACATTATCGTGTGCCCCAGTTCACATTGTCATGGACCTGAATTTCAAATTTAAAATTTATACAGGGGAAATTGATTCATGAGCTGCGGTATAGAGTATGACCAAAATCCATTTTTAAAAATTGAATTAATTTTGATAACTTTTTTTCCAATCTTTCTCGGACTAAAATTGCCTCCAGTTTAGGAATTACCCAAATACTAAATAAATATCATCGAGCGAAACAGTTTTATCGCTTACCAAATGGTCTAAATTTACTTAATCCAATGGGACGTCCCCTGCATGCATCACTTCACAATATTGATTTGTCAAATTTGGAAGAAATTTTAGAGCTGGTCCCTAGAAGAAACCGTCTGTGAAAAAGTGGAAACTCTCCAACATAATTGAGAACGATTTCATTATCATGTAGCTATTTGCTGACATGGAAAACCAGCAAATTATTACCACTTTAAAAGTAAACAAAACAAAATTTGTTTATTTTTAAATTTTACGCTACAACAATACGATTACAAGAATGTAACACGATCCAGCCAGTATATTGAAGGTACTGAAACGAAATCTAAGATAGATAAAAATAATCATAAGAAATGACAAAAGAAAAGAAAAACTCTCAACAATACATACTGAACGATGCTACAAATAAATCGATGGCGCTATTTCTAATCGATTTTTGGTTTATTATTTTCAATAATGAACCTTTGGAATCGACCAAGAAAAAAAAATTTTAACACCCCCTCAAAATTTGATGGTTTACGCTTCAAGGTACGTAGAATCCAAAAATCGAATAAAAATTTGGCCGTCCGTCCGCCGTACGCCGTACGCCGTGCGCCGTACGCGGCATTTTTGCCACTTAGCATTGACCGATTTTGATGAAATTTGGTATGTAGGCTCCATTTGGGGTCTAGTTGTGCCCCGAAGATTTTGGTTGATGTAGGTCACTTCTAAGGGTTCCAAAATCAATTTTGAAATTTTGAAAACGCCCTAACTCAAAAAATTTTGATATAAAGGTATTGTTTTTCCTTCAATTTAAGATTCTGTAGAATTATTAGAATTTTTTGAGACCACGCGGAGCTCTGTAGGACAAACCGTTCGCTCCCTACGAAAATTTAAGGGTTTATATTGAAATATATATGTAAATCAAAACACGAGTGTGAATCGCAAAAGAGGCCTAATCTCCGTTCAAATTAGAGCTGACCGAAATGCGATCAATAGTTGGTGATTTTGATTTTTTTTTTTTTTTTTTTATTGTTTTTTCTTTTTCCTTCATATTGGATGGTTGGTGATTTCGTAAACGAGTGATCTATGTAGAAAAATAATAAACCATTGTGTAATAATTTGCAGCGTTTTACACTCACTCATTCTATGGGTCCATATTGCATCCGAGTCTACCAAGGTAGAGGAAGCACTGTTTTCTCTTTTCGAGGTTGGAAAAAAAAAGTTCTCCAAAACCGAAATTTACACTCGCGTTTTACGTTTCAGACCTTTCTGAACAATTTTGGTTCCGTGTCTGTCTGTCTGTGTGTCATAAAATCCTTGCCACCGCCATAACTTCTACATTTCTCGTCCGATTTTGATGAAATTTTAAGGGATTGTGCGAGTTGCGTGTAGATGGTCCCCTATGAAAATCATCACCCCCAGACTGATAGTAGCCACTGCGCATGCGCAAACGTCAATTCCTTGTAACAGCCATAACTCAGGGATTATGCAGATTAGGTTGTAGATGGTCCCTAATGAAAATCAAGGCCTTAAAATTGACAGTAGCCACTGCGCATGCGCAAACGTCAATTCCTTGTAACAGCCACATACATTTTTCAGCCACTTACATTTTTCATCTGAATTTGTTGAAATTTTGCTTCCGAGTCTACCAAGGTAGCGGAAGCTTTGTTTTCACTTTTCAAGGACGAAAAAAAAGTTCTCCAAAATCAAAATTTCCACTCGCGTTTTGCGTTTTAGACCTTTCTGAGCAATTTTGGTTCCGTGTCTGTGTGTCTGTCTGTCTGTCTGTCTGTGTGTCTGTCCGTCTGTCATGAATTCCTTGTAACGCGCATAACTATACGAAGTTATTGTCGGATTTCTATGAAATTTTCAGGGATTGTGCGGGTTGGTGTGTAGACGGTCCCCTATGAAAATCATCATCCCCGGACTGATAGAAGCGACTGCGCCTGCGCAAACGTGAATTCCTTGTAACGGCCATAACATTCTACATTTTCCATCCCTAAATTTTCAGGGATGTTACAAACTAGTATTTAGATGGTCCCCTAGGAATAACACCACCTTCGGACCGATAGTAGCCACTGCGCATGCGCAAACGTGAATTTCCTTGTAACGGCCATAACTTCCACATTTTCCACCCGATTTCGATGAAATTTTCAGGGATTATGTGGATAAGGTTGTAGATAGTCCCCTATGAAAATCATCATCCCCGGACAGATAGAAGCGACTGCGCATGCGCAAACGTGAATTACTTGTAACAGCCGTAACTTCAACTGTCCCCCAGGGGTCGCGGGTTCGAATCCCAGCCGAGGCTAAGTATTTTTTTTATCCAATCACATACATCTACTCACTTAATTTTTGATCTGAATTTGACGAAATTTTCTAGGATTGTCCAGATTAGCGTGTACATGGTCCCCTATGAGGGTAGTGGAAGGTACTTGGAGATTGATGTTTTGAAATTAACTACTATGCATCGGATCATCTACACAATCGGGTTATGGATACGAGGAAGCTATGTGCCACAGCCACTTGGCAGACTTTTTTTTTCTCAGTGAGGAAGCTTGTGAGGGTACTTATGTTATGGATCATCCGAATGTATCAAAATCCCATTAAATTATTTCACTCGTCTGGTCTTTCATCTCTCGCTATTTCTCGGCTTCAGGAATCCCAATCCGCGGTTAGAAGGCCCACAAGGAAGTACACCATCCTATTCCTACTCTGCCTCCCTCATCCCTTACAACCACATAATAATACTACTCGGTCGGAAATCCATCATTATCCCCAACCTTGCTGGAGGGCCCTAAAGAAACGATCGGCCTCAGACATGTACAGCTAAGTGCTCGTCGTGTACGTACGCAATCTTGACCCTCAAACTCGACTCATCGGTTCGCAGACCTTGGTTCAACAACTCACTTCGCGATTTTTTTTTTCAACTATTACGACGATTTGTTTCGGAGTTTTATTGGCTCGTTGCGAAATACGCTGATTGTTCAAAAATCTGGTACGTAGCGATTCAATTTTCGCATACCGACGTTTTTACGCAACGTGCCTAATAATGAGAAGAAATCGACGTTTCAATGCCGATCCGCGACCTCACGATGCAAGTTGCGTTGTACAATTTTTTTCTTAGCTTGTAAGGTAGGTCAAAAGGTGCATGCGGAGGAATGTAACTGTCTGTGAGACCACTTGATTGAAATGTTCAAAATTCTTCAGAAACATGTTGTTCCTTTTCAAGGTAAAAACGCTGCGAATTATTACACAAATGTTTATTATTTTTCCGTATAGATCACTTGCCTGCAAAGAACACAGCTGTGCCATTGTCACTACCTGCTAACCATATTTTCGCTCCACAATCAAGTTTATTTGGAAGAAATATTCGATTCTCATTCAGTTCGAAAAAGCAGGGAGTTGTGGGGCCTTCATTGGGAAATTTGATTAATGGTTGCTAAGGACGCAAAACTGAGTACAACTCGAAAAAACGCTGCAAATTATTACACAATGGTTTATTATTCTTTATTTTTCTATATAGATCACTGGTCTGCAAAGCCACCAACCATCCAACATGAAGAAAAACATCGATCGCATTTCGGTCAGCTTTACTTTGAACGGAGATTAGGCCTCTTTTGCGATTCACACTCGTGTTTCCGATTTATCGTACGTTCAAACTTTAAATTCTCGTAGTGAGCGAACGGTTTGTCCTACAGAGCTCCGAGTGGTCTCAAAAAATTCTAAACATTCTATAGAATCTTAAATTGGAGGAAAACAATAACTTTATATCAAAATTTTTGGAGTTAGGGCGTTTTCAAATTTTCAAAATTTATTTTGGAACCCTTAGACATCAACCAAAATCTTCGGGGCACAACTAGACCCCAAATGGAGCCTACATACCAAATTTCATCAAAATCGGTCAATGCTAAGTGGCAAAAGTGCCGCGTACGGCGGACGGCGGACGTGCGGCCAAATTTTTATTCGATTTTGGTTTATTGTTTTCAATAATGAACCTTTGGAATCGACCAAGAAAAAAAATTTTTAACACCCCCCTGAAAATTTGATGGTTTACGTTTCAAGGTACGTAGAATCCAAAATCGAATAAAAATTTGGCCGTCCGTCCGCCGTCCGCCGTACGTCGTACGCCGTACGCCGTCCGCCGTACGCCTTACGCTGTCCGCCGTACGCGGCACTTTTGCCACTTAGCATTGACCAATTTTGATGAAATTTGGTATGTAGGCTTCATTTGGGGTCTAGTTGTGCCCCGAAGCTTTTGGTTGAGGTAGGTCACTTCTAAGGGTTCCAAAATCAATTTTGAAATTTTGAAAACGCCTTAACTCAAAAAATTTCGATATAAAGGTATTGTTTTTCCTTCAATTTAAGATTCTATAGAATTTTTAGAATTTTTGAGACCACGCGGAGCTCTGTAGGACAAACCGTTCGCTTCCTACGAAAATTTAAGTGTTTATTTTGAAATATATATATATATAAATCAAAACACGAGTGTGAATCGCAAAAGAGGCCTAATCTCCGTTCAAATTAGAGCTTATCGAAATGTAATCAATAGTTGGTGATTTTGATTTTTTTTTCTCTTCATATTGGATGGTTGGTGATTTTGTAGACGAGTGATCTATATAGAAAAATAATAAACCATTGTGTAATAATTTGCAGCGTTTTTGGATTCTACGTACCTTGAAACGTAAACCATCAAATTTTGAGGGGGTGTAAAAAAATCATTTTTCTTGGTCAATTCCAAAGGTTCATTATTGAAAATAAAAAACCAAAACTAATAGGTAACTTTTTCATCAGGACATTTTTGAAAATTTCAACCTCTAACTTTGGAATCCAAATGGAAATTAGTTGAAATTTTCAAAAATGTCCTGGTAGGTAAGGTGGTAATAAACAAATAGTGACAATGGCAAAGCTGTGATCTTTGCAGACGAGTGATCTATACAGGAAAATAATAAACCTTTGTGAAATAATTTGCAGCGTTTTGGTTTATTATTTTCAATAATGAACCTTTGGAATCGACCGAGAAAAAAAATTTTTAACACCCCCTCAAAATTTTTTGGTTTACGTTTCAAGGTACATACGTAGAATCCAAAAATCGAATAAAAATTTGGCCGTCCGTCCGCCGTACGCGGCACTTTTGCCACTTAGCATTGACCGATTTTGATGAAATTTGGTATGTAGGCTCCATTTGGGGTCTAGTTGTGCCCCGAAGATTTTGGTTGATGTAGGTCACTTCTAAGGGTTCCAAAATCAATTTTGAAATTTTGAAAACGCCCTAACTCAAAAAATTGTGATATAAAGGTAGTGTTTTTCTTTCAATTTTGGATTCTATAGAATTTTTAGAATTTTTGAGACCACCCGGAGCTCTGTAGGACAAAGCATTCGCTCCCTACGAAAATTTAAGGTTTTATATTGAAATATATATATATATATAAATCAAAACACGAGTGTGAATCGCAAAAGAGGCCTAATCTCCGTTCAAATTAGTGCTGACCGAAATGCGATCGATAGTTCGTAATTTAGATTTTGGTTTATTATTTTCAATAATGAACCTTTGGAATCGACCAAGAAAAAAAAAATTTTAACACCCCCTCAAAATTTGATGGTTTACGTTTCAAGGTACGTAGAATCCAAAAATCGAATAAAACGCTGCAAATTATTACACAATGGTTTATTATTTTTATATGATCACTCGTCTGCAAAGCCACCTACCATCCAACTAGAAGAAAAACATCGATCGGATTTCGGTCAGCTATAATTTGAACGGAGATTAGGCCTCTTTTGCGATTCACACTCGTGTTTCTGATTCATCGTACGTAAAACCCTTAAATTTTCGTAGCGAGCGAACGGTTTGTCCTACAGAGCTCCGCGTGGTCTCAAAAAATTCTAAAAATTCTATAGAATCCTAAATTGAAGGAAAAACAATACCTTTATATCAAAATTTTTTGAGTTAGGGCGTTTTCAAAATTTCAAAATTCATTTTGGAACCCTTAGAACTGACCTACATCAACCAAAATCTTCGGGGCACAACTAGACCCCAAATGGAGCCTACATACCAAATTTCATCAAAATCGGTCAATGCTAAGTGGCAAAAGTGCCGCGTACGGCGGACGGCGTACGGCAGACGGCGGACGGCGTACGGCGGACGGCGTACGGCGGACGGACGGCCAAATTTTGGTTTATTATTTTCAATAATGAACCTTTGGAATCGACCAAGAAAAAAAAAATTTTTAACACCCCCCTCAAAATGTGATGGTTTTACGTTTCAAGGTACGTAGAATCCAAAAAATCGAATAAAAATTTGGCCGTCCGTCCGCCGTCCGCCGTCCGCCGTACGCCGTCCGCCGTCCGCCGTACGCCGTACGCGGCACTTTTGCCACTTAGCATTGACCGATTTTGATGAAATTTGGTATGTAGGGCTTTTGGGGTCTAGTTGTGCCCCGAAGCTTTTGGTTTATGTAGGTCACTTCTAGGGTTCCAAA
>CM019182.2:53380247-53409599 GCA_009739505.2 Apolygus lucorum
GCCACACATCAATGGGGCGTGGCCCCTTCAAAGTGCCCTCCCACCACCTTGGGCACAAGAAACAACCACTCAAACAGTCAAGCAAATGAAGAAGATCAAGCAATCTTACCAACCAATATTTGGTGATGTAAAGTTGGACAACCTGGGGAGGGAGAGCAAAAGGCAGGAGTAATGACCTGGCACATCTAGTCCCTGAAGCGCCGCCTTGCCAGCAGTCTTGAAGCTAACCCCCTAGTCCTTGATGCTCTCTCCCTATCGTACCGTAACGTCAATCGTACCATACCGTATCGCCTCCTGCCTCCCCAGTCAAGTATTGAGATAGGTTTTAACCAAGTGAGTGGTGCCATCCTTGCTGTGATTGTCAGTCCCGTTCCCCCTGGAAACCGTGTCGCGTTGGGTGTATCTCGCCGTCTCTCCAGTCCTGTCCCAGCTACTCCCTCTGAACTCTCGCCTCTCATCGTGCCAAGGACTCGCTTCGGTAATCCTTCACGTGAGTGAAACAACTAGTGTAACTCTATATATATTGGCCACGTCATCGCAGTTCTCAAAGAGAAGGAAAGAAATAGGGATTGGGAAGGCTTAACATCATAAACGCCCCATCCCCTATCGAAGCCAAGGAGGAGCCTAAAGACATTAGGCCTCACGAAGAGGAAGCCCAGCAACAGCCGGGCTGAAAAAGGGGCTGTCCCGAAGTAATGCATCAACTGTAGTCCCGGGGCAGTCCAGACGAACAGAGGAGGTTTTAGTGGGTAACCAGTTGCTTATAGCGGCCGGAACCCCACATAAAGGGCGGTGAGACAAACATCCCTCTCCCGCTGTCAACCAATAAACGGTTTCCTCCTCTATAAAAAAAAAAAAAAAAAAAATCTACATTGGCCAATTAGATAGAAGGTGGAACAAGTGAACTCAGTAACAATAAGTCAATAACATTTATTGGTAAGCGTATCTTGAACTGGAACAATACTAGTAGTGTCATACCACAACTTTGTCTTTACTAGTCACGCCCATCAGGCAGTATCGGGTTGTCGGCCCTGTAACGTTCGAGTCAATCTTATTAAAACTACGTTTTCATACATAATCTTTTCTTCAACACTACCCTGGTTCTGGTTCTGACTTGCAACGGGTATCGGAGTTAGGTAGTTAAACTCCTTCATAAAAGAAACATAGTAACTTCACTGAAACTCTTTATTTCAACAAAGCCGATACACCATATTTGGTAAACAATTCAGGTAAAACAAAGGTATTTTTCAAGAGTAACAAACAGTATTGCCAAGGTGTATCGCAGAGCCTCATCTCCCAAGCCACCTCGAACCGATCTACCAACAACACACCGAAAGTTAAGTATATTTCAATTGATAACCTAAGTGTATTGCTACTCTACCTTTCTAGCGACCCGTTACACCCCACCCCCCCCCCCCCATTTCAATAGGAACATTTAGTATTTTCCCCTCCCGATCGACTGATACTCCGACCCAAAGGCTTACAGAGGGAATTTACGATTTCAGGGGCTCTTCTAGTGAGATGGGATGACCTGCAGTATGATCTTCTCATTCCTTGGTACAATTTTGTGAGTCCAGCAGTTGGGACCGTGTTTCGGCAGCTTCTACTTGAAACGTAGGATAAAAAAGATCAAAAGTTCGCAGTAAAGATATGACTTCAGTAGGGGAGTGTAGAGGGTAGACCGCTGGGAAGGTCCTGTGTTGAATAGGCTATAAAGTCATGGTTCATTATATTGGAAATAAGAGCCTTACCTCATGACAATCCTAATAGTCTAGCTCGCCTCGTTTTCAGCTGATTTCACGCAATCGACGTCTAATCGATTCAACCACTGTCGTCTCTGCAAACACCACTCAGGACCTCTCAAGGACCCACTTTTGGGATTCCCTGGTCAATTATCCAATGAAGGAGAAGGATTAACAAATTGGCGTTGACACAGTTGGATGAGACGCTAGAAGGTCCATTTATATTCCGGGTCGACGTTCCTCCAGTACGAGGAAAAAAGTGAGAGTCGCTTAGTATTCAAGAGAAGGGCGGAGGAAGGCTGAATGACTGGACTCGGCATTGTTATCATTTCGACGCTCCGATCACCTCACGGTCGATGAGAAGAGCGAATACTTACAAAAACACCTACATTTGAGATCGATTCAGTCTATCGAGAATAGGTATTCAAAATACGATCGGAAAGTGATCAAAATATAAATATATTGTTAAGTAATTTTTACTGCACAATACAGTTTCATCCAATTTAATTTAGTAAGAATGTTGAGGAAGTAACATATCACTTTGGTTTATTATTTTCAAGATTGAACCTTTCGAATCGAGCAAGAAAAAAAGGTGAACCCCTCTTCAAAATTAGAAGGGTTCGAATCAGAAACCGAAGTCACTAGGTATTTATGGTTCTAATTTTTCAACTGCTTGATTATGACAACAGGAGATGAGGCTCTTGAGGTTGAGTCAGATTAATAAAGACACTTTGTTAGGCCGACGTTTCGGTATATTTATAAACCATCTTCAGGGATGTAACCGGTGTAAATATACTTCTTTTGGCTACATCAGAACTTGAAAAAAGCACTTTTTAAAGTGGAAACTTATACTTTTTGTAAGGTATTAGGTACAAAGGCAGATTATATTCGAGCAGTTTTAAAGAACTCCCCAGAAAGACGCAGGGGGCACGCCATTAATAAAATTAAATAGATAAATCAAATATAATGGGGAGGACACCCAGGACTCACCCGACTGCCGGCCCTAGGGATGAGGAAGGTGGGGGTGGGAGAGAGGGATGAAGGGAGGTGCCTCTACAAAACGACGACCAGTTCAAATAAGAGCCGAGCAGGACACGGGTGGTGATACCACGGGGTATGCCTACTGAGATGCCCAACTCGCGCAACTCCGTGGCACTTTTCCCGCACCACACCCCGCGCCACGACAAGGTTGCAGCCATCACCCTGATGTTGTTGGGTGCCACTCCTTTAAGCTCCGACACCGCTTGCCGCAAATCATCAATCAATCAATCAAAGTTTTTATTGTAGAAACCTAAGAATAGGTATAGCAACGTCAGAATGGATAACATAACACATAAACAGATAAGCTACTAATCCAGGAATACACAACAATAACAGTGATAAAGAAACAAGTGATCAAAATAGAGCAAAATGATCCTTAATACAGTAGATTTCAGCATCAATCAAAATGCTTTTCACCCGCCGTCAAAATGCCACTGAAGACAGCTGCCTAACATCGTGAGGGAGAGCAATGAAAAACCTGGCTCCGAACTGTTCAGGATTACAAGTAAGGGATTTCGTCAGTCTCACAAAGGCTTGCCGCAAATCATACCAACCATAGGTACCTACTACCTACTTACTAGGGCGTTTTTGAAAATTTCAACCCCAACCACCAACCAAATGAAAATGAAGGGTTGAAATGTTCAAAAATGCCCTAGTAGGTATGTAAAAGGTAACTTTGGTTGGTAGGTAAAAAAATAAATAAATAGTTACTAGTGACGAGTGATCTATGAAGGAAAATAACAAACCTTTCTGAAATAATTTGCAGTTAAAAAAAAAATTTTTTTTTTTTTTTTAGGACACTCCTGCCAAATGCAACTGCACAGAGTCGTAAACGCAATATTGGAGACATACGAGAAGAAGCAAGTCTGTATGGGTGTCTACCTGTATTCAGAAAAAGCGTTCGATAAAGTTCTCCACGATGGACTCCTAGCCAAAATTAAAAGCTACCTGCCTGACACCCATTACCGGCTAGTACTATCCTACCTTCGAAACCGCACGTACAGTGTAAAACATGAAACAGCCATGTCAGCCTCAAAAAGCATTCGCGCAGGAGTCCCGCAGGGTAGCGTCTGGGGGCCTTTCCTCTACTTGATCTACGTGCACGATTCACCTCAGGTAAATGCGTTTGTCACAGCAGACTTCGCTGATGATAAAGCAATCTTGAACGTAGGAGCAGCAAGCAATGTCGTTAGAAGCGAGATGCAAACATACCTTGATAGGATCGCAGATTGGTGTGATGATTGGCGCATCTCTAAAACCCTAAAAAATCAGCAGCCATCCTCTTTACCCTCCGCCGTGAACGACCTCCAGAAAATCTTACCTTCCGAGGAACCCAAATTCCGTTCCAATCATCAACCAGATATCTGGGAGCCCATCTAGACCCAAAGCTGACATGGGCGGTCCATATCAAATACTTGGTCGGCAAAATACGGGTTAGAACAAGGCAACTCAAGCACCTGCTAGTTAAACGGTCAGGACTCTCACTGGTGACAAAAAGGCTTTTATACCTAACACTAATCAGACCGATTTGGCTCTACGGGTGCGAGGTATGGGGATCAGCAGCCAAAAGCCATATCAACAAAATTCAAGTAACACAAAATCGTGTACTCCGCCTTATAACAGAAGCAGAATGGTACGTCAGAAACACTACGCTTCATCAAGACCTCGACATCCCTATGGTTGCAACGCTAATCAAAGAAAGATATGCAAAAATACACAGCAGCATGCTAGATCACACCAACCCACTAATAGAAGCTATTCCAGTAAACCTGCCCCCACATCCAACAAACCGTCGATTGAAAAGAAAGTTACCACAAGACAATCTACTATAATGTGCAATTTATTAAATTAAGATCAACTAGAATTAAGATGAAATTATCTAACGTTTGAAGCTACCTGGTTGAGGGCAGCCACTGGGCTGTACCTCTCCACATGTTTCATGTGAATTAGAGTAAATTTATTATTCTACTGTAAATTAAAACTAGCAAAACTGTAATATTTTTGAAAAATAATAAAGTTATAAATTAAAAAAAAAATAGTTTTTTTACCTACCTACCCTAGGTACCCTAGGGATGGTACCTACTACATAATTACGTTCACACCTTCACAATTAAGTTTATTTGGGAGAAATAAATGCTCCACACTCGATTCGAAAAATAGGGTGCTTCATATGGAAATTTCATCACTGGTTTCAAAGGAAGCAAAACTGAATACAACTCGAGGAAACGAACAGCGACTGAGCGATCGCATTTTGGTAAGCTCAAATTTCAACGGAGATCAGACCTCTTTGGTGATTCACACTCGTGATGCTGTTTAATCGAAGGAAATCCCTCAAGTACTCGTAGGGACCGAACGGTTGTCTACTTTTTAAAACTCTATACTATTTTAAATTAGTGAATAAACAATACCTTTATTTTGAGAGTTTTCGAGCTAGGGCACTCTTGTAAAGTCAACCCTAATTTTCACTCCTTAGAAGTGGCTGTGACATCAACCAAAAGCTTCGCGGCACAACTAGACCCCAAATGGAGCCCATATACCAAATTTGAACCAAATCGGTCCAGTGTTGCCAAAAAAAAGTGCCGCGTACGGCGGACAGACGGAATTTTTTTTTTTTTTTTTTGATTTTCGGATTTTTGAAACGTAAAACATCAAATTTTGAGAGAGTTAACATGTTTTTTTCCTTGCTTGATTCCAACGGTTCATCATTGAAAATAATAAACCAAAAACGCTGCTAATTATTACACAGTGGTTTATTATTTTACTGTACATATCACCCATCCACCTACGTAGCTTACCTAATAACTTGACTATCCGATAGTTGTTACATTACGAAATTTGATCACAGGTTACAAAGATCGCAAACAACAATCCTTAAGTGCAACACGAAACTTATTCAGAGAAACGACCAACGATCACATCAATTTGATCAACTAAAATTTGAACGTAGATTAGCCTTTTTTTGCGATTCACACTCGTGTTTCTGATTTATAGTAAGTTCAACCCTTAAGACCTTACATGAAGCGAACAGTATGTGTCTCGTTCGATTCTAAAAATTCAATAATTTTTGAAACTGATAAAAAACAATACTTTTATATCAAGATTTTTCAGACTAGGGCGTTATCAAGATTTCAACCCTCATTTTTCACCACTTAGAAGTGATTGGCATCTACCAAAAGCTTAGCAGCTCAGCTACACTCGAAATGAAGGCCATATATCAAATTTCATCAAATTCGGTCCATGTGCCGCGTACGGCGGAAGGACGAATTTTTTTTCTTATTCGATTTTCGGATATCACCACATCACGTACCTATATGAAACAAAAACCATCAATTTTTGAGGAGAGTTAACGTTTTTTTTGATTGATTCCAAAAGTTCATTTTTTCAAAGTAAAATGTATGTAAAATTTTTCATTTTTTTTAAATTTTAACAAATTTTTGTTATTGAAAATAATTATTCAAAACGTAATTATTATTAGCCTAAATAATGAAGTTTGTGTAGCTTTCAAGCTTTTAGGGGATTACTTTGTTCGTAGACAATCCGGAAAGATTATTATGATATTCAACGATGAAGGGAAAATAATGCCTTCTGTGGGCCACCAAATTCAAAATCTTTTTGTGGTGTCAATAGTACTGGTTCTATCACCCTTCCTATATTTGGAATGAAGGTGCCAGTGTACTAATCAAAGAAAACAGAACCCTCTTTTCATAGGACAATGGAATACTTCTCTATGTTTCGCATCTCCAGCAACGTACCCGCTCTATTTTATGACGTCATCGGGCTATTGTTTCCGAGGGGTCAACGGGATGGGGAGCACTTGATTCGGCTCCACCCGACTTTGGGTGACGAAATGCTGCTGACCCCTAAACCAGTCGTGGAGGCACATTCTGCTCACGTGATACACTTGGCTCCTCAAGGGCGCACCAAGAATACAAACTCCGCTCCAGATTTACCTGGTTATAAACGTATAATAATTACTCGCGAAAACATCCGTGAAAGCACAGACATAGTGGCAGCTCGTATAAGTAAACAGTAGACCAGTAGACTGGTTCCTACTCTGCCGTGTGAAAAAAAAAGTCTGCCAAGTGGGTGTGGCACATAGCTAAAGAATTGTTAGGCACAGTGGTTTTACTTTAATGAATTTATTGAAGGAACAAACAAGGAAGACGGCGTGAGCTTTACGAGAGAGAACAGAATTACAAGTCGTTATCAATGTTATCTGATACGCCATTGGTTTACAACTACCAATCACATGAGGGCTTGCGATTTACCCGCCTAACTACAAAATTATCATTCAACAATAGCTTCCTCGTATCCATAACCCGATTATACAGGGTGTCTACCATTTGGATGGACCAAACTTCAAGGATCAATTCTAAAACTCATTTGCAACAAAAAATGTTTCATAGCAATTTTTTCTTATCCTACTCAAAATTCTTTTTTTTTCCACTTTAAAGTTTTTATTCGTATTTTCAACCTTGCAGCACTAAAATGGTCGTAACTCCCTTATTTTTCATGCTACTTCGAATCTGAGTACACCGTTAGACAGAGCGTTAAATTTCTTATCCATTTAGTGGGAAACCCAGTTTCTTAAAGCCATTTGTAAAAGTAAAAAAATGAATCAAAGTCAACATTTATAATTTTTTATCGAAAATCGCCATTTTTCAGGCTAACGATTCCCCCGTAAAAAATACCGCTATCGTGGTGCACTCAACGGGAAAAACTACCCCCAGATCTCACCTTTCCAACGGTATGTCAGTTTCAAGGTTTAAGAGGAAAATTTCTTTGAAAAAATTTAGTTTTATGCGAAAAAACGCGATGTTCTCCATAAAAATCAAAGTCAAAGCATTATATTTTCAAAATCAAATTCAGAAATTTTAATTTTTTAAAAATAGAAATTACAATTTTTTGGTTTATTATTGCCTTTGGAATCGAGCAAGAAGAAAAAGTTAACCCCCTCTCAAAATTGTTTTATTATTTGCCGGTAATAAGTAGCGCTATCGCGGGGCCACTCAATGGCCAAAACTACCCCGGGATCACATCTTTTCTACGTTAAGAATCAGTTTTCCGTTTAATTAGAATAAATACCATGAAATTGACTTTTTGTAGCAGAAGAATAACTTGAAGAGTTTCATTGACAATAATACGATTTTTTTTTTTTTTTTTTTTTTTTACAATTATTGACTTTCTATTCCGATAATGAGTGTCGTTCATTGTACCTACAAACACTTTCTACCAACGTTACAATGACAATTTTTTCTGCTAATTGTTCTTTAATTTTATTTCAATTATTAATCTTTTTTTCTTGCTCGATTCCAAAGGCTTGTTATTAAAAATAATAAACAAAAAATTGTAATTTCTATTTTAAAAAAATTAAAATTTCTGAATTTGATTTTGAAAATTTAATGCTTTGACTTCGATTTTTGTGGAGAAAATTGCGTTTTTTCGCATAAAACTCAATTTTTTCAAAGAAACTTTCCTCTTAAACCTTGAAACTGATATACCGTTGGAAAGGTGAGATCTTGGGGTAGTTTTTCCCGTTGAGTACACCACGATAGTGGTATTTTTTACGGGGGAATCGTTAGCCTGAAAAATGGCGATTTTCGAAAAAAAAGTATAAATGTTGTCTTTGATTCATTTTTTTACTTTTACAAATGGCTTTAAGAAACTGGGTTTCCCTCTCAATGGATAGGAAATTTAACGCTCTGTCCAACGGTGTACTCAGATTCGAAGTAGCATGAGAAATAAGGGAGTTATGACCATTTTAGTGCTGCAAGGTCGAAAATACGAATAAAAACTTTAAAGTGGAAAAAAAAGAATTTAGAGTGTGTTAAGAAAAAATTGCTGTGAGACATTTTTTGTTGCAAATGAGTTTTAGAATCGATCCTTGAAGTTTGGTCCATCCAAATGGTAGACACCCTGTACTATAGATGTAGACTGTCCAATGTTATTGTAGTGCAAGGTACTTTGTAATTAATGTTTTGAGATTACCTACTAAGCATAGGATCATCTATACCAGTGATGGGCAAACTTTTTAAAAGGAGGGTCAGATGAAATTTGAAAATTTACAGGCGGGCCAAAAAAAAAATGCAAGTTATAGGCCTAAACCTGTTTATTGTTTAATTTTACATCACAACTTATATACTAAAATGGTAAAACTTCCAAACAAGTCACAAAGAATGATTAATCTTTAGAAGAGCATGAAGGCGTATGAGACAGATGAAACTGTGACTGAGATTCTAAAAGTTGATCATAATCTGGTAGAATCTGAGATGAGCTGATTCGCAGTAGTGAAGCTAAATTATGGTCAGTCAATCGGTTTCTAACACTGTTTTTGCGAAGCTTCATAGTAGAAAACACCTGTTCATAGATGTAAGAAGAGGAATACATCGAAATTATCTTCTGAGCGTGAGATTTCAGGTTTGAAAAAGTTGTTTTTGACAGGGCCTTGTAGAACTCAATCTTCGAAACATTGAGAAATATTTGTTTCAATTCAGTATTACATTGCAACTCAATTAGTTCGAGCTACAGTTCTGATTTAACTGATTCACAATCCAAAATGGATTGCTGGCATGCTAAAAATCCAACGCAAAAGAACAGAATTTAAACATGCTTATCTTTGATTCTAGTTGTGTTACAAACTGCTTGTTAATAGCTTCAATTCTAGACGTAATTGTTTTTTCGGGACAAACTTACTGCTTCAAAATCCCTAGTTTTTCAGAACACAAAATATCACTTACTTGAAGTAAACAAGTTTTTACAAATTCGCCATCAGAAAATGTTTTGTTACTTTTAGCAATATTGTATGCTACAACATAGCTGGCACGTGTAGCAAGCTTTTGAGAGCTGTTCTGCTTTTTAAAAATATTTTGCTGACCTGATATTTGCTTACGTAGAGCTCCTGATTTTTGCTTCCGTTCTTCTTCAGTCATCTTTTCATAAGTGGCGTTGATATGTTTTGTCATGAAATGTCGAGCGAGGTTAAATTCCTTGAATACGGCTACAGCTTCATTGCAAATTAGGCAATCAGGTTTATCCTTAATAGGTGTAAAAAAGTATTTCCAAGTCCACTCATCTCAGTTAGTGTTAGATGCGATAATACCATACCTAAGGCTCCCGTTAACTATTATAGCTGCACAAAACAAATTATCACTTCCTATGTGCAATTAATTTTAGGGGTTAATCAAAATCGTGTCGCGGGCCGGATCAGACTAGCCCGAGGGCCGCACTTGGCCCGCGGGCCGTACATTGCCCATGACTGATCTATACAATCGACGTATGGGTACGAGGAAGCTATGTGACATACCCACTTGGCAGATGTTTTTAGTTTAGGAGTTTCAATTTCATACATTTTAAATTCCTTAGGGAAATTAATTTTTTTATTCAAATATGCCGCCCACAATTTTTAGACCTGTTTTAATTAGCCCGTTGAAAAAACACTCCGAAACAAGAAAAGGTAAATGAATTTGGACAAGAGGGGGCGTTAGGAATTCGGGGGCACCCGATGAATTGTTTATGAGGCAGATTGGTCAATTAGAAGAGAAGTGGGTCAATGGCAGCTGGACCCCACCTACTCCGAAGGCGACCGAGCCCCGCCACTCCCTGCAGTCCTGAACCTCATTACCCCGTCGGTAAAGAAAATACTGCAAATAATTACGCAACGGTTTATTATTATTCTGTTTAGATAACTCGCTTGCAAAGAACACGGCTTTTCATTGTTACTACCTAGGTACCATACTATCGAGATTTACAATCGACTTTATTTTGGCAGCAAAACAAGGCCAGGTATCCCATGCAATGGTTTATTGCTTCCGAGTCTACTAAGGTAGCGGAAGCTTTGATTTCACTTTTCAAGGATGAAAAACAAAAAAGTCTGCCAAGTGGGTGTGGCACATAGCTTCCTCGTATCCATAACCCGATTGTATAGATGATCCGATGCATCGTAGTTAATCTCAAAACATCAAAACAGGTTAATATGTAACATCCCTGAAAATGTCATTGAAATCGTACGGAAAATGTAGAAGTTATGGCCGTTACAAGGAATTCACGTTTGCGCATGCGCAGTGGCTACTATCAGTCCGAAGGTGGTGATTTACATAGGGGACCATCTAAATACTAATCTGTAACATCCCTGAAAATTTCTTTGAAATTGGATAGCAAATGTAGAAATTATGGACGTTACCAGGAAATTCACGTTTGCGCATGCGCAGTGACTTCTATCAGTCCGAAGGTGGTGATCTTCATTGGGGACCATCTTCAACCTAATCCGCATAATCCCTGAAAATTTCATCGAAATCGGGTAGAAAAAGTGGAAGTTATGGCCGTTACAAGGAAATTCACGTTATGCGCGTTACAAGGAATTCATGACAGACACACAGACAGACAGACACACAGACACACAGACACTGAACCAAAATTGTTCAGAAAGGTCTAAAACGCAAAACGCGAGTGAAAATTTTGATTTTGGAGAACTTTTTTTTTTCGTCCTTGAAAAGTGAAAACAAAGCTTCCGCTACCTTGGTAGACTCGGAAGCAAAAAGTTCTCCAAAAATCAAAATTTTCACTCGCGTTTTGCGTTTTAGACATTTCTGAGCAATTTTGGTTCCGTGTCTGTCTGTCTGTGTGTCTGCATGTCTGTCATGAAATCCTTGTAACGGGCATAACTATATGAAGTTATTATCCGATTTATATGAAATGTTCAGGGATTGTGCGGTGTGCGGGTGTGTAGACGGTCCCCTATGAAAATCATCATCCCCGGACTGATAGAAGCGACTGCGCATGCGCAAACGTGAATTCCTTGTAACAGCCATAACTTCTACATTTTCTATCCGATTTCAATGAAATTTTCAGGGATGTTACGGATTAGTATTTGGATGGTCCCCTATGAAAATCACCACCTTCGGACTGATAGTAGCCACTGCGCATGCGCAAACGTGAATTCCCTGTAACAGACATAACTTCCACATTTTCTACTCGATTTCGATGACACATTCAGGGATTACGCGGATTATGTTGTAGATGGTCCCCAATGAAAATCAAGGCCTTAAAATTTACAGTAGCCTCTGCGCATGCGCAAACGTAAAATCCTTGTAACAGCCGTGTATTTGTCGCCCTCCCAATTCTTTCCTCGCGTAATTTTAGATGTGTGACGTGAGAATCTCAAATCCTATACATCTCATCACCAGGCCCCGATTGCTCAGAGTTAGCGCATTGGACTCCCACCAAGGAGTCCCGGGTTCGACTCCCAGCCAAGCTATGCAATTTTTTGATCCAACCACTACTCACATTTTTCATCCGAATTTGATGAAATTTTCTAGGATATTCCAGATTTGCGTGTAGATGGTCCCCTATGAGGGTAGTGAAAGGAGATGGTGATGAGGTAGGTGAAAGGTGATGAGGTAGGTGAAAGGTGAGATTGGTTTTTGAGATTAGGAAACTATGTGCCACACCCTCTTGGCAGACTTTTTTTTCTACTGCACACATCACCCTTCCGCCTGGAACGCAGCTTTTTCATTTAAACTACCTACTAGCAATAACACCGCTATCTGAGAGCTGTAAGTGCCTTCATCAAATTTGCAAGCACAGCTGAACAGGTGCATCACGAAACTTATTCGAAGAAATGAACAACGATCGAATTTTATCAGCCAATATTTAAACGGGTATCAAGCCTTTAAACATCAGTGAACAGTCTTTTCCAATTCACACTCATGTTGTCACGTTGTGTGTGTTTCCAACCCTTAAGATCTACTAGGTAGCGAACAGTTTGTCCTACAGAGCTCTCAGAGTGGTCTCATTCGATTCTAAAAATTCAATTCTATTTTAAATCGGCAAAAAAAAAGTATGTCAAAAGTTTTCGAGCTTTGGCGTTTTGGAATTTACAACCCTCATTTTTCACCCCTTAGAATTTACTTTGACGTCAACCAAAAGCTTCGGAGCACAACTAGACCCCAGACATAAGTCATATACCAAATTTCGTCAAAATCGGTCCGTGGAACTGGGCAATGTGCCCAAGAAAATAGTTTCTCGCTCGATTCTGAAGGTTCATTGTTGAAAATAATAAACCAAAACAGGCTGGGACAATAACACCTGGGTCATCCCCATCGCTGTGAAGCAAGTGCTTGCTCAACAACAGCTACGAAAGGACGGATTTCTTCGTCTATTTTTCAATGGAGAAGTTTGGAAAATAGACGGGGGCAACATCTGTCTCTTGTGGAACTTAAGAGAGGGGAAATCTTTAAGTCATGTATTAGAAAATTGCCCACAATTCGAGGCTGAGTGTTTTTGATCGTTTCAATTGAGTAGGTACATCAGCAAAAAATATTAATTTTTTTCCTGTTAAATATGTAGTATTTGGATTTTATAATATATTCCTCCAGCTACCACAATCTCTCTCAAAATTCAGCAGTTTTCGATATTCCACGAGCTTGAGTATTCAGAAACTATTGAAATCCCTCCAGCTACCATCAGTTACCTTATAATTCAGCAGTTGCCGATATTCTCCATCTTAGGTATTCAAAAGCTATTGAAATCCCTCCAGCTACCATCAGTTCCCTTATAATTCAGCAGTTGTTGATATTCCTCCAGCTTAGGTATTCAGAAACTATTGAAATCCCTCCAGCTACCGTAGTTCCCTTATAATTCAGTAGTTGTTGATATTCCTCCAGCTTAGGTATTCAGAAACTATTGAAATCCCGCCAGCTACCGTCAGTTCCCTTATAATTCAGCAGTTGTTGATATTCCTCCAGCTTAGGTATTCAGAAACTATTGAAATCCCTCCAACTACCTTCAGTTCCCTTATAATTCAGCAGTTGTTGATATTCCTCCAGCTTAGGTATTCAGAAACTATTTAAATCCCTCCAGCTACCGTCAATTCCCTTATAATTCAGTAGTTGTTGATATTCCTCCAGCTTAGGTATTCAGAAGCTATTGAAATCCCTCCAGCTACCTTCAGTTCCCTTATAATTCAGCAGTTGTTGATATTCCTCCAGCTTAGGTATTCAGAAACTATTGAAATCCCTCCAACTACCTTCAGTTCCCTCATAATTCAGCAGTTGTTGATATTCCTCCAGCTTAGGTATTCAGAAACTATTGAAATCCCTCCAGCTACCTTCAGTTCCCTTATAATTCAGCAGTTGTTGATATTCCTCCAGCTTAGGTATTCAGAAACTATTGAAATCCCTCCAGCTACCTTCAGTTCCCTTATAATTCAGTAGTTGTTGATATTCCTCCAGCTTAGGTATTCAGAAGCTATTGAAATCCCTCCAGCTACCTTCAGTTCCCTTATAATTCAGCAGTTGTTGATATTCCTCCAGCTTAGGTATTCAGAAACTATTGAAATCCCTCCAACTACCTTTAGTTACCTTATAATTCAGCAGTTGTTGATATTCCTCCAGCTTAGGTATTCAGAAACTATTGAAATCCCTCCAACTACCTTTAGTTCCCTTATAATTCAGCAGTTGTTGATATTCCTCCAGCTTAGGTATTCAGAAACTATTGAAATCCCTCCAACTACCTTCAGTTCCCTTATAATTCAGCAGTTGTTGATATTCCTCCAGCTTAGGTATTCAGAAACTATTGAAATCCCTCCAGCTACCTTCAGTTCCCTTATAATTCAGTAGTTGTTGATATACCTCCAGCTTAGGTATTCAGAAGCTATTGAAATCCCTCCAGCTACCTTCAGTTCCCTTATAATTCAGCAGTTGTTGATATTCCTCCAGCTTAGGTATTCAGAAACTATTGAAATCCCTCCAACTACCTTTAGTTACCTTATAATTCAGCAGTTGTTGATATTCCTACAGCTTAGGTATTCAGAAACTATTGAAATCCCTCCAACTACCTTTAGTTCCCTTATAATTCAGCAGTTGTTGATATTCCTCCAGCTTAGGTATTCAGAAACTATTGAAATCCCTCCAGCTACCTTCAGTTCCCTTATAATTCAGCAGTTGTTGAATTCCTCCAGCTTAGGTATTCAGAAACTATTGAAATCCCTCCAGCTACCTTCAGTTCCCTTATAATTCAGCAGTTGTCAATATTCCTCCAGCTTAGGTATTCAGAAACTATTGAAATCCCTCCAGCTACCTTCAGTTCTCTTATAATTCAGCAGTTGTTGATATTCCTCCAGCTTAGGTATTCAGAAACTATTGAAATCCCTCCAGCTACCTTCAGTTCCCTTATAATTCAGTAGTTGTTGATATTCCTCCAGCTTAGGTATTCAGAAGCTATTGAAATCCCTCCAGCTACCTTCAGTTCCCTTATAATTCAGCAGTTGTTGATATTCCTCCAGCTTAGGTATTCAGAAACTATTGAAATCCCTCCAACTACCTTTAGTTACCTTATAATTCAGCAGTTGTTGATATTCCTCCAGCTTAGGTATTCAGAAACTATTGAAATCCCTCCAACTACCTTTAGTTCCCTTATAATTCAGCAGTTGTTGATATTCCTCCAGCTTAGGTATTCAGAAACTATTGAAATCCCTCCAACTACCTTCAGTTCCCTTATAATTCAGCAGTTGTTGATATTCCTCCAGCTTAGGTATTCAGAAACTATTGAAATCCCTCCAGCTACCTTCAGTTCCCTTATAATTCAGTAGTTGTTGATATACCTCCAGCTTAGGTATTCAGAAGCTATTGAAATCCCTCCAGCTACCTTCAGTTCCCTTATAATTCAGCAGTTGTTGATATTCCTCCAGCTTAGGTATTCAGAAACTATTGAAATCCCTCCAACTACCTTTAGTTACCTTATAATTCAGCAGTTGTTGATATTCCTACAGCTTAGGTATTCAGAAACTATTGAAATCCCTCCAACTACCTTTAGTTCCCTTATAATTCAGCAGTTGTTGATATTCCTCCAGCTTAGGTATTCAGAAACTATTGAAATCCCTCCAGCTACCTTCAGTTCCCTTATAATTCAGCAGTTGTTGAATTCCTCCAGCTTAGGTATTCAGAAACTATTGAAATCCCTCCAGCTACCTTCAGTTCCCTTATAATTCAGCAGTTGTCAATATTCCTCCAGCTTAGGTATTCAGAAACTATTGAAATCCCTCCAGCTACCTTCAGTTCTCTTATAATTCAGCAGTTGTTGATATTCCTCCAGCTTAGGTATTCAGAAACTATTGAAATCCCTCCAGCTACCTTCAGTTCTCTTATAATTCAGCAGTTGTTGATATTCCTCTAGCTTAGGTATTCAGAAACTATTGAAATCCTTCAGCTACATACAAGGAATTAACATTTGCGCTCGCGCACTGGCTACTATCAGTCTGGGGGCAATCATTTTCAAAGAAAACAACACCCCAACTTGTACAATCCCTGAAAATTTCATCGAAATCGGACTATAATTTCATATTGTTTTGCCCGTTACAAGGATTTCACGACAGACAGACAGCAGACACGACACCAAAATTGTTCAGGAAGGTTGAAAAACGTAAAACGCGTGTGAAAATGTTGAATTTGGAGTACATTTTTTTCAACCTTGAAAAATGAAAAAAATTCCGCCACCTTGGTAGACTCAGAAGCGATACAATAATAATTAATTATATTAATATCAACAAAGTATTGTAATAAAGCGGTTAGCAGTTTCAACACCATGCAACAAATTGTATAATATTATAATTCGTGAAAAGATGCAACTAACATTAAATTGTCCAAAAAGAGGATTAAAATCTGTCATAAAAGTACTGGTGCAGGGGCTGAGACGTCGGCCTAATGTTGTCAAACTTGCTGAGGTGGTCTTGACCTAAATTTGCCTCCAACATAGACTTTCTGTATTCTGCTGAGTTTTCATACACCGAGAAGGCCGTAGACATGGCCGCAGAGACCTGAAGAGCTCTGGGCTTATCTTTATATCTGACGTAGGACACAATTCCAGCATACTGGTTGTTGCAGGAGACGGGACCACCTGAGTCTCCTCCCCCTTGGTATTGGTTGAATGTAGGCAGCGCCTCCATGCAAAAATAAGTTGCTTCGTCGGTGTAGTTCCACTTTTTTTTAGCGTCCGTATAATCTGATGTCGTGTAAAGGTAGCAGTCCCGGTAAGGCATCGATCGAACCCACCCGTGTAGAATGACGTTGGGCAAAGTCGGATCTTCATGATCGTCATCCAAGAGGCGATAACGCCCGTAGCCAAGAAGGAGACAGGCTGCTTCTTTCGCCATGGTTTCAGTCCAAACTCGAGTCAAGGTTCTGATGGTGTACACTGGAGCAGGAACGACCCTTCGTTCGAAGAGTTCGCTGGCCAGCACAATCAACCCATAATCATGAAGTGCTAGTTTCGATGAAGTGTACTGTTTACATTTTGGGTGCGAGAAGAATTTTTCAGACTTCACTCCATCCACTATATCTGGAGGTACTATTCCTACAAAAGCCATACGAAAAGAAATATACATCTGACACAGGTTTGTTGAGCTGTCTTTTGGATCAGTTCTGATAGACTGAACTTTATTAGGTAGGTGGCGCCCCCCGGACAACACGATCACGTACATAGTGACGTTAACATCACATGCAAAAGTCGCTAACACACCAGGTTTTACGAGTTATGAAAGTGTAGCACCTAACCACATTTAAACTAAACATTTCTCAGGCCAATTCAGAAGCATAACATCACGAGATTCCGTCGAATTTGGAACGGCAGTTTATCTCATGTGACGAGTGTTCGCACTACTTTTTGAATCCAAATCACAGGGTGGTTTCGCAAAATGTTTATTTCTTCAGTATCTGCAGACTCATTATTTCCTCATTCTAGTTAACAGGTGTGAACTATTTCACTTAATCTTTTTGCAGTACTAGTACTCAAATATATAGTTATAGACATTTTGACTGTTGATATGATATATTCAGTTGCAATAATAAATCACGTTAAAAAAAATTGACTGTAATTATGGAATCTAGCTGAACCCAAAGAAATATAAAGCCAATTTTGATCAAAAATTGAATACAGTTGGTTCAAAAAGTTGTCGAATCTCCTATACAAATCTGTGGCCGACCAGACTGCCTATCCACGAATAACCAGCAAGAGCCATTACTATGATCGTACGTGGTCCCTGGAGTTTCTTATTTTGGCAAGAGGAGTTGTGTGGGATCTGTTTTAATCCCGTGGAAAATCTCTGATGCTAATGTCGTTTCCTATTTACCAACCTAGTGATACCTTCGACCTACCTTCAGATAGGAAAAGAATTTTCGAGCGAAGGGGTGAAGGAAACAGGGCCTGCATAGCAAAGGAAGAAAGGGAGCGCACAATGGCAAACTGGCAAGATATATGGGCGAGCGAACATAGAGGAAGTGAACATATATGGAAGAACTGCATGGCTAATGCCAAACATTCAGACGTGGATGGAAAGGAAACATGGAGGAGTGAACTTCTTCCTTATGCAGTTCTTTACAGGACATGGACTTTTTTATGTCTATTTACTTAAAATTGGGAGGGTATCTGCCCCAACATGTCTCCACTGCCAGAACAAAGATGACACATCATCGTCATCTTTGTTCTGACAGTTCCACACTTCTTCAAATGCACCAAATGAGCGCCTGAAAGAAACTAGCTGATGGCAGACTTGGGGTTAGCTCCCCAGAGATTGTAACAATATAGGTTGAATTTCAATCTGTACAACAAATGTGAAATACACCTTATTGCTCATATTTGAGTCAGAGGAGGGTGTGACGACCCTACCCCTTCAAAAACTAGTGATTAGATTAATCAGCCGGCCTGAAGAGAATATCGATTGCATATTTCTATGAATCGCTTATCCCCAAAGGCGTAGCTACCGAAAATCGGGATTGGCGAAGCTTAATGAATGAATATAATTGCCGGATTGGTGGAGTATAATAAGGGAATGAATTTAATACAGAGATTCCTTCTGGATATCTCTTTGAGTAATTCCTTCTGGAATACCCAAGAAAAAGTGGAGGGGAAATGATGAAGTAAATTCAGTGCATTTCCACCACAGAGTAACGGAGACAAGTTAACAGAGAAGAAAGCCAACGTTAAAATGGTGTGCAAGCATTTTTGAGGCTGCCTCAGTTGCGCCATCTACTTTCAGCTAGGATTGAGGAACTACTACGGAAGTGGCAGGGGGGAGAGGGCACACTCATCATACCGCTTCTTTTCAAATCCTTTCGAAAGACCAGAAATTGATAACTTTTCGTTTCATAATCATTTAGATTTACAAAAATTACTTGGAAATTCCAATCGAGGCGATAGGTATTTTCAAGTTGCCCTTACAATTGTTGTTGTCCCTATCGCCAGTTGTTCAAATGTTGAATCGACAACTGCCACCCATAGAAACGTTTGAAACCCAGTGTATTATTGAAAATCGCTCGACTTTTTCGTACATATCGCGAATATAACTAAATGTTATCAAATTAACTACTTGGATGCGGCCAGTTACGCACCAAGGAGAAAAATATGTGATAAACAAGGTGACTTGTTGTGATGAGGTTGGGAACAAACGATCGTGAACCGGTCGTGAACGCGATCTGTTGCTTTCCGCTATAACTACGTCCTGGAGCTCCACCAATCAGAACGCTTCTCGGGCTCCCACATTCAGCTTTCAGCCCAGTGATTTCCACCAAACCACGCTCTGCTACCATGTAACAATATAGGTTGAATTTTAATCTGTACAACAAATGTGAAATACACCTAATTGCTCATATTAGAGTCAGAGGATGTTGTGACGACCCTACCCCTTCGAACCAGTGATTAGATTAATCAGCCGGCCTGAAGAGAATATCGATTGCATATTTCTATGGATCACTTATCCCCAAAGGCGTAGCTACCGAAAATCGGGAACAAACCAAATCAGTTTGTCCCTTCTGTAAATGTAGGATCGTCACAAGATCAACACTGCAGGCTGTTGTCAGCAGGATGCTGGAAGGTGAAAGGAGCTGGACTGCTGTGGCAGAGTACACAGAAAGCATCCTGACAAGGAAGATACTCTTTGTTATGTCAGCGTGTCGTCGTGTGAAGGCGATGATCTTCACGTCGGCTTGTCGATTTCTATTGGTCCCTATTCAACGAAGGTGAAGGATGGGACAGCACTTTCTGCCCGGCGCGTTTCCGCCTACCGCATGCAGGAGTGCTTAAGGATTTCAGCTCAGCTGCGATCCTCGGCGAGATTGCTCGCTGACCGGAGGGAGGCAGTACATTTACCTAGGCCTAGTTTGGGGCAGACAACTACTAGGTGAAATGGAAGCGGAGGCCGGCGCAATGTGCTTACCGAGCCTCCTAGGAACTTTGGGCTTCCAAGAGATGGCGAGGTAGAACGAGAAATAATCAAGTCGAGAGTTAGAAGACGAATGCATGAAGGTGAAGCCCTGAGTCCTCCTTATACTACTTTAACAGGGTAAAGGGAGAGAGGAGGAAAGTGACGTCAAATGACGTGTTCATCCCCTGTACCTCACTTTACCTACCTGGCATGATGAGTCACTCAGCGTTTCCCTTATGTCCTTTATTGGAGAACTACATATTTGAGAGTATGAGTCATTACACTCTTAGAACGAGAAAGAGATAGGAGGGAGCATCTGGTCTGCCCCCTCACCCAGAACTGATTAAACGCCCCAGGACTCAGCCCGAAGTAATGTGTTAAACGGTTCCGGGCTGAGTTCCAACGTGGGAGAATAGAAGGTGTTTTTTAGTGGGTTTGAATCCCACATAACAGGAAGATGCGGACCCTTCCAGGTATCTTACGAGATCCAACCCCACCTGTGGATCTTAAAGATTTTCTCACCTGCTCGCCAAAAAAAAAAACCTAGTGATGGAAATCACAAATAATCACGAATCAACACACCTACACCTGTATCATAAGTTGATTCATATGTTACCGTAATGACGAAAACCGTTTCAACAGACCTGGATAGACCATTAATTCGTTTTCAAAAACGTCCTTGGTCACAGCATTTTTAAATCCATCCTTCTCCGTCGTGAAGTATGCTAAGCAGTGACACGCTGTTTGTACCAACTTTGGAGTGAGCAGGGAGCCTCCACAAAAGTTGTATTGAGTCGTGATTACACAACTGAACGTTAACAATCTAAATTCACACAAGTGAGCTACTGCCATCCACACGAAATATTTCAATGACCGGTATTCCGATTGCAGATCTAAGACTTCCGTGCCTTGAATCACCCTTTTTGTACGAGTGGAAATTGTAGCGCCACTCAACATACAAAACTGCGATAAGCAACATAATAATAATAAACGAATGTACATGGAACGGAATTCAAATTTCGGAATGATAAACATTTTCATGTCATACAGTGAAAAGAAAATCCTTCATTCATAATTTATCATCATAGATACACATCATCTTTACGTTACTAAAGTTTGTGAACTATCTTTGTGAACAAGTCGCATATAGTAACAGGAAAATTGAAGCATTTGACACCTAGGCAAACTTAACTGTCTAAGTAATCAATATGTAGTCTGTCGGCATCCCATCAATATGTAGCACGTCAACGTTGAATTATGCATGAAGCGCATGGTATTTCTTTTTCAAAAGCAGATGGACAGAACGGTATTGATGACCTGCGAAAAGTCAACCGTCAGGCTTCAAGATTAATGCTAAAGAAAAAACTAAGGCCATAACGGTGTTTCCCACCCTACAGACTTTCTTGTTAGAAATCAGCAGATTGAAAAGTTGGTGTTTGAAGTTTCCTAACTCCGAGATCGACAAACTGGGGTTGAGGATGAAGTCTCGCGACATCGAGTAAAACGTCACATCTGTCTTGCTTCGGTTTGTTCACAATAATTTTACTTTCGAGTCTACAAGGAAGTAGAAGCATTGTTTTCAATTTTTCTAGTTTGAAAAAAATGTTCTAGAAAATCAAAATTTTCAATCGCATAGCTGCTGATAGTAGCTGCTGCGCATGTGTAAACGTGAATTTCTTGTAGAAGATGTAACTTTTACATTTACCATCCGATTTTGATGAAAGTTTCAGGGATTTTGCAGATTAGCGAGTTGATGGTCCCCCATGAATATCATCTCTCTCAAATTGATAGTCACTGCGCATGCGCAAACTTGAAACAGCCATAACGTTTACATTTTCCCTCCGATTTTGATGAAACTTTCAGGAATTGTACAAATTGGCATGAAGATGGTCCCCTATGAGGGTAGTGAAAGGTACTTAGAGATTGATGTTTTGAGATTAGCTACTATGCATCGGATCATCTATAAGATCGGGTTATGGGTATGTGCCACACCCTGAAGAAGCCCACCTCCTGATCTATCTGAGACAGGTTGTCAAATTAGGTAGGATACACTGTTTGGATAGCACTCGAATAGAACCCGCAATGGGCATATTGAATGGGTTAAAATGCTGACCCATCAATCTTCTGGAAGATGGTTCTCATGGCTGAAAAACTGGATTTTAAGGAGAAACTGTAACAAAGATGCTACTAGAACCTCGTCACTGAGTCTATCCGTGACAAGTTGACCTATGGACTCTTCGGAAAAAAGCGAAAATGAAATTCTAAGAGGACCTGGAACTCTCAAGCAGTCTAATGCGTATTGAACAATATCCTGGAAGAAAATCAAGACCAAGCCAAGAAGCCAGAGAACGGTTGAAAACCTTCAATTCGAAACTGTGAACCACTCGAACTGTGAACTTGGTGCGATAACCATTAGGTAACTAACTGAAAAATCAAGAACAAAAGTTGTTATTCCCAAAATAATTCTTCAAGAACTTAAATTACTTATTAATTATTCGAACTAAAGCTGGTCGTTAAAGTACGGTCTTATTGGTGGGGATGAGGGCCGGTAGTTGAGTACTCTGGTTTTCTTATCAATCTTGTCATACTGTCCAACAGACTCAGTCATCGCCTGCCTATACTCAGCCGAATTTTCAAAGATTGAGAAAGCTGTGGACATGGACATGGAGTAGTAGAACCGCCAGGTTAGTGTGCTGTATACGCCACTAGTTACCAGGCCAGCGTACTGGTTATTACAGGTTGTCGGACTCCCAGAGTCTCCCGGCGCATGGTGTTGACCCCTTCCTGGGAGCGTCCTCGTACACAACCAAGTCGCGTCCTGGCTGTAGTTCCAGCGTCCTTCCTTGAATTTTGCGGGCAACGAGGATCTATTGTAGCACCATTCGTAGTCCATTGTTCGGACCCAACCGTGTCGAAGGAATTCGGATCTACTGGGTTCCGGCTCATTGGTGTCTGTGAGACGATACCTACCGAAACCCAGTTCCATGCAGATGGCTCTCTTAGCCATCGATTCCGTCCATATTTGCGTCAGGGCGTTAATGGTGTAGACTGGAGCATGGAGGATTTTCTTCGCGAGGAGTGGGCTTCGCAACACAATCAACGCATAATCGTGAAGAACTTTTCCAGTTTCAAAATGCTGGGTGCATTTTGGATGACGGATGTAGTGTCTAGATTTCACCCCACTTGCCATTTTAACCGGTACCGCTCCTAGACAAACACAATCAAGATTTGTTCAAGCAATTTGGTGTGGGAAATGTATTAATGAGACTTTAGAGAGATTTTAAAGTAATAGTTTAACAACAATTTTCAAAATTTAATAATCAATTATTTTATGAATAAACTGAATCAAATCGTAAGTATCTACCTATTTAACATGAGTAATGTTAGTTTTGGGTGAAGGAAAGAGTGCTTTTGGCAAAGTGTGTCCTTGTAGAACGACCACTAATTTAGATACGAGTCCCGAGTGACCCGAGGTCGCTTATGTGACGGGGATGATGATCCCCAAGCTTCCTTAACATCCAGAACTCAGGATTGAGACAGACCCGTCATGATTGACTTCGACAAAATCATAACGTCGGCAAATTGACAAACGGACGTATCTGCAAATTTGTAGTTCCGAGATATTATCGATCAAAGGTTCTCAGCTGTCCTAAAAATCACCTGATGGAAATTTTAAACCGCTCATCGACTAATTCAACTCGGGATGCTTCATTTTAGGCCTTGACGTGTAATTTGACACCTAGAACTCTTCAAGGGTGCTTCAAAAACACTTACGTCTTTCTGTCAGAGCGCCTTTTGCTATCAGTACACACGACCCCTGGTGATTTCACTGTTCTATTGCATCCAGTGAGTAATTAATTCCATTGCAACAATTTTATTCATCGTATTTCATGATTAATGGCTCACTGACTAATAATTAGTCTAATTATTATAATAAGTCTAATAATAATTAGACTAATAATTGTTATTAAGAACCGTGGTAGTTTGAGAAACAACTGGGAAACCCCATAAGCCGTTGCTGTATTGATGAAACTAGAAAGTTTTATGACTGTGTTGATAAAGCAATTGCTCATCCACTGCATTCGTACCATAAAAATATTCCTTTGTAAAGATTATACCTACTCTCTTACCTTTTATTCATTTGAATGCTTTTTTTTTTTTGTTTCTTTAGCGACCGTTAAATTACTGAGCTCTCAATTCTGCTGTACAGAATAATAATTATTATTTCAACAATTGTTGTTGAAAAGCGAAGAAACCGAAGAGAAAATAGAATGAATAATTGTTTTATTCGAGAAACTAACTAAAACTAGGTACCAAGTAGTTGAAAGGATCACGGAAAAATTAATAAAGATAGGAACTATTATAATCATTGTCAATAATCTTTGTTTGAAACTCTCATTTTCAACCACTAAAAGCTGACCAGGCCGCTGCACTTTCACTCTTCTTCCTCTTCGTACTCTGAGTCTTCATCCTGGTTCAGGCAACCTGTCCTCAACTTCAGCAGAAGGTTGAAGACTTAGGTAGTAAGGGTGGTATTCTGCCGGAATTATACCATCCAAACACATTTTCTTGAGGTCTTGAACTTGAGGTCTCGGAAATTTGCAGTTTTTGTCGATACGCTCTTGGCAGAGAGTCGTTGCTGGTCCAGCGTCGACCTTTGGGAGACTGGTAATTTACCGTCTTGAATTCTCACTCGTAGTCCTCTTTGTATTTTATTTGCACTGAGCCTGCGTCAGATTTTGAGTACACGAGCATGCAGACCTTCCGCCAAGGAATCGCATAGAATCACATTCCATTTCGGAATGACCTACTTCGAAAAATATATGGCGAATGATTTTCAGTGATGATGTGGTTGTTGGCAAATGCACTCATCAAGGGGCCTCTCAAGAGTTCGTCGAAAAAGGACGCAATTGGCACGCGCCCGTCACAGGAACATGACAGAGGGGCGTATCTGCCGCTTACGCCTTTTTTCAGATCGGGGATTCAAATACGTCCCTTTGTCATTGCGGAAATTGCGACTGTGGCAGATAGGTCTTTTGGTTACGGGTTTGTTCTTGGGTTTCGAAGGGGTTAAACGCCTGGAGATTATCATAACTTGATAGAGACCAGTGTTCTGGTATCTGAAATGAAGTTATCTCAAAATGTCAAAATGTGCAGATACGTCCCTTTGTCATTTTGCCCTTTGTCGTTTTGACTTTTGCCGAATTTATTAAATTTCGCTTTGGTACCTACCTTTGCATGCATACGTCAGAAAGGTGCCAATCTACTTACCTGGATAAACATCGTACATGTTTTCCCAAACTCGGTGCGTGACGGGAAGCTGAAACCCATCTTTTACCCCTTCAAATGTGACGAGACAATGACACGCAGTCTGCACTATCGTCGACGTCAGCAACGATCCACCACAAAAAGCTGTTTCCGTATTTGGCGCACAAGACGCGAATGGCGCAGTCAAGGAATTCTTATCTTCGAGTTCTACAACCAACCGAAATATTATTCAAAACGTACTTCATTATTATTAAAAGCTTGGGAGCTGGAATTTAGTATACAACCTATCTTCAAGACTAAGAACGCTGGGTGATTGGGAGCAGTTCAGGTTAGCTATACCAGCTGTGAGTGCAATAAAGCAAATTAAATTATTTGACTAGAAGCTTTCCCACTTGTTCTATGAAATTGGTACAAAGGACAAGTTTGACTGTCTTTTAGGTGTTTTAATCAGCTTGGAAAGCAAAAATCCTCAATTCCAACTGTTATGAAGAACTTCCAGAACGTTATACCACAAGAAGTGGTCTCTCTAAGCTGAACAAAATGCAGTAATGATTGAAATACTCATCTTTCTAAAGGTCGTCAATCCAGATTATTTGTCTCCTATGACTATGAACCACATATAAAAATGGTGTCCAAGTAACTACGCTCCCCCCACTTATTTTTTCTAATTGTGTACAAAAAAATCTGAACAACGCTGTTCTTCATAATTTTTGGCGTAGAGTTCAGAAACTACAAAATTGCGCTGCGCACTTTGTTTTGCAAATTGGAACCCCCCTTTTTTGCAGATTTGGATTCTACGTCAAATTTTATAAACTTTTTACTTCAACAACTTTTTTTTTACAACGCGCGCAACCCGCTCAGCGAGCTCTCAAAGATGCGCAACCCAGGGATTGTGCCAAAATTGAGATGAAGGTGGACCTCAAGTGTGGCACATCACTTAGCACTGTTGTTCCACGCTGGATCGCGTGGTGATGTCCCTTTCTTGATTTGATTTCATTTTACCGCATTTACAGCCGAAAAAGTCACTTTTTGAGGTGGAAATCATCGATTTTCTTATAAAGGGTGATAAATCAATCCCAATGAAGTGTAAAAAACTGTTACATTTATTAAAACAAGTCGATGATTTACTCCTCAAAAAGTGACTTTTTCTGCTGTAACTGCGGTAAAATGAAACGAAATCAAGAAAGGAAAATGATTTAAAAAATTAAATTTTAAAAATAAATTTAAAAAACCACTAAAAAGTAAAAAATAAAAAATTATGAAAATACAAAAATAGTAAAATAAAAAACTTTTTAACAAAAAAACGGACCGACCTCAAAACTGATGATGGCATCCCACTAAAAAGGAAAAAATAATGACGACAACTTATTCAGTTAGGTTGGTAGGTAGGTACGCAGTGAAGTCGCCGCCGTGCCCATCTGCAGAAACAAACATACACAAGTAGATTCCACTTCCATCTGGTTAGTATTACAACATGGGCCGATAGTGCAATACAAAACATGAATGAGAGTGGGTACCTATCATTGAGGTAATGCATGTGTTCCAAACGATTAGGTAGTACGTCACTGCTGTCGTATGAAGGAGGATGAGAGAGTGACAATAAGTGTGAATCTCCGTACGAAATGTTGGGATTCGAACAAACCATCTCTTGATTAGATAGTATCTAATAGTTATTTATCTAATTATACATGATCAATCTTTGATTACATAATATCTAATTAATCTTATATTCCATGTATGGCATATTGAATGTAGAATTGTCTAGATCATGATGTGGGTTTGTGATATGAGTTCATACTCAAATGAACCAGTTAGTGTTACAACATGCGTCGATAGTGCAATACAAAACAGGATTAAGGGTAGGTAAGTAAGTAAACAACCTTCTCATGTTCAATTTTTATCCAACTGCCATTTTTGGTGACGCAGACGTCTTCAGCTGTTATCAAAGGAAATATTCTTACTGAGATTCACACTTATTGTCACTCTCTCATCCTCCTTCATACGACAGCAGTGACGTACTACCTAATCGTTTTGGAACACATGCATTACCTCAATGATAGGTACCCACTCTCATTCATGTTTTGTATTGCACTATCGACCCATGTTGTAATACTAACCAGATGGAAGTGGAATCTACTTGTGTATGTTTGTTTCTGCAGATGGGCACGGCGGCGACTTCACTGCGTACCTACCTACCAACCTAACTGAATAAGTTGTCGTCATTATTTTTTCCTTTTTAGTGGGATGCCATCATCAGTTTTGAGGTCGGTCCGTTTTTTTGTTAAAAAGTTTTTTATTTTACTATTTTTGTATTTTCATAATTTTTTATTTTTTACTTTTTAGTGGTTTTTTAAATTTATTTTTAAAATTTAATTTTTTAAATCATTTGATTTAATCTTTAACTTATTAATTTTTCGACTTTAATTATTTTAATTTTACATAACTTACCTACTACCAAGTACTTTGTTTAAGTTTTTAAATCATTCGTTTTAATTTTCAACTCATTAATTTTTTCGACTTTTATTATATAATTTTTTTTTAAATTTTACATATTTTACCTTCTACCAAGTACGTTTGTTTAAAGTCGGTATTCTTTGAGTTACCGACCGTTAACCTTTTTTCGACATTTTCGCTATTTTTCTTTTTTAAATCTTTTACTTGTATTTTTTAATCACTAATGGTTTTTTTAATGTGGAATTAATTATTACTTTTTGAGGTTTTTTTATGAAGGTAGTAGGTAACATTATTGTTTGATTTTTACATTTTATTTTAGTACCTATACCTACAGTATTATTGTTTAAAGTAGTTATTAGTGAGTCCAAAAAATTGTTAAACATATTGTTTAGTAATGCATGCATTCCAGGGGACGTCCCATTGGATAAGCATTAAGTCAATTAGAACCTGTTGGTGAGCGAAAAAACACGCATTATTATTTCCCTTCCTCCTGCACCAAACTGTTTCACTCAACGTAAGTAAAATGGGGGCGATGATGTCCGTAGAGGAGTATCCACTCAAATCCGCGCAATCCCAGAAAATACCATCGAAATCAGATGGAAAATGTAGAAAGTATACCTCTTACAGGGAATTCACGTTTGCGCATGCGCAGTGGCTATTATCAGTTCCTTGGCAATGCTTTTCATCGGAGACCATCTATATGCCAATTTGCATGATCTCTGAGAATTTTATTGAAATCGGATGGAAAATGTGGAAATGATGGCTGCTACAAGGAAATTATCGTTTGCACATGCGCAGCGGCTATCAGTCCGGGGGCGATGATTTTCATAGGGGACCATCTACACGCCAACTCGTACAATCTCTGAAAATTTCATCGGAATCGGACTTGAACTTCATATTTTAGCCCGCTGCAACATGTTTTGGATGATGAGAAGGCTATGTGCTAGACCCACTTGGTAGTCTACCGAAATTTGATGGTTATCGGAAACCCCCTCATAAAGCATCTCATTTTTTGTGAAGCTTAGAATCGGACCTTAAATTTGAATGTACCTACACAAACATGTACAAAAATGTACAATGAGTCGGGAAACTCGTGTTTCAATGAAATGTTAAAGTTATTTTCAAAATTGAGTTCAATATCATTTTTTGAAATTAAAATTTTGCTTCATAATCAAGTTTATCTTGAAGAAATGAGCGTTTCACTCTTAATGGGGAGGATGGTCCCCAATGAATGAGAGGGTGGTCCCCCTTGAATTTGTTGAGGGGCGGCAGGCGTCCGAGAATATGCCGGAGGGGACGGGCGGGTGGCGATGGGCGGGGGGGGAGATGAGCGGGTGGGTGGCTTCGACGAATCGAGCGGGGGGAGAGGATGCGGAACAATCTTCCGAAAAAACACGTTTTTTGAACTATTTTCACAAAATTTCGATACTTTTAACAAAGCAAAATGAAATCTAATTAAAACGGGACCACTATGGATACTTGTAGAACACTTTTCGAAAAGAATCAGGCAGATTGGTGGCCGAATAAGAAACTGCTAGTGGTACAAACATACAGAAAAAAAAAAAAAAAAAAAAATCGTCGTCCCATGACACACCGAACTGTATACCTCCTTCCTTCGGCGCGGCTTCGCCGCGCATGAAGTCGGTCAAAAAATTA
>CM019182.2:53409699-53447493 GCA_009739505.2 Apolygus lucorum
AATTCAGCAGTTTTCGATATTCCACGAGCTTGAGTATTCAGAAACTATTGAAATCCCTCCAGCTACCATCAGTTACCTTATAATTCAGCAGTTGCCGATATTCTCCATCTTAGGTATTCAAAAACTATTGAAATCCCTCCAGCTACCATCAGTTCCCTTATAATTCAGCAGTTGTTGATATTCCTCCAGCTTAGGTATTCAGAAACTATTGAAATCCCTCCAGCTACCGTCAGTTCCCTTATAATTCAGTAGTTGTTGATATTCCTCCAGCTTAGGTATTCAGAAACTATTGAAATCCCTCCAGCTACCGTCAGTTCCCTTATAATTCAGCAGTTGTTGATATTCCTCCAGCTTAGGTATTCAGAAACTATTGAAATCCCTTCAACTACCTTCAGTTCCCTTATAATTCAGAAGTTGTTGATATTCCTCCAGCTTAGGTATTCAGAAACTATTTAAATCCCTCCAGCTACCGTCAGTTCCCTTATAATTCAGTAGTTGTTGATATTCCTCCAGCTTAGGTATTCAGAAGCTATTGAAATCCCTCCAGCTACCTTCAGTTCCCTTATAATTCAGCAGTTGTTGATATTCCTCCAGCTTAGGTATTCAGAAACTATTGAAATCCCTCCAACTACCTTCAGTTCCCTTATAATTCAGCAGTTGTTGATATTCCTCCAGCTTAGGTATTCAGAAACTATTGAAATCCCTCCAACTACCTTCAGTTCCCTTATAATTCAGTAGTTGTTGATATTCCTCCAGCTTAGGTATTAAGAAGCTATTGAAATCCCTCCAGCTACCTTCGGTTCCCTTATAATTCAGCAGTTGTTGATATTCCTCCAGCTTAGGTATTCAGAAACTATTGAAATCCCTCCAACTACCTTTAGTTACCTTATAATTCAGCAGTTGTTGATATTCCTCCAGCTTAGGTATTCAGAAACTATTGAAATCCCTCCAGCTACCTTCAGCTCCCTTATAATTCAGCAGTTGTTGAATTCCTCCAGCTTAGGTATTCAGAAACTATTGAAATCCCTCCAGCTACCTTCAGTTCCCTTATAATTCAGCAGTTGTCGATATTCCTCCAGCTTAGGTATTCAGAAACTATAGAAATCCCTCCAGCTACCTTCAGTTCTCTTATAATTCAGCAGTTGTTGATATTCCTCCAGCTTAGGTATTCAGAAACTATTGAAATCCCTCCAACTACCTTTAGTTCCCTTATAATTCAGCAGTTGTTGATATTCCTCTAGCTTAGGTATTCAGAAACTATTGAAATCCCTCCAGCTACCTTCAGTTCCCTTATAATTCAGCAGTTGTTGATATTCCTCCAGCTTAGGTATTCAGAAACTATTGAAATCCCTCCAGCTACCTTCAGTTCCCTTATAATTCAGCAGTTGTCGATATTCCTCCAGCTTAGGTATTCAGAAACTATTGAAATCCCTCCAACTACCTTTAGTTCCCTTATAATTCAGCAGTTGTTGATATTCCTCTAGCTTAGGTATTCAGAAACTATTGAAATCCCTCCAGCTACCTTCAGTTCCCTTATAATTCAGCAGTTGCTGATATTCCTCCAGCTTAGGTATTCAGAAACTATTGAAATCCCTCTAGCTACCTTCAGTTCCCTTATAATTCAGCAGTTGTTGATATTCCTCCAGCTTAGGTATTCAGAAACTATTGAAATCCCTCCAGCTACCTTCAGTTCTCTTATAATTCAGCAGTTGTTGATATTCCTCTAGCTTTGGTATTCAGAAACTATTGAAATCTCTCCAGCTACCTTCAGTTCCCTTATAATTCAGCAGTTGTTGATATTCCTCCAGCTTAGGTATTCAGAAACTATTGAAATCCCTCTAGCTACCTTCAGTTCCCTTATAATTCAGCAGTTGTTGATATTCCTCCAGCTTAGGTATTCAGAAACTATTGAAATCCCTCCAGCTACCTTCAGTTCTCTTATAATTCAGCAGTTGTTGATATTCCTCTAGCTTTGGTATTCAGAAACTATTGAAATCTCTCCAGCTACCTTCAGTTCCCTTATAATTCAGCAGTTGTTGATATTCCTCCAGCTTAGGTATTCAGAAACTATTGAAATCCCTCTAGCTACCTTCAGTTCCCTTATAATTCAGCAGTTGTTGATATTCCTCCAGCTTAGGTATTCAGAAACTATTGAAATCCCTCCAGCTACCTTCAGTTCCCTTATAATTCAGCAGTTGTTGATATTCCTCCAGCTTAGGTATTCAGAAACTATTGAAATCCCTCCAGCTACCTTCAGTTCCCTTATAATTCAGCAGTTGTTGATATTCCTCCAGCTTAGGTATTCAGAAACTATTGAAATCCCTCCAGCTACCTTCAGTTCCCTTATAATTCAGCAGTTGTTGATATTCCTCCAGCTTAGGTATTCAGAAACTATTGAAATCCGTCCAGCTACCTTCAGTTCCCTTATAATTCAGCAGTTGTTGATATTCCTCCAGCTTAGGTATTCAGAAACTATTGAAATCTCTCCAGCTACCTCCAGTTCCCTTATAATTCAGCAGTTGTTGATATTCCTCCAGCTTAGGTATTCAGAAACTATTGAAATCTCTCCAGCTACCTTCAGTTCCCTTATAATTCAGCAGTTGTTGATATTCCTCCAGCTTAGGTATTCAGAAACTATTAAAATCCCTCCAGCTACCTTCAGTTCCCTTATAATTCAGCAGTTGTTGATATTCCTCCAGCTTAAGTATTCAGAAACTATTGAAATCCCTCCAGCTACCTTCAGTTCCCTTATAATTCAGCAGTTGTTGATATTCCTCCAGCTTAGGTATTCAGAAACTATTGAAATCTCTCCAGCTACCTTCAGTTCCCTTATAATTCAGCAGTTGTTGATATTCCTCCAGCTTAGGTATTCAGAAACTATTAAAATCCCTCCAGCTACCTTCAGTTCCCTTATAATTCAGCAGTTGTTGATATTCCTCCAGCTTAGGTATTCAGAAACTATTGAAATCCCTCCAGCTACCTTCAGTTCCCTTATAATTCAGCAGTTGTTGATATTCCTCCAGCTTAGGTATTCAGAAACTATTGAAATCCCTCCAGCTACCTTCAGTTCCCTTATAATTCAGCAGTTGTTGATATTCCTCCAGCTTAGGTATTCAGAAACTATTGAAATCCCTCCAGCTACCTTCAGTTCCCTTATAATTCAGCAGTTGTTGATATTCCTCCAGCTTAGGTATTCAGAAACTATTGAAATCCGTCCAGCTACCTTCAGTTCCCTTATAATTCAGCAGTTGTTGATATTCCTCCAGCTTAGGTATTCAGAAACTATTGAAATCTCTCCAGCTACCTCCAGTTCCCTTATAATTCAGCAGTTGTTGATATTCCTCCAGCTTAGGTATTCAGAAACTATTGAAATCTCTCCAGCTACCTTCAGTTCCCTTATAATTCAGCAGTTGTTGATATTCCTCCAGCTTAGGTATTCAGAAACTATTAAAATCCCTCCAGCTACCTTCAGTTCCCTTATAATTCAGCAGTTGTTGATATTCCTCCAGCTTAAGTATTCAGAAACTATTGAAATCCCTCCAGCTACCTTCAGTTCCCTTATAATTCAGCAGTTGTTGATATTCCTCCAGCTTAGGTATTCAGAAACTATTGAAATCTCTCCAGCTACCTTCAGTTCCCTTATAATTCAGCAGTTGTTGATATTCCTCCAGCTTAGGTATTCAGAAACTATTAAAATCCCTCCAGCTACCTTCAGTTCCCTTATAATTCAGCAGTTGTTGATATTCCTCCAGCTTAAGTATTCAGAAACTATTGAAATCCCTCCAGCTACCTTCAGTTCCCTTATAATTCAGCAGTTGTTGATATTCCTCCAGCTTAGGTATTCAGAAACTATTGAAATCCCTCCAGCTACCTTCAGTTCCCTTATAATTCAGCAGTTGTTGATATTCCTCCAGCTTAAGTATTCAGAAACTA
Source organism: Apolygus lucorum (assembly GCA_009739505.2). Lineage (NCBI taxonomy): Eukaryota > Metazoa > Arthropoda > Insecta > Hemiptera > Miridae > Apolygus > Apolygus lucorum. The sequence goes on from CM019182.2 coordinate 53,413,633, forward strand.
TTGAAATCCCTCCAGCTACCTTCAGTTCCCTTATAATTCAGCAGTTGTTGATATTCCTCCAGCTTAAGTATTCAGAAACTATTGAAATCTCTCCAGCTACCTTCAGTTCCCTTATAATTCAGCAGTTGTTGATATTCCTCCAGCTTAGGTATTCAGAAACTATTGAAATCTCTCCAGCTACCTCCAGTTCCCTTATAATTCAGCAGTTGTTGATATTCCTCCAGCTTAGGTATTCAGAAACTATTGAAATCTCTCCAGCTACCTTCAGTTCCCTTATAATTCAGCAGTTGTTGATATTCCTCCAGCTTAGGTATTCAGAAACTATTGAAATCCCTCCAGCTACCTTCAGTTCTCTTATAATTCAGCAGTTGTTGATATTCCTCTAGCTTTGGTATTCAGAAACTATTGAAATCTCTCCAGCTACCTTCAGTTCCCTTATAATTCAGCAGTTGTTGATATTCCTCCAGCTTAGGTATTCAGAAACTATTGAAATCCCTCTAGCTACCTTCAGTTCCCTTATAATTCAGCAGTTGTTGATATTCCTCCAGCTTAGGTATTCAGAAACTATTGAAATCCCTCCAGCTACCTTCAGTTCTCTTATAATTCAGCAGTTGTTGATATTCCTCTAGCTTTGGTATTCAGAAACTATTGAAATCTCTCCAGCTACCTTCAGTTCCCTTATAATTCAGCAGTTGTTGATATTCCTCCAGCTTAGGTATTCAGAAACTATTGAAATCCCTCTAGCTACCTTCAGTTCCCTTATAATTCAGCAGTTGTTGATATTCCTCCAGCTTAGGTATTCAGAAACTATTGAAATCCCTCCAGCTACCTTCAGTTCCCTTATAATTCAGCAGTTGTTGATATTCCTCCAGCTTAGGTATTCAGAAACTATTGAAATCCCTCCAGCTACCTTCAGTTCCCTTATAATTCAGCAGTTGTTGATATTCCTCCAGCTTAGGTATTCAGAAACTATTGAAATCCCTCCAGCTACCTTCAGTTCCCTTATAATTCAGCAGTTGTTGATATTCCTCCAGCTTAGGTATTCAGAAACTATTGAAATCCGTCCAGCTACCTTCAGTTCCCTTATAATTCAGCAGTTGTTGATATTCCTCCAGCTTAGGTATTCAGAAACTATTGAAATCTCTCCAGCTACCTTCAGTTCCCTTATAATTCAGCAGTTGTTGATATTCCTCCAGCTTAGGTATTAAGAAACTATTGAAATCCCTCCAGCTACCTTCAGTTCCCTTATAATTCAGCAGTTGTTGATATTCCTCCAGCTTAGGTATTCAGAAACTATTGAAATCCCTCCAGCTACCTTCAGTTCTCTTATAATTCAGCAGTTGTTGATATTCCTCTAGCTTTGGTATTCAGAAACTATTGAAATCTCTCCAGCTACCTTCAGTTCCCTTATAATTCAGCAGTTGTTGATATTCCTCCAGCTTAGGTATTCAGAAACTATTGAAATCCCTCCAGCTACCTTCAGTTCCCTTATAATTCAGCAGTTGTTGATATTCCTCCAGCTTAGGTATTCAGAAACTATTGAAATCCCTCCAGCTACCTTCAGTTCCCTTATAATTCAGCAGTTGTTGATATCCCTCCAGCTTAGGTATTCAGAAACTATTGAAATCCCTCCAGCTACCATCAGTTCCCTTATAATTCAGCAGTTGTTGATATTCCTCCAGCTTAGGTATTCAGAAACTATTGAAATCCCACCAGCTACCATCAGTTCGCTTATAATTTAGCAGTTGTTGATATTCCTCCAGCTTAGGTATTCAGAAACTATTAAAATCCTTCAGCTACCATCAGTTACAAGGAATTAACATTTGCGCTCGCGCACTGGCTACTATCAGTCTGGGGTAATCATTTTCAAAAAAACAACACCCCAACTTGTACAATCCCTGAAAATTTCATCGAAATCGGACTATAATTTCATATTGTTTTGTCCGTTACAAGGATTTCACGACAGACAGACAGCAGACACGACACCAAAATTGTTCAGGAAGGTAGAAAACGTAAAACGCGTGTGAAAATGCTGATTTTGGAGTACATTTTTTTCAACCTTGAATAATGAAAAAAATTCCGCCACCTTGGTAGACTCAGAAGCGATACAATAATAATTAATTATATTAATATCAACAAAGTATTGTAATAAAGCGGTTAGCAGTTTCAACACCATGCAACAAATTGTATAATATTATAATTCGTGAAAAGATGCAACTAACATTTAATTGTCCAAAAAAAGGATTAAAATCTGTCATAAAAGTACTGGTGCAGGGGCTGAGACGTCGGCCTAATGTTGTCAAACTTGCTGAGGTGGTCTTGACCTAAATTTGCCTCCAACATGGACTTTCTGTATTCTGCTGAGTTTTCATACACCGAGAAGGCCGTAGACATGGCTGCAGAGACCTGAAGAGCTCTGGGCTTATCTTTATATCTGACGTAGGACACAATTCCAGCATACTGGTTGTTGCAGGAGACGGGACCACCCGAGTCTCCTCCCCCTTGGTATTGGTTGAATGTAGGCAGCGCCTCCATGCAAAAATAAGTTGCTTCGTCGGTGTAGTTCCACTTTTTTTTAGCGTCCGTATAATCTGATGTCGTGTAAAGGTAGCAGTCCCGGTAAGGCATCGATCGAACCCACCCGTGTAGAATGACGTTGGGCAAAGTCGGATCTTCATGATCGTCATCCAAGAGGCGATACCGCCCATAGCCAAGAAGGAGACAGGCTGCTTCTTTCGCCATGGTTTCAGTCCAAACTCGAGTCAAGGTTCTAATGGTGTACACTGGAGCAGGAACGACCCTTCGTTCGAAGAGTTCGCTGGCCAGCACAATCAACCCATAATCATGAAGTGCCAGTTTCGATGAAGTGTACTGTTTACATTTTGGGTGCGAGAAGAATTTTTCAGACTTCACTCCATCCACTATATCTGGAGGTACTATTCCTACAAAAGCCATACGAAAAGAAATATACATCTGACACAGGTTTGTTGAGCTGTCTTTTGGATCAGTTCTGATAGACTGAACTTTATTAGGTAGGTGGCGCCCCCCGGACAACACGATCACGTACATAGTGACGTCAACATCACATGCAAAAGTCGCTAACACACCAGGTTTTACGAGTTATGAAAGTGTAGCATCTAACCACATTTAACCCAACTAAACATTTCTCAGGCCAATTCAGAAGCATAACATCACGAGATTCCGTCGAATTTGGAACGGCAGTTTATCTCATGTGACAAGTGTTCGCACTACTTTTTGAATCCAAATCACAGGGCGGTTTCGCAAAATGTTTATTTCTTCAGTATCTGCAGACTCATTATTTCCTCATTCTAGTTTACAGGTGTGAACTATTTCACTTAATCTTTTTGCAGTACTAGTACTCAAATATATAGTTATAGACATTTTGACTGTTGATATGATATATTCAGTTGCAATAATAATCACGTTAAAAAAATTGACTGTAATTATGGAATCTAGCTGAACCCAAAGAAATATAAAGCCAATTTTGATCAAAAATTGAATACAGTTGGTTCAAAAAGTTGTCGGATCTCCTATACAAATCTGTGGCCAGACTGCCTATCCACGAATAACCAGCAAGAGCCATTACTATGATCGTACGTGGTCCCTGGAGTTTCTTATTTTGGCAAGAGGAGTTGTGTGGGATCTGTTTTAATCCCGTGGAAAATCTCTGATGCTAATGTCGTTTCCTATTTACCAACCTAGTGATACCTTCGACCTACCTTCAGATAGGAAAATAATTTTCGAGCGAAGGGGTGAAGGAAACAGGGCCTGCATAGCAAAGGAAGAAAGGGAGCGCACAATGGCAAACTGGGCGAGCAAACAATGGGCGAGCGAACATAGAGGAAGGTGGACTGCATGGCTGGTGCCAAACATTCAGACGTGGATGGAAAGGAAACATGGAGGTGTGAACTTCTTCCTTATGCAGTTCTTTTCAGGACATGGACTTATTTTTTGCTTATATGCATAAAATTGGGAAGGTATCTGCCCCAATATGTCTCCACTGCCAGAACAAAGATGACGATGATGTGTTCCACACTTCTTCAAATGCACCAAATGAGCGCCTGAAAGAAACCAGCTGATGGCAGACTTGAGGTTAGCTCCCCAGATATCAACACTGGAGGCTGTTGTCAGCAGGATGCTGGAAGGTGAAAGGAGCTGGACTGCTGTGGCAGAGTACACAGAAAGCATCCTGACAAGGAAGATACTCTTTGTTATGTCGGCGTGTCGTCGTGTGAAGGCGATGGTCTTCACGTCGGCTTGTCGATTTCTATTGGTCCCTATTCAACGAAGGTGAAGGATGGGACAGCACCTTCTGCCCGGCGCGTTTCCGCCTACCGCATGCAGGAATGCTTAAGGATTTCAGCTCAGCTGCGATCCTCGGCGCGATTGCTCGCCGACCGGAGGGAGGCAGTACCTAGTGATGGAAATTACAAATAATCACGAATCGACACACCTACACCTGTGTCATAAGTTGATTCGTATGTTACCGTAATGACGAAAACCGTTTCAACAGACCTGGATAGACCATTAATTCGTTTTCAAAAACGTCCTTAGTCACAGCGCTTTTAAATCCATCCTTCTCCGTCGTGAAGTATGCTAAGCAGTGACACGCTGTTTGTACCAATTTTGGAGTGAGCAGGGAGCCTCCACAAAAGTTGTATTGAGTCGTAATTACACAACTGAACGATAACCATCTAAATTCACACAAGTGAGCTACTGCCATCCACACGAAAAATTTCAATGACCGGTATTCCGATTGCAGATCCAAGACTTGCGTGCCTTGAATCACCCTTTTTGTACGAGTGGAAATTGTAGCGCCACTCAACATACAAAACTGCGATAAGCAACATAATAATAATAAACGAATGTACATGGCACGGAATACAAATTTCGGAATGATAAACATTTTCATGTCATACAGTGAAAACAAAATCCTTCATACATAATTTATCATCATAGATACACATCATCTTTACGTTACTAAAGTTTGTGAACTATCTTTGTGAACAAGTCGCATATAGTAACAGAAAATTGAAGCATTTGACACCTAGGCAAACTTAACTGTCTAAGTAATCAATATGTAGTCTGTCGGCATCCCATCAATATGTAGCACGTCAACGTTGAATTATGCATGAAGCGCATGGTATTTCTTTTTCAAAAGCAGATGGACAGAACGGTATTGATGACCTGCGAAAAGTCAACCGTCAGGCTTCAAGATTAATGCTAAAGAAAAAACTAAGGCCATAAGGGGAAAGCATCAATAGTGGACACTGTACCAGTAATGGACACTTTTGAAAAAAATTTGTAGAATAAGGATTTGAGTTGAGCTGGGCACGTGATCCTTTTTGGATTCACTAAAGTAATATCCAATTAAACGTGAAGAACAAGAAGAAGACGTTAGGGTTAAGGTTAAAAAAATTACTCAGCATCAAAACAACCAGTCAGTGAGTGTAGTGATTTCGAGCAGTACGTTGTGAAAAATGCTAAGGAAAATAAGGAAAGTTTTAAGAAATATTCATATATAATCTTCAAATATTTGTGCCCATTGGTTTGAATAATCACTTCAGTAACTAATTAGATGATTTTCCGGCCGCTTAACTTCGTTTATGTTGGTAAACTGGGCTTTTTAAGCATGTCCGCTTCTAGTGCAGCAAAGACGTTGGATGCTCTCGTAGTGGACACCCCTGTTCATTACTGGCGCATCTCCCCTTTTCGAGAGAATTTTAAAGTAATTTTAAAGAAAATTACTCCCAAGAACAATTAGATCAGGCGATAAAGGATGGATTACAAGAAACGAGTTCTTGTAAAACAATTTATCTCACGCATATTTTAAAATTTTCTGTGATTTCAGTGCCTTGCAACAATTTGTTCCATGTGTTTGTATGATTGAATAGATGATTATACATGATTATGAACCAAATTTTACATTGTCTTGTTGATATACACCACGTGCCCAATACTGGGTCATCAAGTGTCCACTACATCGACATTCAAAAATTTTAGCTGTCCACTTCTGGTGTATTCTATTATTCCACAAATTTTGACTCTAATTCTTCAAAAATTTATAAAATTTGTGATTCCATCGATTAAAATCAATGAAAAATGTCTGAAGAACATGCAGACACCCAAAAAACAGTTTTAAAGCTAAAAACGTATGAGGAAACACAAAAAAATACACACGATTTTCTTAACATGTCCATTACTGGTGCTTTCCCCTTAACGGTGATTCCCACCCTACAGACTTTTTTGTTAGAAATCAGCAGATTGAAAAGTTGGTGTTTGAAGTTTCTTAACTCCGAGATCGACAAACTGGGCTTGAGGATGAAGCCTCGCAACATCGAATAAAACGTCACATCTGTCTTGCTTCGGTTTGTTCACAATAATTTTACATTCGAGTCTACAAGGAAGTAGAAGCATTGTTTTCAAGTTTTCAAGTTTAAAAAAATGTTCTAGAAAATCAAAATTTCAATCGCGTAGCTGCTGATAGTAGCTGCTGCGCATGTGTAAACGTGAATTTCTTGTAGCAGATATAACTATTACATTTCCCATCCGATTTTGATGAAAGTTTCAGAAATTTTGTGGATTGGCGAGTTGATGGTCCCCCATGAATATCATCTCTCTCAAATTAATAGTCACTGCGCATGCGCAAACGTGTATTTCCTTGAAAAAGCCATAACGTTTACATTTTCCCTCCGATTTTTATGAAACTTTCAGGAATTGTACGAATTGGCATGAAGATGATCCCCTAAGTAATAGGGTACTGCAAGATACTTCGAGATTGATGTTTTGATATTAGCTACTATGCATCGGATCATCTGTAAAATCGGGTTATGGGTATGTGCCACACCCTGAAGAAGCCCACCTCCTGATCTATCTGAGACAGGTTGTCAAATTAGGTAGGATACACTGTTTGGATAACACTCGAATGGAACCCGCAATGGGCATATTGACGGGAGCCTTAAAATGCTGACCCATCAATCTTCTGGAAGATGGTTCTCATGGCTGAAAAACTGGATTTTAAGGAGAAACTGTAACAAAGATGCTACTAGAACCTCGTCACTGAGTCTATCCGTGACAAGTTGACCTAGGGACTCTTCGGAAAAACGCTGCAAATTATTACACAATGGTTTATTATTTTTCTATATAGATCACTCGTCTACAAAATCACCAACCATCCAATATGAAGAGAAGAAAAAAAATAAATAAATTTAAAAAAAATCAAAATTACCAACCATCGATCGCATTTCGGTCAGCTCTAATTTGAACGGAGATTAGGCCTCTTTTGCGATTCACACCCGTGTTTTGATTTATATATATATATATTTCAATATAAACCCTTAAATTTTCGTAGGGAGCGAACGGTTAGTCCTGCAGAGCTCCGCGTGGTCTCAAAAAATTCTAAAAATTCCATAGAATCTTAAATTGAAGGAAAAACAATACCTTTATATCAAATTTTTTGAGTTAGGGCGTTTTCAAAATTTTAAAATTGATTTTGGAACCCTTAGAAGTGACCTACATCAACCAAAAGCTTCGGGGCACAACTAGACCCCAAATGGAGCCTACATACCAAATTTCATCAAAATCGGTCAATGCTAAGTGGCAAAAGTGCCGCGTACCGCGGACGGCGTACGGCGGACGGACGGCCAAATTTTTATTCGATTTTTGGATTCTACGTACTTTGAAACGTAAACCATCAAATTTTGAGGGGGTGTTAAAATTATTTTTTCTTGGTCGATTCCAAAGGTTCATTATTGAAAATAATAAACCAAAAGCGAACTCTCAAGAAGTCTAATGCGTATTCAACAATATCCTGGAGGAAAATCAAGACCAAGCCAAGAAGCCAGAGAACGGCTGAAAACCTTCAATTCGAAACTGTGAACCACTAACTTGGTGCGATAACCATTAGGTAACTAACTGAAAAATCAAGAACAAAAGTTGTTATTCCCAAAATAATTCTTCAAGAACTTAATTACTTATTAATTATTCGTACTAAAGCTGGTCGTTAAAGTACGGTCTTATTGGTGGGGATGAGGGCCGGTAGTTGAGTACTCTGGTTTTCTTATCAATCTTGTCATACCGTCCAACAGACTCAGTCATCGCCTGCCTATACTCTGCCGAATTTTCAAAGATTGAGAAAGCTGTGGACATGGACATGGAGTAGTAGAACCGCCAGGTTAGTGTGCTGTATACGCCACTAGTTACCAGGCCAGCGTACTGGTTATTACAGGTTGTCGGACTCCCGGAGTCTCCCGGCGCGTGGTGTTGACCCCTTCCTGGGAGCGTCCTCGTACACAACCAAGTCGCGTCCTGGCTGTAGTTCCAGCGTCCTTCCTTGAATTTTGCGGGCAACGAGGATCTATTGTAGCACCATTCGTAGTCCATAGTTCGGACCCAACCGTGTCGAAGGAATTCAGATCTACTGGGTTCCGGCTCATTGGTGTCTGTGAGACGATACCTACCGAAACCCAGTTCCATGCAGATGGCTCTCTTAGCCATCGATTCCGTCCATATTTGCGTCAGGGCGTTAATGGTGTAGACTGGAGCATGGAGGATTTTCTTCGCGAGGAGAGGGCTTCGCAACACAATCAACGCATAATCGTGAAGAACTTTTCCAGTTTCAAAATGCTGGGTGCATTTTGGATGACGGATGTAGTGTCTAGATTTCACCCCACTTGCCATTTTAACCGGTACCGCTCCTAGACAAACACAATCAAGATTTGTTCAAGCAATTTGGTGTATTAATGGGAAATGTATTAATGAGACTTAGAGAGATTTTAAAGTAATAGTTTAACAACAATTTTCAAAATTTAATAATAAATTGTTTTATGAATAAACTGAATCAAATCGTAAGTATCTACCTATTTAACATGAGTAATGTTAGTTTTGGGTGAAGGAAAGAGTGCTTTTGGCAAAGTGTGTCCTTGTAGAACGACCACTAATTTAGATACGAGTCCCGAGTGACCCGAGGTAGCTTATGTGACGGGGATGATGATCCCCAAGCTTCCTTAACATCCAGAATTCAGGATTGAGACAGACCCGTCATGATTGACTTCGACAAAATCATAACGTCGGCAAATTGACAAAGGGACGTATCTGCAAATTTGTAGTTCCGAGATATTATCGATCAAAGGTTCTCAGCTGTCCTAAAAATCACCTGATGGAAATTTTAAACCGCTCATCGACTAATTCAACTCGGGTTGCTTCATTTTAGGCCTTGACGTGTAATTTGACACCTAGAACCCTTCAAGGGTGCTTCAAAAACACTTACGTCTTTCTGTCAGAGCGCCTTTTGCTATCATTAAAGTACGACCCCTGGCGATTTCACTGTTCTATTGCATCCAGTGAGTAATTAATTTCATTGCAACAATTTTATTCATCGTATTTCATGATTACTGGCTCACTGACCAATAATTAGTCTAATTATAAGTCTAATAATAATCAGACTAATAATTGTTATTAAGAACCGTGGTAGTTTGAGAAACAACTGGAAAACCCCATAAGCCGTTGCTGTATTGATGAAACTAGAAAGTTTTATGACTGTGTTGAGAAAGCAATTGCTCATCCACTGCATTCGTACCATAAAAATATTCCTTTGTAAAGATTATACCTACTCTCTTACCTTTTAGGTATTCATTTGAATGCTTTTTTTTTTTGTTTCTTTAGCGACCGTTAAATTACTGAGCTCTCAATTCTGCTGTACAGAATAATAATTATTATTTCAACAATTGTTGTTGAAAAGCGAAGAAACCGAAGAGAAAATAGAATGAATAATTGTTTTATTCGAGAAACTAACTAAAACTAGGTACCAAGCAGTTGAAAGGATCACGGAAAAATTAATAAAGATAGGAACTATTATAATCATTGTCAATAATCTTTGTTTGAAACTCTCATTTTCAACCACTAAAAGCTGACCAGGCCGCTGCACTTTCACTCTTCTTCCTCTTCGTACTCTGAGTCTTCATCCTGGTTCAGGCAACCTGTCCTCAACTTCAGCAGAAGGTTGAAGACTTAGGTAGTAAGGGTGGTATTCTGCCGGAATTATACCATCCAAACACATTTTCTTGAGGTCTCTGAACTTGACGTCGAAAATTTGCAGTTTTTGTCGATACGCTCTTGGCAGAGAGTCGTTGCTGGTCCAGCGTCGACCTTTGGGAGACTGGTAATTTACCGTCTTGAATTCTCACTCGTAGTCCTCTTCGTATTTTATTTGCACTGAGCCTGCGTCAGATTTTGAGTACACGATCATGCAGACCTTTCGCCAAGGAATCGCATAGAATCACATTCCATTTCGGAATGACCTACTTCGAAAATATATGGCGAATGATTTTCAGTGATGATGTGGTTGTTGGCAATGCACTCATCAAGGGGCCTCTCAAGAGTTCGTCGAAAAAGGACGCAATTGGCACGTGCCAGTCACAGGAACATGACAGAGGGGCGTATGTGCCGCTTATGCCTTTTTTCAGATCGGGGATTCAAATACGTCCCTTTGTCATTGCGGAAATTGCGACTGTGGCAGATAGGTCCCTTGGTTACGGATTTGTTCTTGGGTTTCGAAGGGGTTAAACGCCTGGAGGTTATCATAACTTGATAGAGACCAGTGTTCTGGTATCTGAAATGAAGTTATCTCAAAATGTCAAAATTTGCAGATACGTCCCTTTGTCATTTTGCCGACGGATGTCATTTTGCCCTTTGTCGTTTTGACTTTTGCCAAATTAATAAATTTCGCTTTGGTACCTACCTTTGCATGCATACGTCAGAAAGGTGCCAATCTACTTACCTGGATAAACATCGTACATGTTTTCCCAAACTCGGTGCGTGACGGGAAGCTGAAACCCATCTTTTACCCCTTCAAATGTGACGAGACAATGACACGCAGTCTGCACTATCGTCGACGTCAGCAACGATCCACCACAAAAAGCTGTTTCCGTATTTGGCGCACAAGACGCGAATGGCGCAGTCAAGGAATTCTTATCTTCGAGTTCTACAACCAACCGAAATATTATTCAGAACTTACTTCATTATTATTAAAAGCTTGTGAGCTGGAATTTAATACACAACCTATCTTCAAGACTAAGAACGCCGGGTGATTGGGAGCAGTTCAGGTTAGCTATACCAGCTGTGAGTGCAATAAAGCAAATTAAATTATTTGACTAGATACTTTCCCACTTGTTCTATGAAATAGGTATAAAGGACAAGTTTGACAAGCTAAACTGTCTTTTAGGTGTTTTAATCAGCTTGGAAAGCAAAAATCCTCAATTACAACTGTTATGAAGAACCTCCAGAACGTTATACCACAAGAAGCGGTCTCTCTAAGCTGAACAAAATGCAGTAATGATTGAAATACTCATCTTTCGAAAGGTCGTCAACCCAGATTATTTGTCTCCTATGACTATGAACTACATTATACAGGGTGTCCAAATAACTACGCTCCTCCCACTTATTTTTTCTAATTGTGTACAAAAAAATCTGAAAAACGCTATTCTTCATAATTTTTTGCATAGAGTTCAGAAATTACAAAATTGTGCTGCGCACTTTGTTTTTCAAATTGGAACCCACGTTTTTTTCAAATTTGGATTCTACGTCAAATTTTATAAACATTTACTCCGACAACTTTTTTTTTAACGCGCGCAACCCGCTCAGCGAGCTCTCAAAGATGCGCAAACCCAGGGATTGTGCCAAAATTGAGATGAAGGTGGACCTCAAGTGTGGCACATCACTTAGCACTGTTGTTCCACGCTGGATCGCGTGGTGATATCCCTTTCTTGATTTGATTTCATTTTACCGCATTTACAGCCAAAAAAGTCACTTTTTGAGGCGGGAAATCATCGATTTTCTTATGAAGGGTAATGAATCAATCCCAACGAAGTGTAAAAAACTGTTACATTTATTAAAACAAGTCGATGATTTACTCCTCAAAAAGTGACTTTTTCTGCTGTAACTGCGGTAAAATGAAACGAAATCAAGAAAGGGATGTTACCATGAGATTCAGCGTAGAAAAACAGTGCTAAGTGATGTGCCACACTTGAGGTCTACCTTCATCTCAATTGTGGCACTTCCCTGGGTTGAGAGCTGAGAAGTAAAATGTTCATAAAATTTGGCGTAGAATCTGATTTTGCAATTAAAACGCTGCAAATTATTACACAAAGGTTTATTATATGTCTATATAGATCAGTCGTCTGCAAAGAACTCGGCTTTGCCATTGTCACTACCCACCTATCACGTAACTACAGTGATCGCATTTTGGTCAGATAAAATTAGAACGGAGATTAGGCCTCTTTTGCGATTCACACTCGTGTTTCTGATTTATCGTAAGTCCAACCAAATATCGTAAGTTCTCGTAGGGAGCGAACGGTTTGTCCTACAGAGCTCCACGTGGTCTCTAAAAATTCTAAAAAATCAATACTACCTATCTTAAATTGATGGAAAAACAATACCTTTATATCGGCATTTTTTGTGCTAGGGCGTTTTCAAAATTTCAACCCTTAGAAGTGACCGACATCAACCAAATGCTTCGGGGCACAACTAGGCCCCAAATACCAGATTTCATCAAAATCGGTCCATGGGAAATGAGGAAAGTGCCGCGGACGGCCAAATTTGTATTCGATTTTTGGATTCTACGTACCTTGAAATGTAAACCAACAAATTTTGAGAGGGGGTTAACATTTTTTTCTTGGTCGATTTCAAAGGTTCGTTTTTGAATATAATAAACCAAAAATGGGGGTTCTCACTTGAAAAAACAAAGTTGATCATGGCTGCGCATGGCTGAGCAATTGCGCGCAGCGCAATTTTGTCGGTTCTGAATTCTACGCAAGATATTATGAAGAACAGCGTTGGTCAAATTTTTTTTCGTACACAATTAGAGAAAATAAGTGGGGGAGCGTAGTTACTTGGACACCCTGTAATTGTTTTGTCAAAGCTGAGAATTTTGTTGTATCATACAACATCGATACGTCTATGCTTGTTGTTTATTGGTTTTTGCTCCCGAGTCTACCTTCAGAGATTCAGAGTCAACAGTTCAGAGATTGTGCGCGTTCGTGTGTAGATGGTCCCCTATGAGGATAATGCAAGTTATTTAGAGATAGATGTTTTGAGATTAGCTACTATGCATCAGATCATCTACATGAGGAAGCTATGAGTCACACGCATGAAAGAATGAAGAATAGTTTGCAATACTGATAGGTATTTAGTTGGAACGATGACGATAGGAACCTAGCGAAAGGTACTTATATTCATTTGAACCCAGCTATTTTGTACATTACATGAGATTTTGCTGTAATCTGTAAAATTTTGGTTGACCAGAACGCACCTAAAAACTTCTTCACGTCCTCGATGGAAAGGGCGTCACAGCGTTCCCCGTCACCCAACCACACGAAGTATCTCACCGCTTTGTATTCCGAGTTTAGGTCTACAACGGATGTTCCGGAGATGACCCTCTTCACACGAATTGAGTCGTCACTACCGCCACTGGGTATCGAGTTCAAGGTACGGGCGAGCAAACAGAGAGTAGATAACAATTTGAGCATATCTCCTCGTTGTGAGACTCGTCTTACTACTGGTAGTGTTCTAAGTACCTAGGGATGGCAACGATATATAAAATATATCGATAGATTACGGTTGATATATCGATATAGAGAAACGATATTATCGGTTAATATCGATATATTTACCGATAATATCGCGACTTGTTTTCAACCAGAAAAATTTTTTTTTTTAAATAAAAATTAATTAAAGTAAAAATTAATAATAATATGAATGGATGAGGAGGGACGCCTTTACCTGTGTGAAACATCAAGTAATTTTATTCCAAATTTCGTAGGTACCTACGTGATGGCTTGATATGAGACTGTTGAGTTGACTTCAGCTCAAACATGTGTACATGAAAGGTTTACAGTAGCGCTAAAAATAATGGAGGCGCATCTAGATTAAAACTACCTACTATACGAAGTGAAAAAGGGTTCACAACAATAAATATTTTATTTATAAATAAATAAATAAATTATTTTCAATTATTTTCAACAAAGAATAAATTATTTTCAATTTTGAAGGACCCTATGGATTATGTTGTTGGATCTATGTTGTTAGAGAGTTATTATATGTTGTTAGAACCTCTGAGGGTAGTTCTCCATCGCCAAATTTGTAACCCCAAAAAATCCTGTGCTATTTTGCTCTGAAACCATGACAATTTCGCAATTTTTTCTTGTTTCAAATAGGTATATGAATTTCAATAAGAATAACTTTTTAACATGTTTAATGTTTTAGGGCTGGGGGTCGTTCTGTGAATTCCGACACGCAAATCTGCAACGTTTTTTTTCCTTAGTTACCACGGACCGATTTCTTAGTTACCACGTTATATCGGCTCCATTTGGGGTCTAGTTGTACCAAGATGCTTTTGGTTATTGTCAGTCACTTCTAAGGGGTGAAAACTAGGGGATGAAATTTTCAAAACGTCCTAGCTCGAAAACTTTAAATATAAAGGTATTGTTTTTTTCATCAATTTAAAATAGACTGGGATTTTTAGAATCGAATGAGACTACACGGAGCTCCGTAGGACCAACAGATCGCTCCCTCGGAGGTCCTTCAGTTTGGACTAGTGATAAATCAGAAATATGAGTGTGAATCACAAATTAATGTTCATTGTATAGAAACAATTTTCCCTCCTATTCAACGCAGGAAGGTGAAATTCGAGATGGTGGGTCAAAGGACAGTAATGAAGGCACCTGACAGATCACTGATCAGATGAATGAGTTCCAAAGCCATTTTCTCTCCTATTCATCGCAGGAAGCTGAAATTTGAGAGGCAGGGTCAATGGAGAATGCTGAAGGCGCCTGAGTGGTCACTGATCAGCTGAGTGAGCTCCAAGGCCGTTTTCTCTTGGAAAATGTCTCTACTGTAAATTATATTTGTTATTTTTCATTTCATAAGCCATTATTGAGTATTTCCTGTAAATAGATGTATATAAATATAATAAATTGTTTTGGTTAATTAGAATCTTTTCTTTTTTCTTGACCTTAAAAAACTATATCTAACTTCTCCCTTGCGAGGGAAAAAACATTAAACATGATTTAATGTTTTTCCCTTGCAAGGGAGAAATTGAACAGAGTTCTCTGTCAATTACTTTTAAGTAGGTAGGTTTAATACTAAGTTCAACCGGATTTTCTAAGTAGATCTTCCGATATGTCGAGTATATCGATATATTTCTTCCACAGAGATGTTAGTAACGTTTCAATTCATCTACGTACCTACTTACTTTGACAAGTTTTTCCAAGTATATCTTCCGATTGTCGATAAATGTCTTCCTAAATGATATGATTATTTAAAACGATTTAATTCACCCACCTACTTCAACACCTTTTTCCTCCTAATAGATCTTCCGATATATCGAAATATCGATACATTTTGCCCGATATATCGATGGTATCGATATCTCATTGACGATGTATCATTTGATCAGTATATCGATATGCTTCATTCGATATGCCGTCCCTATAAGCACCTCTGTGATTGTCATGTTTTGGGATAGCAACGCGGTTTCCATAGCCCAAATCTTAAATTCGTAGTGCCTGCAAACATATGGAGATAACTTTTACAATTACTATGGAGTGACTTAAACATTTTATTGAATTACTGAAGCGTGTCAGCCTGGTAGAGTCCCCAGAAGTAAGCACTTCAGGGCCCGAATATCCCCTTCATTGAGTCCCAGAAACGATCGGGAGAAAGACGAAAATTTCTGAAACTCGAACCTCCGATCTGACTTCCTCCGGACCAATTCTAGACGCCTCCAAGATGCAGCATACCGCAGTTCTGTGCTCCAGTATGAACCGGAGTTAACCACTGAGTGGACAGGCTTCGTCGCTCACACAGCCAGGGATGGCAACGATATATCGATATATAAAAATTCCTTGTTATCTTCCTATCTTGCTATCTTCCTTATTCCTTGCTTCTTTGAAGGAGAGGAGGAAAATAGCTAATATTTGTCAAAAGACGGTCAAAGACTTTGTCAAAGACTTTTTCTCAAAGTTAGAGTTTTTGTCCGACGGTCCGACTTTGTCAAAAGACTTGAAACTCAACTTTGTCCTAAGCTAGCGCTCAGCCTGAAAAGGCTAGTTGCACACGCTTAGCTGAAGAGATCCGAAAGATCGAAACGAAGTACCAAACTTAACTATCCATTGAGATTGGGAATTTGAAACTTTGCAACTCAACCCAAAAGCATCTTGATGCAGAAGGGGCAGTCAAACATTTGTTTCAGTGATGATGGGATTTTGGTAAACCGTTTTCGTCATATCTCGGTGACTGATCAGCAACGCGAATTTGAGAAGAAGTCTTTGACAAAGTCTTTGACCGTCTTTCGACAAATGTTTAAAGTCTTCGGAAATAGCTTCTTAGCTAAAATGACCAAGTCTTGACAAAGTCTTTTGACAAAATCTCGAATTTTGAGAAAAAGTCTTTTGACAAAGTCTTTAACCGTCTTTCGACAAATGTTGAATAAAGCAATAGCTGATATTGTTTTCCTAGTGAAATTGTTAAATGGCTCTTACGACTCACCCTCCTTGCTCAACCTTGTGAATATAAAGGTTCCATCCTACTCGACTAGGCCAAGAGACTTTTTCTCACCATCTTTGAGGGAACCAACTACTCTATGAATAGCCCTCTCACACGGTTTCAACGGACAGCAAACGAGTCGCCAGTCGACATTGATCCGTTTTTCGACTCTGTGAATAACATTAAATCAATGCTATCTAAATTTTACCTGCAGTATTAAATTAGTTTATTTCTGTCAAATTTGATTTCTTATTTATCACTTTCATTTTGTTTTTCACTTACTGTAGCTAAGAATTGTTGAAAAATTCTTAATATGTAATTGGGAATAAAATCCCGTAATGTTTAATAAATAAATTATATTGATAGATTACGGTTGACATATCGATATTGATGTATTTACCGATAATATCGTGACTTGTTTTCAACGAAGAAAAATTAATATTAAATTGAATGGATGAGGAGGGATGCCTAACATCAACGTCAAGTAATTTTATTCCAAATTTTGTAGGCATGTTGACTTCAGCTCAACATTACATCTACAGTGTCGCTCAGGGTTCAATTATTAGACTCGAGACAAAAATAATGGATCCTCGTCCAGATTAAAACTACCTACTATACGAAGTGATGCAGGTTTTCACAACAATTATTTTAAATTTTGAAGGACCATGCCTACAGTATACCCCAGTCAATTTATAAATCGAACATAGCAATGTCGAGGGTATTTACAATATTTTGTATGTTGTTAGCACCCCTGAGGGTAGTTTTTCCACAAAATTTGCAACCCCGAAAACCCTGTATTACTGACATAGTGCTCTGAAACCATAAAATTTTCGAACTTTTCAGTTTTCAAACTATAAATTTCGATAAATCATACCCAGTAAATATTGGAAGAGATATTGCGCAGTCGAAGCGTGCTGGGCCCATAACCTAATGAAAGTGGTACACAGTGGAATCTTGGTGTAAGGTGAAAAAGAAAGTGTATTTTAAATTTGAGTTCGTACAAGTTGAACGAGAAAAACTAAAGTGCAAGATTTCGGGGAATCCGAAACATGGTAACGAAGAGAACATCTTGTTAATAACAATAACTTGAATTATTAACAATAACGGAGGCGCGATATCTCTTCCAATAGTAAAACTTTTTAAATAGGTTAAATACTAACTTCAACCAGATTTTCCTAGTAGATCTTCCGATATGTCGAGTACCTGTATCGATATATTTCCTCCACAGAGATGTTAGTAACGTTTCAATGGGGGGTGCGCCTTGATTTTTTTTAGATTTTTAATCGAAAGTAGACTACATTTTGAGAATTTTAGTACCAACCTTCTAGCGTGTGTAAATCATTTCCTATGATTTTTCAAAGTTTCGACCGTTTATGACGTCACGCGCCCCTCTCGCCTGGGCGGGACCCCCAGCCCACTGTGACGTCATAAACGGTCGAAACTTTAAAAATTCATAGGAAAAGATTTACACACGCTAGATGGTCGCGGTTGGTACTAAAATTCTCAGAATGAGGTCTACCTTATATTAAAAATAACAATAAATAGTTTTTCCTCCCCAGGCGCACACCCTATTCACCTACCTACTTACTTCAACACGTTTTTCCAAGTAGATCTTCCGATATATCGAAATATCGATACATTTTCTCCGATGTATCGAAGGTATCGATATCTTATTGACGATATATCATTCGATCAGTTTATCAATATAATATATTGATATATTATGAAATATTATGAAATATGAAATATTATTTCATTCGATATGCCATCCCTACACACAGCTGAACTCACTCAGTGCAAAAACCGCGGATTAATACTTTTCAACTGTTCAAGCGTCATTTGCCTATAGAATCAGTTTTCGACTTTCATTTCGGGCGTTCCCATCGATTCTGCTCTTGTTAGATGTAATGCTCACGAAATAATTCATTTATATGGAAATATTGTGATAGAATGGAACACACAATAAGAAAAAACAATATTATATTATACTTAGAACGTGTCATATTTTAATGTGGCAGGATGATGCTACTGGCATAGCAGTATCGCAATAAAACTTTGCTAGATGTATTAAATAGTACGGAATTACACCTGTGCACACAATTGCATCTGTACAATTGCAAGAAATAAAGGTAAGAACTTCTTTTACCATTGAAGTGCTAAAATATAAATAAGAAACGCAATTTGTGAAGAGGTAAGTCATTATGTAAAGCCACACAAATGCTTATCTATTGCATTAAGAGTATCAACTGCATGTATGTCTTCTGCATTTGGTGAAAAATGAAACTTCTCTGCAGGATTGTAGACGATTATACAGCTGAGATGTACAAAAAGCTATTAAGTTCAATGTAACTTTCATCTAGACGTGGCTGAATTGCAACTTACTACCTGCAAAACATTTTTACATACTTTCCTTCCATTGGTTTTCACACATACGATTCATATTTGCACATGGCTCGAGACAGATTTTTCACCAACAATTACCCACGATTCCTCTGGTGAAGTTATTGTGTATTTTGCATTAATCAAGTATATTTTGTGCAAGACGTTCGCCAAAATCAACTCGACTTCCGCCTATTAATCAATATTTATTGAGAATTTTACGGCCGTATTAACGTTTCAAAGTTTGAAAAGCGTTCCGAGAAATATTTGAAATGCCGTTGAATAACCGATATAAATATACAACCATGATTGAAATCTCACTACACTGAAGCGTCTATAAATTAATAAATTATGTACAAAGTAGTAAGGTGGTGATCACTTAACATGAGATCCACTGAAAATGATGTTGATGAACTTTGAGGATCTTGACGATCATAGATGTGCAGAGGCGTTTTTCTCTTCTTTCGAATCAGAATGTCTTGAGTACGAGGCCTGACAGCGGTGGGAGGACGATATTGGAGGAATTCACAACAGACGATGTGCTGAAATAAAATAAAAATTGATCTGACTCCAAGGGAACGTTCAACACAGGACAAGATCTGCTTTTCTCCGCCCTCTAGACTATTTTGACTACCGCATGATTTTACATCCTAGCTATAGTGTTTCAAATTGGCTGACAGTTGGTGAATGTCTCCTTTAGAAACAATTTAGAATTTGACTGTCGATCGTTGAGAGAAACCAAATTGAGATTGTTTTTTAGGGGGTCTCAGTCGGTCGCCGTTCGTTCCTCGTTCCGGATTAGTATTTCCCTAAATTGTAGGAGCAAACATTTTGAAAGTTGTTGCTAAATTTGAAATGTTCAAGGATTTTAGAAATTCATTAGTGCATGGGCCTAGGGAATTGAAAAACTGAAATATTGCCGCTGGAATCATCAAAATCGAACAATGATTGCCAGAGAAAACGCTGCAAATTATTACACAATGGTTTATTATTTTTGTATGGATCACTCGTCTACAAAATCACCAACCATCCAATATGAAGAAAAAAATCAAAAAAAAAAATCAAAATCACCAACCATCGATCGCATTTCGGTCAGCTCTAATTTTAACGGAGATTAGGCCTCTTTTGCGATTCACACTCGTGTTTTGATTTATATATATATATATATTTCAATATAAACCCTTAAATTTTTGTAGGAAGCGAACGGTTTGTCCTACAGAGCTCCGGGTGGTCTAAAAATTCTATAGAATCCAAAATCGAAGGAAAAACAATACCTTTATTTCGAAATTTTTTGAGTTAGGGCGTTTTCAAAATTTCAAAATTGATTTTGGAACCCTTAGAAGTGACCTACATCAACCAAAAGCTTCGGGCACAACTAGACTCTAAATGGAGCCTACATACCAAATTTCATCAAAATCGGTCAATGCTAAGTGGCAAAAGTGCCGCGTACGGCGTACGGCGGACGGACGGCCAAATTTTTATTCGATTTTTGGATTCTACGTACTGAAACGTAAACCATCAAATTTTGAGGGGGTGTTAAATTTTTTTTCTTGGTCGATTGCAAAGGTTCATTATTGAAAATAATAAATCAAAATGGGAAAACCCGTTTATTTTTATTTATTTATTTTTTATTTATTTTTTTTTTTACGGCAACCGACTGAGACCCCCTTAAAGCTCTAAGATTGATTGGAACACGTTTTTATGGGCGTCGCATTTCAATCTTAGAGCTTGAAATAAGGATTTAGCACATTGATGATTTACCAGTAGGACAGAGATCAGTCAATGGACGTCTTCATTTCCTTCTGATAAATTGTGAATTGAGAAGTATAACTATCAGGTAGCAAAACAGGTTTTGAGTTTAGAGTAGGCAAACTGATTTGGATAAACGAAAGTAAGAACTTCAGAGTTTTAGAATTTATCATTCGCAGATAGGCAGACCATGGGAGAGGAGTTTGTTAAGGGGGTTCATGAGTCGGTTCTAATTTAACACTTTTTCATGTACCTGTTTCTCTGGATATATTCATGATATCTTCATACTTTTTTTTTTAAATTCTTTATCTACTCTTCACATAACCACTGAGCGAGTTTCAACTCTGTTGTGTAAATATTATTTTACCTAGAGACAATATAGCAAAACAGTTTTTTAACGTAGAATACGCTTTAGCCATGGACTAACTAGCTGAAAATGGAACGCGGGATGGGAACGAAATGTGTGACATTAACATGACAACCAATAAACATATCACCAGATGTTTATTGCGACAAACCCGTTTGAAGTGAAGTGTTTCATTTTTCAATGAAATAAACCGTCGTTTTTCTATTGATTTGCGCACGTTTGTATTGATTGTCACATACAAGAATGCGGATTATCGTGGTGGATCGTGCATTGATTCCATATTCGCCCGCCTTATCAATAACATCGTTAGTGTACGTTACTTAAACGCTAATACACGTTTGATAATCACCGTTGAACGTTCAGCAGTTCAGCGTCCAATCGAGGCTAAAGCGTATTCTACGTTTCTATACTTGAAGCAGCAGGCTCTAAATAAAAACAAAAAGGGGGGTCCAGGGGGCACAGCCCCTTGGCGAGACCCGTAGGGCCGAGTTTTTAAATATTTTTCATGCTTATGTTTTTTTAAATTCTAGTCATTTTCTGTTGGGAATTTTCCGTCCAAACTTGTTCAATGACTGTAACAAACCCCTCATGACAATATAAAAAAAAATTTAAGTTGCCAGCTCTATTGGCTGTCGAGAAACAGGTGCTTAAGTGACGAAAAACAGGGGTTTTCCGGTTTGGGGAAAAACCGCGATTTGTGACAGGTTGCCGTTTTTCGAGGTATTTGATCGATAGTTCGTAATTATTTCATATTGAAGGAATTTAAAATGAGGTCTGATTATTTCTTATTTATGATTCTTATCAGTCAGTGTTTGCACCGGTTAGTCAAGGTTATTTCATATCACGTAGTACTGATGAGAATAATGGTTATACACTATTGGTTCACTTGATTTCTTCATTAGTCTAGTGCTATGCTATTTTTGTACTATTTGGTGGCATGGTAACCTGGGCTGGAACCATGGAGTAGGACATAGTATACCAATCAGAACTTATGAACAGCGAAAGAACGGTAGGTAGTTACAGAAATATAGAAACCTGGAGCGGGAAACGGCTATCCCCCGGAAACAGCGATTGGCTCCTCAATCTTTGAAAATTCATCTCTGCTTTCCACTGCTCAAATTTAATACTTTTATATACCAAAATGTCTGGGAAAACATGCAGAAATTTATAAAAATAAAAACGAAAAAAGTCTAAAAATTTTCGATTTTGACTCATGAACCCTTCACGGGCCAGGGCGTGTCCTTAGAAGGGAAGTACGTCGAGATGGGAGACAACACCCCAGTCGGGAAGTGTCTCTCGTCGATCTGGGGGGTGAAGCTTGTTCTGCCTATCGTTTGAACGTTTATCAGAATAACAAATTATGAATATTCAGTATGGTTCGCCATAAAAATGGATATATTTTTCCATCCTAAAAAATTTACTTATTCGTGATATTTTCATACAATCATGAGGTAGACATTCATATCTACAAGTATTTTGAAGAGTGGAATGTAATATTAGTTTGTCCAGTTAGCGAGCGCATTGAGAAGAGCGTTTTTAGGTGAGTTGTTTTAGTTCGACTCACTTTGAAGAGTTACTCTTCCTATCACTAGTACAAATATACTCCGAAAACGCTGCAAATTATTACACAATGGTTTATTATTTTCTATATAGATCACTCGTCTACAAAATCACCAACCATCCAATATGAAGGAAAAAAAAAATCAAAAAAAATCAAAAAAAACTTTAAAAAAAAATCAAAATTACCAACCATTGATTGCATTTCGGTCAGCTCTAATTTGAACGGAGATTAGGCCTCTTTTGCGATTCACACTCGTGTTTTGATTTATATATATGTATATATATATATACATTTCAATATAAACCCTTAAATTTTCGTAGGGAGCGAACGGTTTGTCCTACAGAGCTCCGCCTGGTCTCAAAAATTCTAAAAATTCTATAGAATCTTAAATTGAAGGAAAAACAATACCTTTATATCGAAATTTTTTGAGTTAGAGCGTTTTCAAAATTTCAAAATTGATTTTGGAACCCTTAGAAGTGACCTACATCAACCAAAAGCTTCGGAGCACAACTAGACCCCAAATGGAGCCTACATACCAAATTTCATCAAAATCGGTCAATGCTAAGTGGCAAAAGTGCCGCGGACGGCGGACAGACGGCCAAATTTTTATTCGATTTTTGGATTCTACGTACCTTGAAACGTAAACCATCAAATTTTGAGGGGGTGTTAGAATTTTTTTTTTTTTCTTGGTCGATTCCAAAGGTTCATTATTGAAAATAATAAACCAAAAAAGGACTCCAGAAGAGTTCGCATGCTTTTCATTTCATTTTTACATTCATTCAACAAGGTGCTTACCTGTTGGTGTTCGTCTCGACAACTTGATAGCTGACGGTTTTAACCAGGATCTGAAGCGTGGGAGGAAGTGTCGGTCGACTTTGGGTCAGGTCCACCGTTTGTTGAAGATTCGCCAAGTTGACCAACGCTATGATGGTCGGGTTGTCGTTCAGTTCCCTGAACATACATAGAAACACCATTATGCATTATTCAACGTTTGGAGGGTAAGTGAGGGCTCTGCTCAAACTGATCGCTTATTCATTATCTTTATTGATTTCGTCTTTGCCTTTTCGGTCAGTAGAAGTAACGGTGGGTACATGTGAAAAAATTAAAACTCATAATCAAAATTGAGAACAAATTTTCACTTGTGTTGATAATTGTCACGTCAGAAAACTTTCGATGAGATCGTGAAAATTAATTGTGTTTCTTATTGAGGAATTTATCAGTTGCATTGCTGTAAGTACATCCAATTGTGCACCAACTAGGACTAAATGGCATTCTATATTTATGAAGAAAAACTAATTTGTCATCATAATCAAGACATTATTGTCTTTACTGTTTATTGCTATCAACCGAGAGAGAGAGAAAATTTGAGATCAAATAATGAAAAGTGAGTGTCTGCATCGAGGAAGACGAAACGAATGAAAGGCCATTACTCATAGAATCCTGTTGAAAAAGATTTTGTTAGACCACACGTCAGTTTGTTCGACAGAGAGCCCTCGTCCACATTCCCTAAATCGTCACCTATGTAGGCAGACCTTTTTGGGAAATTTCCTTCTATAATTTCATAGATTTGTTTTTAAACAAAATATTATTCCGTGTCAGAATTTTTTCTGATTGTGATCAGTTACGTGACATTGTTAAGGTTCCTTCAGCTTTTGATGTAATTGGCTGGGACTGTGTGAGTTTAGCCCCTTGATGGTGCAATGGCTTCCACAGCCTCAACCCGATAGTCGCAAACTGGAATTCATCGAAAGATCGATTCCTGGTCGACCAAGGAATGATGGGCAAAACACTAGATGCAATGCAGATTTGGAGCCCAAACGGAAATAACCCAAAGTTGTTGAGCTGTTGAGTTGTTGAGTTGAGCCCATACGGGAATAACCTGAAGACAAATTGTCCCACGCCCACCTTTTGTCGCTGCTGTGTTCCTTGGGTGTCCACGGGCCCCTTCTGCGGTGGATGGAGAGCTACCTATGCGATCGCTGGATTGTTGTGCGTGCAAGAGGAACCCTGTCACCACCTATCTCACCAACATCGGGCATACCGCAGGGCAGCCATCTTGGACCTCTTTGTTTTCTTATGTTGATTAACAGCGTCACAGAGGTGTTCAGTCCCACGGGGTGTCTGCTGTTTGCGGACGACCTCAAGTTGTTCTGCCATGTCAGGACTCAGTCTGACTGTGCGGCTCTGCAGATGGCGATTGGCAGGCTGGAGGACTGGTGTGTCGCCAATCACTTGTACCTGAATCCTGGCAAATGCACAGTGGTGACCTTCCATCGGCTGACTGGGCCCACAATCTTCCCGTACATTCTCTGCGGCTCCCCTCTTCAGCGTTCCACCCGGATCAAAGACCTTGGTATTTGGTGTGATGATCAGCTCGGCTTCATAGAGCACATCGAGGTGGTTGCGGGTAGAGCCATGCGCACGTTGGGTTTCCTGAAGCGGAACACAAGGGAATTCACTAGTCTTCCAGCCATCGTTTCCCTGTACAAGGCGCTCATTCTTCCAATTATGGAGTACACGTCTACTGTCTGGTCGCCCCATTATGCCGTGCACAAAAATCGTTTGGAGAGGGTCCAGCATAAGTTCCTCCACTACGTTGCCTTCAAATTAGGTATCCCATCTGCGGAGGTCGACTATGATTCCCTGCTGGAGTGGTGTAAGCTGAGTACACTTGAAACCCATCGTACATCCGCCGGTCTCGCCATGCTGTACAGGGTCACAAATGGAACGATTAACTGCCCGTCATTGCTCTCAAGGATCTACTTCCATGTTCCACGCGAAGCTGCCCGCTCATCTCCTCTCTTCTATGTTCCGTTTTCCCCCTACAATTACCAGCGAAATCGACCCCTCTACCGTCTACCACGCAGTGCTAATCTTTTTTCTCCCTTCACCCAAATTTTGACTTTTTTAACTCCTCCCTCGCAGTATTGAAGTCACTAGTATTAAGTCAGTAATAAAGTCCCTCGCAGTATTTAAGTCCTCCCTCGCAGTATTAAAGTCACTAGTATTAAGTCACCTCTGATGTGTCTGCAGATAGTTCAACATTTAGTATACTATTGTATTGAATTGGGCTTGCCCGTACTTGATTAAATAAATAAAATAAATGAATAAGTAAGATTGTCTGTGCATTTCATCATGATTGGGTCAGTATTGGTAGCAGGCAAAAACCGAAATTTTTAGCGTATCTACCAAAATTATGCGAGGAGCCCTCACGACTTTGGATGTTGGTCTCCCTACCTAAACAGTGAACTTCATCTGCTTCTGTTTCAAGAGGAACCATTCAGATGTATAGGAATAACCTTAACAATTCTGGACAACTTCATGAAAATCACATGCTTCCCGTAATGTACTCGGAGCAACCAGAAAACAACTTTAGCTAGTAATTCGACAAAGTCGTACCTGTAAACGACCAAAGAGTTGCCTAATGCTTCAACGGCGACACTCCTCCTATCCATAGCATAGCTCTTTCTCAGTTGTGTCAAGCTCTTGAAGACCTGCAGGTGAGAGACGTTCGAGAGCTTCTGTGCGTCGGCGTTCACGTCCCAGTAGCCAGTGGCGAGTGGCAGCCACGGTCGGCTATTATTCGTAAAACCTACAAAAGAGTGAATACAAAAATTAAGTCAAACGGGCGCAAACACAAGAGGTAATTTTCTTATGAAGGGCCAGGAACGGTCCATAGGTAGAGTACTAATAAAGTGGTAATAGATAGTAAAATAAATTCATATTTGCTGTAAACTTCTGGATGACTCATAATGGTGCCTCCAGAAATTGTTCAGTTGATGGTCGATAGAACGGAGCGCAACATCACGAGACAATGTCATATTAGAACCACTTCCAGTCCCTTTAGAAACTCGATTGGTCTCATGCAATGCCTTGTCCAATACCAAACGAATACACTTCTTATGTACTTCTTCTGCGAACTTGAATATTAAAGTACTTCTTCGTGATCAATGTCATTCTTTCCCTCTGAGGGGTGGCCGAATTGACCTCTACAGTAAATGTGCGAAAACAGGTAAGTACTTACCTAAGAATATTGTTCTAATTTTTTGACTGCTGAATAATGACAATAGGTGTTAAGGCTCATGAGGTTCAATCAGATGAATAAAGACACTGTTAGGCCGACGTTTTGGTATATTTATATACCATCTTCAGGGCTATAATGAACATTAAAAACCCAGAGGGGTACATACATATTAATGTCGGCCTAACAGTGTCTTTATTCATCTGACTGAACCTCAAGAGCCCTAACACCTACTGCCTAAGAATATTGTTATAGGCCAGTCAGTGAGTACTGAGTAAATAGAGTAACGTCTTTACCTCCGTTTTCGGTGTTGTTCCAAGGCATGGGAGCTCGTTCTGGATCCCTGCTGGCGGCCAAAAACTGACCTGACGTCGAGTTCAGCCCCACAGGATCCACGCCCTGATCCCTTCGCAGCATGCTGTCCTGTAAGAAAGATTGAATTATTATTATGAAATGGCTGATTTCCCGTTCTTCCAGTGTAAATACACGAAGAACAAGAATATAAGGCTTGATATTCATAGGATTAAGTCTACCTGGAGACCGATTTCGTCACCGAAGTAGACCACAGCAGTCCCTTTCAGCATAAGTTGGAGAACGTTCATTATGTCGGTGTGTTCTGGTGTCAACCTGGATGCGATTCTATGCTGGTCGTGGTTGCCCAACTGCAAAACATACAAAATTCAAGAGTTCAAAATGTCTTGCGGTCCATAACCACTTACTTCCAAAACATTCACACCCTTAAGATATATTTCCAAAACAAACGAAATGGAAAAAAAAACCCGTTTTTGAGAGAAATCGGAGTGAATTTTTGGAGCGGCCCAACCCGCACAAATCCAAAGAATTTCATCGAACAGAGGACGATCCATAGGATGTTTATTGTAGGATTTAATGTATAGTTTGTATATCAGTGAGGGTCATAATAGAAAAGAACGCACCATTCCCTATGTCCAACTCAGGAACTTGCTGACCACATTGGTTGTTAAAATCTGGCGACTTTTAAGAACAAATGATATTAGGTATAAGTTCGTTTAAGTATTGAGTGTCACAACATGAAGGAGCATAGGTATTAGCGATAATCACGTTTTTCAGGTTAGTTTTATACGCTCAGGTAGACGAAATTTATAGAAGACTATCGGATCATCTTGACCAAGTTATGACTGGAAAGTTTACCAGAATAAAAATATAAAGTATTTTTGATATTTTGTCCGTGGCTCCTGGTCATCCAAATGTCAAGTGATGTACAATCCGGTTTGTAATGTACACCTAAATACTCTCTCTAGGTTACTAGCTCAAGCTTTCTGTTGATGTCACTCGTAGGTCACCCGTGTTCTATGGACATTGAAATGTGCCTACTTATTCACACACTGCCGATACCGTTGTTAACCTTCCTATCTTCTTAAAATGTTATAAAATAAAGCCACGTTCTGGTCGATCGTTTCTCAGCGAATGTATTGCATTATTCCTCAATAATGGTGTTTAAATTCTTTACTTTCCACCAGAGTGAAGTGAAGTCCGGCTTGCGCCGTCGGCTATTTACAAGGGACCCTTCGCTAGGTAGGGAAAGACCTTTAATCTTTTGAGCCGAGGGAGTCCCTCAAGTCTGGAAGGAAGAGTTGTGGCGTTCATTTGTCGTAAATGGTAGGCAGCCACATTACAAAACCTGTATGAATTATGTTTGAAATTTTATTCGACCCAACTGGTCACGAAAGATGGTTCATAATCCTGTAAAATGCAGATGTTTATTTTCGACTCGAGTAACATTCAATTTGATTTTCAAAAAACATTTTCCCAAACGAAGGATTCTCATTTCAATCACCTCATTGATTTCTGGTTTGAAACAAATACGCGAGCGACCGTGTAAAACTGTGACCGAGTTGCTATAAGTATCTGAAAATCCGGGTGTTCAGGAAAAAGTTTTGGAAAATGGGAAAACCGTTTGGAATTTTCGACGAAATGAGGTAATTCTTGGTTACTTCAGGTCCTCTAATGCAGACGTTTCTAGCGGTTGGTAAGAAAAGCTCATTTTCATAGATATTGTTTGGGTCATTATTTTTGCACTTGTGAAATCGTTGAAAAGAGATTCTTGTGGCTCTCGAAAAAATCCAATAATATTTAGGTGAGTTGATAGCTTTCGGAAATATTCGAAACGTACCTACTTTATGAAATGAGGGGCTCAGGACGGTTACTCTTCGCAGCTTGCATTTACCTACTACAAACGGAGCCAATTGTTCCTAGCGATCTCAATGGTGATGTGCCACGAACCGCCACCACTCAATCAAAATTGAGCTCTGTACGAGTCGAGTTATCCTACAGGATATAACCTCCTGACAAAATTTTTAAAAGGCAGTCAGTATCTATATCGACAAACCTCTGGTCTTCTTTGATCACCAAATTTAAGAATCAGGAAAAAGTACTCACAACGAAGTTGGCCTGTGCCCAACCTCCGGTCGGCATGGCCAGGTTGTACCAGTTGTTGATTATGGTGGCCCATTGGGAGGCGTTCGTTGCCAAGTTGCCTTGAGTAATCCAGAAGAAATTGAATGGGAATGTAGAGATCGGCGCTGTGGAGTTTCCGTAGTACTTTTTGACGTCGTCATAATCGCTGTTGTAGCTCTCAGTCATCATTATTCTGCACAAAGGAAGAATTTTGTAGAGCTCAATTCAATTAGATTGTGATACTATGCTTAGTTAACGTCGAGCTACCTCCTGCCTTACTTATTATTGTATTTGTACTTTGTGCTGCCTTGTAGAAGGATTATGAATAAATATTTTATTATTGTTATTTTATTAAAGGGATAAATGCTTATGGAATTCAATGCACATAAAAAATTATTGAACGAGTGATTGAAAACTGAATTTCCAGAGAAATTCTAATAGGGTATTTGAGAGGAATCAAATAAATAATATTAAAGAATCTTTGTACAGAAAGTGCGGGAGAGCTCAGACGAGAAAAGTAGGACACTTCGTCAAGTGACTTTTCCTGAGGGATGGACGGGGAAGATCAAGATGGAAAGAGTTCATGGCAGTAAACAAGACGGCAAGCCTTCTCCTAGAAGTTTTATTGGGACTTCACTGCGACATTCATGACTGTCGCACCTGCCAAATATGCAAAGAAAGTGAAAGAAAGCGTAAAAAGTAAGCTCCTATACAAATCTGTATTCGAGAATTACCCTTGCAACTGACCAATTCCATTGCCAATTCAGACATCTAAAACTGTGGCTTGTGCGTTGGTGGATGACGTAATTAGTAGCTTCGGTGTACCCCGTGTGACCCAATCATCAATAGACGAGCCTTGAAGGAAAGGCTAAAAAAACTAGGTGTTTGCCAGGAAAAAATATAGATTCATCGTAAAAGTTTTAATAATGCTAGGTATAAGATTTCATTACATCCATCGTTCGGTCGGATGTGAGTTCATCGGCTGCCCACATAGTCGGCGGAAATTTCGCATGCGAGAATATGTAATTGTCAGTAAGATAATCGCAGAAATCAGTCACTTTGGGGCTTATGTATGAGGGACACACGGACATAAGGTCCTCTACAAAACTGTCTTCAATTTGATCCGGGGGTAGTAGTGGGAGTCAACTACGCCACTTGTTACAGTTCAAGTATTCTACAAAACTGCACTTGTAGAATTTGAAGTTTTATAAACTGCTAACTCGTTGCCTCGCTGTCCCACGATGAACGACACTGGATGCATAGCTACGAGATTTTAAAGGAGAATGTTTTCTGGGTCGAACTCGCAATACTGACCCCCCTACTGATAGCGAATGAGATAACAGATCGACGGTGCAGTCAATCGTTTGACCCTTGACTACCTGAAACAGCAACAAGTGCAGTCGATACTCACCCTTTTCAAGGAGTAACCAAGTTGGGAGCTGTCAAAACCTGTCAAGTTACTCCTCTACACCATCAGAGTGAACTCCTAGAGGAAAGCCTAATTAATAGCACAGGCTGGGAGCGCTTGTCCAAATGGTAACAGCTCACCAGCAGGACTGGGATGATCACCAGCTAGTGGCTATACTGGCATATGGGGCCTCAGTGTACCTGCTGGGTACTCCCTTGTGATATACTTGGGATTTGTTAATAATTAATTGTTTCCGATGGAAAGCCTTTCTGAATAATTTCCTACAAGCCTGATCAACTTGAGGTTTTTTCCAGGCGGTATTTTCATATTAATGACTCGATACGAAAAGTATGTCAGCCTTGTCTATATCTGCTTTTACAAACAAAGTTGCGGTCACTGGTTCCAGCTCAATTCTGTACGAATGGGTTGGTGTCTTTATCTTGACGTATTTGTAATCAAACTGAAGCTCAAAACCTAGTTTCATAGGGAATCACATACTATCATCTTCTATGGCGCTCGTCAAAGTATGCTCGAGAGAGTCTTTGCCATGCAGAAGCGAGCGATTCGGGTTCTCACTGGAAGACCTCCATTATCGTCATGCAGAGGTATATTTAAAAAAGAGAATTTCTTGACTCTTCCCTCGCTCTATATCCTTGAGATTGTTTTGTTCCACAAGAAGTATCGGCATCTCCAGCAACATGTTCAGCACAACCATGACACTCGCTATCGACATGAATTGCACCCTGTCCCCCGTCACAACACAGAATTTTTCAAGAACAGCCTGGAGTACACGACCACAAAAATTACCAACCATTTCGTGCTCCATAACCAGCAGATCCCCATGGAACAACCAGTGAGTTCCCTCAAGCCAAAACTTAAAGATTTTCTATCCCAGAGAGAGTATTACTCAGTGGAAGAGTTTTTTCAATCAAGGACAAGCTGACTGTTATTTTTATTGTTTGACTGTTGACTCTATTGTTTTGTTTGACTATTGCTCTACCATTGTAACAATGTGTGCTACGGCAATAAAGATTATTATTATTATCTTATCCTCTCCTATTGTAAAGCCGTTGGGCCCCAGGAGGTCAAACCGATAGCTCAACTGCCACATCGACCTTTCCCGAAATTATCATTCCACACCTTCACATAATGTAACCCCCTCTACGTCTTGATGTCTATAGTAGTATGTTGTAGCATAGAATTAAGACAGTCTTGAGTTTCAACTAGTAAAGTGTAATTCTTGTCAATATAAGTTTCTCCTTGAAACTTGTGAGTCCTTTCTTTCTACCACCTACACGGGCTTCCAGTGAAAACGAATCCATTTTAATTTTCTTTAGAGCATCACACCCCAGTAAATTCTCAAATGTTATTGGCATATCTGAAGTGGAATTCAAAACTCAATCAACAGGTACCTTTATGTTTTAAATAAACAGATCTACAGTCAAGTTTTTCTAAAAAAAATATAACCCTGTAAACAATACCTATTAGAATGTACTTTAAGGTTCCATGGTCTCCATCACATCACTAAAGCTTCCAGGTTCTCCTAAACACTCACTTAGTGACGTTGTCGTGGGTGTAGGCGTATCTGTCGAGCAGTTCTCTGAACTGCCTGAGGACGTCGAAAGTCTTCGGCTGCTCGGCTGTCATCGTGTGGTTGTAGGAGCCGTAAGAGTACGTCGGACCTCCCAGGTAGGGCTCGTTGTTCCAAGAGTCGTTTTCCTACCATCGCGAACACCGCATCCATTCGGAACCCTTGAACGCCTTTGTCGAGCCAAAAAGTGAGCACTTCCTGGTATAAAGGAGAGGAGAGAATTCAATGTCCATCTTGAAAACATCTTTTGGGAGCATAATTATCTGTTTCCCATTATTTCATTGATAATCAGCTATCATCCATCACACTCAAAAGTAGCCCTTGCATTGCACATTCAAAGGATAATCAATAGCTGACATGAAATCATCATACCTAGGACCCAAAACAAACGATCTAGTCACAAGAAGGTGGAGTACAATTCCACAAAGTTTATGATCTATTTCTTGGAGCCCCAAACATATTAACCCACTAAAAATGAATTTTTAGAAACGAATGAGACCACCCAAAACTCTGTAGGACCAACCGTTCACTCCCTATGAGATCTCAAGGGTTGGTCTTACGATAAATCAGAAACACGAGGGTGAATCGCAAAAATCTCCGATGCGACCAAAATGAGATCGTTGTTCGTTTCTTCGAGTTTTTTTTGGTTCATTATTTTCAATAAACAGCCATTGGAATCGAGTAAGAAAAAAAATTGTAACCCCCCCCCCCCCCCAAATTTGATGTTTTTACGTTTCAAGGTACATTTTTAGCGAATTTTCAAGGAAAATGAAGCTATTATTGTCAATAATATCATTCATGATATTTCATACATATTCTGATTAGGAATTTGAAATTGTTCAAAAATTGATGGCACCATGACATCAAGCAACATATGATACTGACAGTGGAAAGACGCGTACGAACACTGAGACCAAAGAAATGAGAAAACCAATCTGAAACGGTGGAAGTCTCGGAAATACTATTCGATTTTTGGATTCTATACACCTTGAAACGTAAACCATGAAGTTCAGAGGAGATGGGAGGGTACAATTTCTTTCTTGCTCGACTCCAAAGGATTTATTAATGACAATAATTAACCAAAAGTGAAATTGTTATGTTACGTTGAAAATACTATTATTTATATTTTTATTAGCCTGAAGAAATAGAAAAGTTAGTAAATGAAACCGTACCACCAAAAAGTACGAATGTAATAAGTAATAATAATTATTACCATATTCCCATATCCCATATTCAACCAAAAAAAAAAATCAATTATTGATATTTTGTTATTGAATATGGGATCTCTGGGATCTTGATGGGCATGCAAGATCTACAAATGAATAATTCGAGAGCTTACTTTCATGGCGGTACGACTCGTTCACTTCTGTAGTTCAAATCGGGCTGATACTTGAGAAACTGGTGCAAGTAAACGCCTTCCTCCCCTGGATGATACTCCCACATCGAACCGTTGAAATTTGAAACCTGAAATCAACATCAAAGGTACGATGTAATCGTAGTAATTGTAATTCCAAAACGTAATGAATAGCGCCCAAAGGGTTGAATGACCTCTATCACTCTCTTCTATAACACATTGACCGCCATGTTGACTTTTGTTGTTTGAGTCATCTACACTATCAAGGCATATTCCAGGGTTTGCCTCAATTGAAGTGCTTATTTGAGTATTTACTTTCATCATTATTCTTAAATACTGGATTTGCCGTCTTACCCGACTCACATGTCTACCAATGTTTGGTTTGGAAATAATAATTGGGTTCAAAATCCTTAACTTCACACTTGTTCAAACAAT
>CM019182.2:53447593-53568039 GCA_009739505.2 Apolygus lucorum
CTAAATGATATGATTATTTAAAACGATTTAATTCACCCACCTACTTCAACACCTTTTTCCTCCTAAGATCTTCCGATATATCGAAATATCGATACATTTTGGCCCGATATATCGATGGTATCGTATCTCATTGACGATGTATCATTTGATCATATATCGATATGCTTCATTCGATATGCCTCCCTATAGCACCTCTGTGATTGTCATGTTTTGGGATAGCAACGCGGTTTCCATAGCCCAAATCTTAAATTCGTAGTGCCTGCAAACATATGGAGATAACTTTTACAATTACTATGGAGTGACTTAAACATTTTATTGAATTACTGAAGCGTGTCAGCCTGGTAGAGTCCCCAGAAGTAAGCACTTCAGGGCCCGAATATCCCCTTCATTGAGTCCCAGAAACGATCGGGAGAAAGACGAACCTCGAACCTCCGATCTGACTTCCTCCGGACCAATTCTAGACGCCTCCAAGATGCAGCATACCGCAGTTCTGTGCTCCAGTATGAACCGGAGTTAACCACTGAGTGGACAGGCTTCGTCGCTCACACAGCCAGGGATGGCAACGATATATCGATATATAAAAATTCCTTGTTATCTTCCTATCTTGCTATCTTCCTTATTCCTTGCTTCTTTGAATGAGAGGAGGAAAATAGCTGATATTTGTCAAAAGACGGTCAAAGACTTTGTCAAAGACTTTTTCTCAAAGTTAGAGTTTTTGTCCGACGGTCCGACTTTGTCAAAAGACTTGAAACTCAACTTTGTCCTAAGCTAGCGCTCAGCCTGAAAAGGCTAGTTGCACACGCTTAGCTGAAGAGATCCGAAAGATCGAAACGAAGTACCAAACTTAACTATCCATTGAAAATGGGAATTTGAAACTTTTCGACTCAACCCAAAAGCATCTTGATGCAGAAGGGGCAGTCAAACATTTGTTTCAGTGATGATGGGATTTTGGTAAACCGTTTTCGTCATATCTCGGTGACTGATCAGCAACGCGAATTTGAGAAGAAGTCTTTGACAAAGTCTTTGACCGTCTTTCGACAAATGTTTAAAGTCTTCGGAAATAGCTTCTTAGCTAAACTGACAAAGTCTTGACAAAATCTCAAATTTTGAGAAAAAGTCTTTTGACAAAGTCTTCGACCGTCTTTTGACAAATGTCGAATAAAGCAATAGCTGATATTGTTTTCCTAGTGAAATTGTTAAATGGCTCTTACGACTCACCCTCCTTGCTCAACCTTGTGAATATAAAGGTTCCATCCTACTCGACTAGGCCAAGAGACTTTTTCTCACCATCTTTGAGGGAACCAACTACTCTATGAATAGCCCTCTCACACGGTTTCAACGGACAGCAAACGAGTCGCCAGTCGACATTGATCCGTTTTTCGACTCTGTGAATAACATTAAATCAATGCTATCTAAATTTTACCTGCAGTATTAAATTAGTTTATTTCTGTCAAATTTGATTTCTTATTTATCACTTTCATTTTGTTTTTCACTTACTGTAGCTAAGAATTGTTGAAAAATTCTTAATATGTAATTGGGAATAAAATCCCGTAATGTTTAATAAATAAATTATATTGATAGATTACGGTTGACATATCGATATTGATGTATTTACCGATAATATCGTGACTTGTTTTCAACGAAGAAAAATTAATATTAAATTGAATGGATGAGGAGGGATGCCTAACATCAACGTCAAGTAATTTTATTCCAAATTTTGTAGGCATGTTGACTTCAGCTCAAACATGATGTGTACATTAATGGTTTACATCTACAGTGTCGCTCAGGGTAGAGATGAGTCGCTCATTAAAGATCCGGCTCTTCGAGCCGGCTCTTTCAGAAGAGCGATTGAACCACGGGTCAGCAAAAATGAACCGCGGCTCTTCGGATCTTTTGAGCTCAGTGCTGGTAGTGTTCGGTGAAGATCAGTTCTTCAAAAGAGCGAGTGAACTGCGGATCAGTAAAAATGACAAATGAATCGCGGTTCTTCGATCTTCGGATCTCTTGAGATCCAGTGAAATAAATGAACGGCGGCTCTTCGATCTTCGGTTTTTTTTTTAGATCGGCAGTGTTCGGGAAAATTAGGACCTCCTTTTCGTCAGCTAACTGTTGCCAACCCGTACGATAATTCCGAGGGAAAATACGATGTAAGTCGATCAAACAATACAATTTTGCGGAATTGTATCGTACCACCACATGCATTATTGTATTTTTGGTCGTAAACTTTACCGTATTTTTCCAGTGTTTTCTGTGACCCACTTTCTGATTCTTTCCGTTGTTTTTTCTCCCTGTTTAATTTTTACATCATGATTTTTTGTGAGGAGCTTTCTGATACAAGTTCAAAAGGCAAGCAAAAGCACATCCTCATCTTACCATTATTATCAATATTGAAGCTTACGTACTTATTGGTTCGTTTATTCTCTTTCAACTTGGTGACCTTAATTTCCGTTGTTGAATACCATGATATAACATCAAAATTTTATACTTACTAAGAAATTTTTTTTAATTGTGGTTTGTCATTAGAGGCATAAAAAAATGCAGATTTAATATAGGTAAATAAATATTTTACCAAAAAACTGTATTTTTAAGTCTTACTTATTCATTGCTTTAATCTTGTTCATTTACTGTTTTTCGTTGATTTTTTGAAGGATTTGTTGAGCATCTTTATTGAATAACAGCGCTTTTTGGGTTATTATTTTCAATAATGAACCATTGGAATCGAGCAACAGAGAAATTATTCCCTCTCGCCCTCAAAATTTCATGGTTTAGGATTCAAGGTAGTGTAGAATCCATTAATCGAATAAAAATTTCCGCGCAGAACTAAAACAAACCGTTGTGTAACAATTTGCAGCATTTTTAATCGTATTTTCATATCTACTATAAATACGAGCTCAAAAGAGCCAAAAAGAGCCACTGACCCGTCGAAAAGATCCGGATCTTTTGAATGAGCGGAGCGCTCAGAGCCGTTCTTCTTGGTGAACCGTTTTGCCCATCTCTAGCTCAGGGTTCAATTATTAGACTTGAGACAAAAATAATGGATGCTCGTCCAGATTAAAACTACCTACTATACGAAGTGATGCAGGTTTTCACAACAATTATTTTAAATTTTGAAGGACCATGCCTACAGTATACCCCAGTCAATTTATAAATCGAACATAGCAATGTCGAGGGTATTTACGATATTTTGTATGTTGTTAGCACCCCTGAGGGTAGTTTTTCCACAAAATTTGCAACCACGAAAACCCTGTGTTACTGACATAGTGCTCCCCCCCAGTAAATCCCCAGTAAATATTGGAAGAGATATTGCGCAGTGGAAGCGTGCTGGGCCCATAACCTAATGAAAGTGGTACACGGTGGAATCTTGGTGTAATATGAAAAAGAAAGTGTATTTTAAATTTGAGTTCGTACAAGTTGAACGAGAAAAACTAAAGTGCAAGATTTCGGGGAATCCGAAACATGGTAACGAAGAGAACGTCTTGTTAATAACAATAACTTGAATTATAAACAATAACGGAGGTGCGATATCTTTTCCAATAGTAAAACTTTTTAAATAGGTTAAATACTAACTTCAACCAGATTTTCCTAGTAGATCTTCCGATATGTCGAGTACCTATATCGATATATTTCCTCCACAGAGATGTTAGTAACGTTTCAATGGGGGGTGCGCCTTGATTTTTTTTAGATTTTTAATCGAAAGTAGACTACATTTTGAGAATTTTAGTACCAACCTTCTAGCGTGTGTAAATCTTTTCCTATGATTTTTCAAAGTTTCGACCGTTTATGACGTCACGCGCCCCTCTCGCCTGGGCGGGACCCCCAGCCCACTGTGACGTCATAAACGGTCGAAACTTTAAAAATTCATAGGAAAAGATTTACACACGCTAGATGGTCGCGGTTAGTACTAAAATTCTCAGAATGAGGTCTACCTTATATTAAAAATAACAATAAATAGTTTTTCCTCCCCAGGCGCACACCCTATTCACCTACCTACTTACTTCAACACATTTTTCCAAGTAGATCTTCCGATACATCGAAATATCGATACATTTTCTCCGATATATCGAAGGTATCGATATCTTATTGACGATATATCATTCGATCAGTTTATCAATATATTTCATTCGATATGCCTTCCCTACACACAGCGGAACCCACTCAGTGCAAAAACAGGGGACTGATACTTTTCATCTGTTCAAGCATCATTCGCCTATAGAATCAGTTTTCGACTTACATATCGGGTGTTCCCATCGATTCTGCTCTTGTTGGATGTAATGCTCACGAAATGATTCATTTATATGGAAATATTGTGATAGAATGGAACACACAATAAGAAAAAACAATATTATACTTAGAATGTGTCATATTTTAATGTGGCAGGATGATGCTACTAGCATAACAGTATCGCAATAAAACTTTGCAAGATGTATTAAATAGTACGGAATTACACCTGTGCACACAATAGCATCTGTACAATTGCAAGAAATAAAGGTAAGAACTTCTTTTACAATTGAAGTGCTAAAATATAAATAAGAAACGCAATTTGTGAAGAGGTAAGTCATTATGTAAAGCCACACAAATGCTTATCTATTGGACTAAGAGCATATACTGCATGTATGTCTTCTGCATTTGGTGAAAAATGAAACTTCTCTGTAGGATTGTAGACTATTATACAGCTGAGATGTAAAAAAAGCTATTAAGTTCAAGGTATCCTTGATCTAGACGTGGCTGAATTGCAACTTACTACCTGTAAAACATTTTTACATACTTTCCTTCCATTGGTTTTCACACGTACGATTCATATTAAATATGAGCAAATTTTGCTCATGGCACGAGACAGATTTTTCACCAACAATTACCCACGATTTTCCTGGTGAAGTTATTGTGTATTTTGCATAAATCAAGTATATTTTGTGCAAGACGTTCGCCAAAATCAACTCGACTTCCGCCTATTAATCAATATTGATTGAGAATTTCACGGCCGTATTAACGTTTCAAAGTTTGAAAAGCGTTCCGAGAAATATTTGAAATGCCGTTGAATAACCGATATAAATATACAACCATGATTGAAATCTCACTACACTGAAGCGTCTATAAATTAATAAATTATGTACAAAGTAGTAAGGTGGTGATCACTTAACATGAGATCCACTGAATATGATGTTGATGAACTTTGAGGATCTTGACGATCATAGATATGCAGAGGCGTTCTTCTCTTTTTTCGAATCAGAATGTCTTGAGTACGAGGCCTGACAGCGGTGGGAGGACGATGTTGGAGGAATTCACAACAGACGATGTGCTGAAATAAAATAAAAATTGTTCTGACTCCAAGGGAACGTTCAACACAGGACAAGATCTGCTTTTCTCCGCCCTCTAGACTATTTTGACTACCGCATGATTTTACACCCCAGCTATAGTGTTTCAAATTGGCTGTGACAGTTGGTGAATGTCTCCTTTAGAAACAATTTAGAATTTGAATGTCGATCGTTGAGAGAAACCAAATTGAGATTGTTTTTTAGGAGGTCTCAGTCGGTCGCCGTTCGTTCCTCGTTCCGGGTTAGTA
This sequence comes from Apolygus lucorum, assembly GCA_009739505.2. Taxonomy (NCBI): domain Eukaryota; kingdom Metazoa; phylum Arthropoda; class Insecta; order Hemiptera; family Miridae; genus Apolygus; species Apolygus lucorum. The sequence goes on from CM019182.2 coordinate 53,453,154, forward strand.
TTTCTCTAAATTGTAGGGGAAACATTTTGAAAGTTGTTACTAAATTTGAAATTCTCAAGGATTTTAGAAATTCATTAGTGCATGGGCCTAGGGAATTGAAAAACTGAAATATTGCCGCTGCAATCATCAAAATCGAACAATGATTGCTAGAGAAAACGCTGCAAATTATTACACAATGGTTTATTATTTTTAATTTTTAGGACGTCCCACAGTAAGACTTGGGCGTCCTTATGCGATCGATCTGGGGTAAAGTTGGACAACACTCAACAGAAAAAAAAAATAACCACACAGTAATCCGTTTTAGACCATTCTGAATCCAAATCCGCGAAAAAAACCATAGGTGTATGTCTGTGTGTGTGTGTGTGTATGTGTGTGTGTGTGTGTGTGTGTGTGTGTGTGTGTAACAAAATCTTGTGTACTCTGCACAGGCCTTAGTTCTCAACCGATTTTCCTGGTTCTTTTTTTGTTCGTCGCGGAAAACTATCTAGTTGTGCACTACGTCGCCGGAATTTCGAATTTTGCCTTTTAAGGGGAGGAAAGGGGGGGTTAATGCTCGAAAAACATGCGTTTTTGGGCATGATCTTGTGTACTCTGCCCAGGCCTTAGTTATCAAACGATTTTCGTGGTTCTTTTTTCGTTTGACGCGGAATACTATCTAGTTGTGCACTACGGGCGCCGGAATTTTGGATTTTGCTTTTTAAGAGGGGGAAAGGGGGGGTTAATGCTTAAAAAACGTGCGTTTGCGGGCATGATCTTGTAAACTCTGCCCAGGCCTCAATTTCCAACCGATTTGCGTGTTTCTCTTTTTGTTTGACTCAAATAACTTCCGAGTTGTACATGATTTTACCAGAGTACCAAAATTCGCAAGGGGAGGGGGTGAGTGGGGGGATAATATTCACAAAATATCCAATTTTTCAATATTTCGGTTCGTTTACTGCTTACTAACTGTCCCCAAGCTTTGAAATTGAGGAAAAATTCTCATTATACCTCCGGATTTTCATGAATTATTCTCTGTACCACCATGGAACTAATATTGGTGCCACCATGGTGCCAGGACATGGTGCCATAATGCCATAAACCGCTTATTTCGTGTTTTCTTTTTTTTTTTTTTTTTGTTTCACCTTGAATACGGATGTGAATTTGACGGACTGCCTACCAAAACTAACAGATGAAAGTTCAATGTTACGACGTATTTCCGCTTTGGTGCCAGACTGGCACCATTGTTGGCGTTGGGGAGGTGGTGGTGGTGGGGGGGGGGGGGTGAACTCTAATTCGCATGTTGGGTATCGTAGAGCATGGATTTTAAAATGCTCTTCAGATTCGAGGCTCCCATGCGGCTAGAAATGTTAAGGTGGATAATGGTGGGGGGGGGGGTCAGTATTTCTTGCCTAAAGTACTAATAAATAAATTACATCGAGTGAAACAGTTTTATCACTCAACAACTGGTTAAACTGATCTAATGCTTATCCAATGGGACGTCCCCTGGAATGCATGCATTACTAAACAATATGTTTCTATATAGATCACTCGTCTGCAAAGCCACCAACCATCCACCATGAAGAAAAACATCGATCGCATTTTGGTCAGCTATAATTTGAACGGAGATTAGGCCTCTTTTGCGATTCACACTCGTGTTTCTGATTTATCGTACGTTCAAACTTTAAATTCTCGTAGTGAGCGAACGGTTTGTCCTACAGAGCTCCGGGTGGTCTCAAAAAATTCTAAAAATTCTATAGAATCTTAAATTGAAGGAGAAACAATACCTTTATATCAAAATTTTTTGAGTTAGGGCGTTTTCAAAATTTCAAAATTGATTTTGGAACGCTTAGAAGTGACCTACATCAACCAAAATATTCGAGGCACAACTAGACCCCAAATGGAGCCTACATACCAAATTTCATCAAAATTGGTCAATGCTAAGTGGCAAAAGTGCCGCGTACGGCGGACGGACGGCCAAATTTTTATTCGATTTTTGGATTTTACGTACCTTGAAACGTAAACCATCAAATTTTGAGGGGGTGTTAAAAAAATTTTTTTTCTTTGTCGATTCCAAAGGTTCATTATTGAAAATAATAAACCAAAATGGAAAAACCCGTTTACTCAGTTATTTATTACTATTATTATTGTTATTTTTTAAATTTATTTATGTATTTATTTATATATTTTTTTGAACGAGACTGAGACCCTTTTAAAGTTGTAAGATTGATTGGAACACGTTTTTATGGGCGTCGCATTTCAATCTTAGAGCTTGAAATAAGGATTTAGCACATTGACTATTTACCAGTAGGACAGAGATCAGTCAATGGACGTCTTCATTTCCTTCTGATAAATTGTGAATTGAGAAGTATAACTACCAGGTAGCAAAACAGATTCTGAGTTTAGAGCAGGCAAACTGATTTGGATAAACGAAAGTAAGAACTTCAGAGTTTTAGAATTTATCATTCGCAGATAGGCAGACCATGGGAGAGGAGTTTATTAAGGGGGTTCATGAGTCGGTTCTAATTTAACACTTTTTCATGTACCTGTTTCTCTGGATATATTCATGATATCTTCATACTTTTTTTTTAATTCTTTATCTACTCTTCACATAACCACTGAGCGAGTTTCAACTCTGTTGTGTAAATATTATTTTACCTAGAGACAATATAGCAAAACAGTTTTTTAAAAATATTTTTCATGCTTATGTTTTTTTAAATTCTAGCCATTTTTTGTTGGGAGTTTTCCGTCCAAACTTGTTCAATGACTGTAACAAACCCCTCTTGACAATATAAAAAAATTTAAGTTGCCAGCTCTATTGGCTGTCGAGAAACAGGTACCTTAGTGACGAAAAACAGGGGTTTTTCGGTTTGGAGAAAAACCGCGATTTGTGAAAGGTTGCCGTTTTTCGAGGTATTTGATCGATAGTTCGTAATTATTTCATATTGAAGGAATTTAAAATGAGGTCTGATTATTCCTTATCTATGATTCTTATCAGTCAGTGCTTGCACCGGTTAGGTTAGGTTATTTCATATCACGTATTAGGTACTGATGAGAATAATGGTTATACTCTATTGGTTCGCTTGATTTCTTCATTAGTCTAGTGCTATGCTATTTTTGTATTTTTTGGTGGTAACCTGGGCTGGAACCATGGAGTAGGACATAGTATATCAATCAGAACTTATGAACAGCGAAAGAACGGTAGGTAGTTACAGAAATATAGAAACTATGAACCTGGAGCGGGAAACAGCTATCCCCCGGAAACAGCGATTGGCTCCTCAATCTTTGAAAATTCATATCTCTGCTTTCCACTGCTCAAATTTAATACTTTTACATACCAAAATGTCTGGGAAAACATGCAGAAGTTTATAAAAATAAAAACGAAAAAGTCGAAAAATTTTCGATTTTTTCGATTGGCCTGAGGTGGGAGACGACACCCCATTCGGAAAGTGTCTTTCGTCGATCTGGGGGGTGAAGCTTGTTCCGCCTATCGTTTGAACGTCAGAATAACAAATTATGAATATTCAGTATGGTTCGCCATAAAAATGGATATATTTTTCCATCCTAAAAAAATGTACTTATTCATGATATTTTCATACAAGCATGAGGTAGACATTCATATCTACAAGTATTTTGAAGAGTGGAATGTAAAATTAGTTTGTCCAGATAGCGAGCGCATTGAGAAGAGCGGCTCAGTTTTTAGGTGAGTTGTTTTAGTTCGACTCACTTTGAAGAGTTACTCTTCCTATCACTAGTACAAATATACTCCGAAAAAAAGGACTCCTGAACAGTTCGCATGCTTTTCATTTCATTTTTATATTCATTCAACATGGTGCTTACCTGTTGGTGTTCGTCTCGACAACTTGATAGCTGACGGTTTTAACCAGGATCTGAAGCGTGGGAGGAAGTGTCGGTCGACTTTGGGTCAGGTCCACCGTCTGTTGAAGATTCGCCAAGTTGACCAACGCTATGATGGTCGGGTTGTCGTTCAGTTCCCTGAACATACATAGAAACACCATTCTGCATTATTTAACGTTTGGAGGGTAGGTGAGGGCTCTGCTCAAACTGATCGCTTATTCATTATCTTTATTGATGTCGTCTCTGCCTTTTCGGTCAGTAGAAGTAACGGTGGGTACATGTGAAAAAATTAAAACTCATAATCAAAATTGAGAACAAATTTTTGACGTGATAACGTCTTATAAATTGGTTTACCGGGAGACACTTCAAGAAACTGCGTTACGCTCCGCTCACGGAGGGGGTGCAGCTCGGCGCTCCCTAAAGGCGGGCGGCCCCTCCCCTTCCCGGCGCTCACAAAAGCGGGAGCGCCCCGCCCCCCTTCCCTGGCACTCACTCCCCCCCCCACCCATGGGAAATACCTACTACCTACGGGAAATACCTACTCTGTGCAACTTGACAAAGAATTTTATTTTATCCTTCTTCCTACTATACGAATGAATATTAACATTAAAATTATTTTACCACTCAAAGTCGTTGTCACGTAAAACTTTCGCCCGTATACCGACTTTACAGGCAACAACATAGGGTTTTTTACTTGTGTTGATAATTGTCACGTCAGAAAACTTTCGATGAGATCGTGAAAATTAATTATGTCTCTTATTGAGGAATTTATCAGTTGCACTGCTGTAAGTAATTCAATCGTACACCAACTAGGACTAAATGGCATTCTATATTTGTGAAGAAAAACTAATTTATCATCATAATCAAGACATTATTGTCTTTACTGTTTATTGGTATCAACAGAGAGAGAGAATATTTGAGATCAAATAATGAAAAGTGAGTGTCCGCATCGAGGAAGACGAAACAAATGAAAGGCTATTACTCATAGAATCCTGTTGAAAAAGATTTTGTTAGACCACACGTCGGTTTGCTCGACAGAGAGCCCTCGTCCACATTCCCTAAACCGTCACCTATGTAGGCAGACCTTTTTGGATTTTAGTAGGGAAATTTCCTTCTATAATTTCATAGATTTGTTTTTAAACAAAACATTATTCCGTGTCAGAATTTTTTCTGATTGTGATCAGTTACGTGACATTGTTAAGGTTCCTTTAGCTTTTGATGTAATTGGCTGGGACTGTGGGAGTTTAGCCCCTTGATGGTGCAATGGCTTCCACAGCCTCAACCCGATAGTCGCAAACTGGAATTCATCGAAAGATCGATTCCTGGTCGACCAAGGAATGATGGACAAAACACTAGATGCAATGCAGATTTGGAGCCCAAACGGGAATAACCTAAAGTTGTTGAGCTGTTGAGTTGTTGAGTTGAGCCCAAACGGGAATAACCTGAAGACAAATTGTCCCATGCCCACCTTTTGTCACTGCTGTGTTCCTTGGTGTGGATGGAGAGCTACCTATACGATCGCTGGATTGTTGTGCGTGCAAGAGGAACCCTGTCACCACCTATCTCACCAACATCGGGCATACCGCAGGGCAGCCATCTTGGACCTCTTTGTTTTCTTCTGTTGATTAACAGCGTCACAGAGGTGTTCAGTCCCACGGGGTGTCTGCTGTTCGCGGACGACCTCAAGTTGTTCTGCCATGTCAGGACTCAGTCTGACTGTGCGGCTCTGCAGATGGCGATTGGCAGGCTGGAGGACTGGTGTGTCGCCAATCACTTGTACCTGAATCCTGGCAAATGCACAGTGGTAACCTTCCATCGGCTGACTGGGCCCACAATCTTCCCGTACATTCTCTGCGGCTCCCCTCTTCAGCGTTCCACCCGGATCAAAGACCTTGGTATTTGGTGTGATGATCAGCTCGGCTTCATAGAGCTCATCGAGGTGGTTGCGGGTAGAGCCATGCGCACGTTGGGTTTCCTGAAGCGGAACACAAGGGAATTTACTAGTCTTCCAGCCATCGTTTCCCTGTACAAGGCGCTCATTCTTCCAATTGTGGAGTACTCGTCTACTGTCTGGTCGCCCCATTATGCCGAGCACAGAAATCGTTTGGAGAGGGTCCAGCATAAGTTCCTCCACTACGTTGCCTTCAAATTAGGTATCCCATCTGCGGAGGTCGACTATGATTCCCTGCTGGAGTGGTGTAAGCTGAGTACACTTGAAACCCATCGTACATCCGCCGGTCTCGCCATGCTGTACAGGGTCACAAATGGAACGATTAACTGCCCGTCATTGCTCTCAAGGATCTACCTCCATGTTCCACGCGAAGCTGCCCGCTCATCTCCTCTCTTCTATGTTCCGTTTTCCCCCTACAATTACCAGCGAAATCGACCCCTCTACCGTCTACCACGCAGTGCTAATCTTTTTTTCTCCCTTCACCCAAATTTTGACTTTTTTAACTCCTCCCTCGCAGTATTAAAGTCACGAGTATTAAGTTAGTAATAAAGTCCCTCGCAGTATTAAAGTCCTCCCTCGCAGTATTAAAGTCACTAGTATTAAGTCACCTCTCATGTGTGCTATAATTAGTCGTTAATTCCTTCTTTGTCTTATTTCCTATATTTAACTATCTGCAGATAGTTCAACATTTAGTATACTATTGTATTGAATTGGGCTTGCCCGTACTTGATTAAATAAATAAAATAAATAAATAAGTAGATTGTCTGTGCATTTCATCATGATTGGGTCAGTATTGGTAGCAGGGAAAAACCGAAATTTTTAGCGTATCTATCAAAATTATGCGAGGAGCCCTCACGACTTTGGATGTTGGTCTCCCTACCTAAACAGTGAACTTCATCTGCTTCTGTTTCAAGAGGAACCATTCAGATGTACAGGAATAACCTTAACAATTCTGGACAACTTCATGAAAATCACATGCTTCCCGTAATGTACTCGGAACAACCAGAAACAACTTTAGCTAGTAATTCGACAAAGTCGTACCTGTAAACGACCAAAGAGTTGCCTAATGCTTCAACGGCGACACTCCTCCTATCCATAGCATAGCTCTTTCTCAGTTGTGTCAAGCTCTTGAAGACCTGCAGGTGAGAGACGTTTGAGAGCTTCTGTGCGTCGGCGTTCACGTCCCAGTAGCCAGTGGCGAGTGGCAGCCACGGTCGGCTATTATTCGTAAAACCTACAGAAGAGTGAAACAAAAATTAAGTCAAAAAATTAAGCACGAACACAAAAGGTAATTTTCTTATGAAGGGCCAGGAACAGTCCATAGGTAGAGTACTACTAAAGTAGGAATAGATAGTAAAATAAATTCATATTTGCTGTAAACATCTGGATGACTCAAAATGGTGCCTGCAGAAATTGTTCAGTTGTTGGTCGATAGAACGGAGCGCAACATCACGAGACAATGCCATATTAGAACCACTTCTTGTCCCTATAGAAACTCGATTGGTCTCATGCAATGCCTTGTCCAATACCAAACGAATACACTTCTTATGTACTTCTTCTGCGAACTTGAATATTATAGTACTTCTTCGTGATCAATTTCATTCCTTCCCTCTAAGGGGTGGCCGAATTGACCTCTGCAGTAACTGTGCGAAAACATACGTAGGTAAGAATATTGTACCTAAGAATACCTAAGAATATTGTTCTAATTTTTGCCTAAGAATACCTAAGAATGTTGTTCTAATTTTTCGACTGCTTGATAATGACAATAGGTGTTAAGGCTCTTGAGGTTCAATCAGATAAATAAAGAAACTGTTGGGCCGACGTTTCGGTATATTTATATACCATCTTCAGGGCTATAATGAACATTAAAAACCCAGAGGGGTACAGACATATTAATGTCGGCCTAACAGTGTCTTTATTCATCTGACTGAACCTCAAGAGCCTTAACACCTACTGCCTAAGAATATTGTTATAGGCCAGTCAGTGAGTACTGAGTAAATAGAGTAACGTCTTTACCTCCGTTTTCGGTGTTGTTCCAAGGCATGGGAGCTCGTTCTGGATCCCTGCTGGCGGCCAAAAACTGACCAGCCGTCGAGTTCAGCCCCACAGGATCCACGCCCTGATCCCTTCGCAGCATGCTGTCCTGTAAGAAAGATTGGCATATTATTATGAAATGGCTGATTTCCCGTTCTTCCTGTGTAAATACACGAAGAAGAAGAATATAAGTCTTAATATTCAAAGGAATAATGTCTACCTGGAGACCGATTTCGTCACCGAAGTAGACCACAGCAGTCCCTTTCAGCATCAGTTGGAGAACGTTCATAATGTCGGTGTGTTCTGGTGTCAACCTCGAGGCGATTCTATGCTGGTCGTGGTTACCCAACTGCAAAACATACAAAATAATTTCATTCACATTCAATCATTTAATTTCAATCATCATTTCATTCAAATTCAAAAGTTTTATTGCAAAACATTCAAAATCAGTTTCAAGAGTTCAAAATGTCTTGCGGTCCATGACTACTTACTTCCAAAACATTCACACCCTTAAGATATATTTCCAAAACAAACGAAATAGAAAAAGAAACTCGTTTTTGAGAGAAATCGGAGTGAATTTTTGGAGCGGCCCAACCCGCACAAATCCAAAGAATTTCATCGGAAAGAGGACGACCCATGGGATGTTTATTGTAGGATTTAATGTATAATGTGTACATCGGTGAGGATCATAATAGAAAAGAACGCACCATTCCCTATGTCCAACTCAGGAACTTGCTGACCACATTTTGGTTTATTATTTTCAATAATGAACCTTTGGAATCGACCAAGAAAAAAAAAATTTTAACACCCCCTCAAAATTTGATGGTTTACGTTTCAAGGTACGTAGAATCCGAAAATCGAATAAAAATTTGGCCGTCCGTCCGCCGTCCGCCGTCCGCCGTCCGCCGTACGCCGTCCGCCGTCCGCCGTACGCGGCACTTTTGCCACTTAGCATCGACCGATTTTGATGAAATTTGGTATGTAGGCTCCATTTGGGGTCTAGTTGTGCCCCGAAGCTTTTGGTTGATGTAGGTCACTCCTAAGGGTTCCAAAATCAATTTTGAAATTTTGAAAACGCCCTAACTCAAAAAATGTCGATATAAAGGTATTGTTTTTCCTTCAAATTAAGATTCTATAGAATTTTTAGAATTTTTGAGACCACGCGGAGCTCTGTAGGACAAACCGTTCGCTCTCCACGAAAATTTAAGGGTTTATATTGAAATATATATATATAAATCAAAACACGAGTGTGAATCGCAAAAGAGGCCTAATCTCCGTTAAAATTAGAGCTGACCGAAATGCAATCGATGGTTGGTGATTTTTTTATTTTTTTTTTTGGATTTTTTTTTATTTATTTTTTAATTTTTTATTTTTTTTATTTTTTATTTTTTTTATTTTTCTCTTTATATTGGATGGTTGGTAATTTTGTAGACGAGTGATCTATATAAAAATAATAAACCGTTGTGTAATAATTTGCAGCGTTTTTAAAATCGGGCGACTTTTAAGAACAAATGATATCATGTTTAAGTTCGGATGCTATTGAGTGACACACCCCATTGCTTCTCTCGATCCCGTGCAGTTGAGGCTCAACAAGGACTTGATGCTCTCAAGATATCGGGAGGAGAAAATTTCGAGTTTTGTGCTTAAAGCCAATCAGTCGGAAAGATACACGCTATACAGGGTGCTTGATCCAAGTGTCAAGTGCGCCAGTTTCTCCAGACAAGTTGAGGGTGTGGGACTGTATGAGGCCCGATGGCTCTTCAAGATTCGTTGCGAATTGCTCAACCTCAATGCCAGGCCGTACAGTCCCAGCCCTCGGGATGAGTGCTCCTTGTGCAATCTCCGGGTGCGTGAGGATGTTTTTCATTTTTTATGCATATGCCCCATTCTGCGTGAATTTAGGTGGCCTTCTTTTGGCAGTAGTACCCTATCCCGTGATGAGGCTATCGCTCTGCTGAATGGGGAAAGAGGGTGGTCATGCTTGATTGATTTCTCCAAATCTGCGCGGAAATATCGGAGGTTTCTTGCGGAACACTTCAATTTCTGAGCTATTGTATTTTATTTTGTATTTAATTGAACCACATCTCCTTTAGAACAACATCTCAATAATATTTTATTTTTATCTTTTCAAAATTATACCTGGGCCTTTAAGTATGTTCCTCTGTACTCTGTCATGCAGACTATAATTTTCATTTCAAGTAAATAGTAGAAAACTTAGATTTAAGGAAAGGTAATTCCTGAACCTCCGGCAGACGGTTAAAGAACCCATGCCGTAATGTTTATACTATAATAATATTATAGTATATTAATTATAAATTATAAATAATACTGCCTTTACATATTATGTAAAGGCAGTATTATTTCGTATTTCGCCAAATAAACGTATTTCTTCTTCTTCTTCTTCTATTGAGTGACACAGCATGAAGGAGCATAGGTATACGCGATAATCACGTTTTTCAGGTTAGTTTTATACGCTCAGGTCGACGAAATTCATAGAAGACTATCGGATCATCTTGACCAAGTTATGACTGGAAAGTTTACCAGAATAAAAATAGAAAGTATTTTTGATAATTTTTCCGTGGCTCTTGGTCAGTCAAATGTCAAGTGATGTACAATCCGGTTTGTAATGTACACCTAAATACTCTCTCTAGGTTACTAGCTCAAGCTTTCTGTTGATGTCACTCGTCGGTCACCCGTGTTCTATGGACATTGAAATGTGCCTACTTATTCACACACTGCCGATACCGTTGTTAACCTTCCTATCTTCCTAAAATGTTATAAAATAAAGCCACGTTCTTTTTGATCGTTTCTCAGCGAATGTATTGCATTATTCCTCAATAATGGTGTTTAAATTCTTTAGGTGATGAGCCCAGAAATACGCGGAAAGTGTCAGTCTTGAAAGTATCGAGTTTTCTGTTCGTGAGTTGTGCCCGTTTTTGCGATAAAGTCCCGTGTTTCCGATTCCGTGATCACCATGGCAAATTCCAATTATCGGATCGAGCCGCTTTCGAGAGAAAACAACGACACCTGGAAATTACAGGCTCAGGCTGTTTTGATAAAATCTGGTTTGTGGAAGTATGTCTCAGGCGCAGAAAGACAACCAGCAATTTCACACGAAGATCACGCGAAATGGCAAGAAATGGATCTCAGTGCAAGGTCGGACTTAACTTTAATTATTTCCCCCGGTGAATTGCGTCATATTAAGAGTTGTAAAACGTCAAAAGACGTATGGGAAACGTTGAAAAATACGTACCAGAGTAGAGGGCCGGCACGAAAAGCCACCCTTCTCAAACAACTTGTTCTGCACCGCATGTCTGATGGTGATGATGTTCGTTCACATCTTGATAAATTCACTGATGCCGTTGATAAATTGGATGAAATTGGCGTTGAAATAAACTCTGATCTTCTCAGTATCATGATGTTGTACAGCCTGAGTCCCTCTTTTGAAATTTTTAGAGTAGCTATCGAGTCAAGGGATGAATTGCCCAAGCCAGAACAATTAAAAATCAAGATTTCGGAAGAATATGATTCCCGGATGAAAAACGTTGAAACACCAAATGATAATAGAAGTAATGCATTTTTAGCGAAAAATTCCTACAAATTTTTCAGAAACAAAAACTACAATCAGAACCCAAAGGTTACTAAAAACAGACCCAAATGTGGATACTGTCATCGTTTAGGGCATTATACAGATAAATGTTGGCACAACAAGGAAAATAGAAAGGAATCCACATCAAAAGTAGAAACTGTTTCAAAAAGTGAATCTACATTTAAAACAGAGGGTCCCTGTTTTTCTTTTGGTAACCTGCCTAATCAGTCGTCATCTTGGTGCCTTGATAGTGGATGCACTTCCCACATGTCCCATGATTGTGAAATGTTTTCAAATTTCGTTCCTTACGAGGGCAATAATTCATTAACTTTAGCTTCAAAAGACCATTCTACAAAGATTTTGGGCAAAGGGACCATAAAAATTGAAATGACCGGTGATGGTGTTGTTAACTTACCAAACACTTTGCATGTCCCTGATCTTACTTCGAACCTTTTGTCGGTTAGTAAAATCACTGATAAGGGTTATGAGGTGGTCTTTGATAATTATGGAGCTAGAGTCACAGATGATCATGGAAAGTCTATATTGAGTGCAAAGAAACGAAATGGTTTATACTATGAGGAAGTCGATACTGAAGCAGAAACGTCAAATTTGACTGTGGAAAACAAAATTTTGGAATGGCATAAAAAACTTGCTCACATTAACGAAAGAGACTTGAAACATGCTTTAAAGAACAAATTACTGGACGGTCTGAATTTTAATATTAATAATGACAGCAATATAATAATAATGATGACAGCATCGGTGACTGTGAAACTTGTATTGCAGCAAAAATGTCTCGAATTCCATTTCCTAACAGTTGGATATTCTGGAAATCGTGCATTCAGATGTCTGCGGTCCTTTCCGCACTGAATCACTGGGAGGAGCACGATATTTTGTGACATTCACGGATAAAAAAAACAGATATTGCCGTGTTTATTTCATGAAAATGAAAAATGAAGTTTTGGAATTTTTTAAAATTTACAAGAATGAGAGTGAAAATTTTACTGGCCATAAAATCAAGTTTCTGCAGACCGATAATGGTGTTGGTGAATACTGTAATAAAAATTTCACGGAGTTTTCGCGGAACCATGGAATTCAGCGCCGACTCTCTGCCCCTTATACACCTCAGCAAAATGGATTGAGTGAAAGGCTAAACCGAACTTTACTGGATAAGGCCAGGTGTATACTGTTGGAATCGAAGCTACCATCTAGTCTATGGGCAGAAGCAGTCTATTCTGCAAACTATATTTTAAAACGCTGCAAATCATTGCTCAAAGGTTTATTATTTTCTGTATAGATCACCCTTCTGTATAGATCACTGGTTCTCCATCAATAGCACCTACCACCATCTGTATTCTCCATTGACCTTCCCTCTCAAATTTCAGCTTCCTGCGTTCAACAGAAGAGAAAATGGCCTTGGAGCTCACTCAGCTGATCAGTGACCACTCATGCGCCTTCAGCATTATCCATTGACCCACCCTCTCAAATTTCAGGTTTCTGCGTCCAACAGGAGAGGAAATGGCCTTGGAGCTCACTCAGCTGATCAGTTACCACTCAGGCGCCTTCAGCAATCTCCATTGACCCTGCCTCTCAAATTTCAGGTTCCTGCGTTCAACAGGAGAGAAAATGGCCTTGGAGCTCACTCAGCTGATCAGTGACCACTCAGGCACCTTCAGCAATCTCCATTGACCCGCCCTCTAAAATTTCAGCTTCCTGCGTTCAACAGGAGAGAAAATGGCCTTGGAGCTCACTCAGCTGATCAGTGACCACTCAGGCACCTTCAGCAATCTCCATTGACCCGCCCTCTAAAATTTCAGCTTCCTGCGTTCAACAGGAGAGGAAATGGCCTTGGAGCTCACTCAGCTGATCAGTGACCACTCAGGCGCCTTCAGCATTCTCAATTGACCCGCCCTCTCAAATTTCAGGTTCCTGCGTTCAACAGGAGAGGAAATGGCCTTGGAGCTCACTCAGCTGATCAGTGACGACTCAGGCGCCTTCAGTATTCTCCATTGACTTTTGATTATGGAAATTTGATTACTGGTTACGCAGAAGGCAAAACTGTATACAAATCGAAGAAATGAACAGCGATCGCATTTTAGTCAGAAAAAATTTCAACGGAGATTAGACCTCTTTTGCGATTCACACTCATGATTCTGTTTTATCGAAGGAAAACCTTCAAGTACTCGTAGGGACTGAACGGTTTGCCCTACAGAGCTCCGGGTGGTCTCAAAAATTTTTAAAAATTCAGTACTATTTAAAATTAGTGAAAAAACGATACCTTTATTTCGAGAGTTTTCGAGCTAGGGCATTCTTGGAAATTTCAACCCTTAATTTTCACCCCTTAGAAGTGACCTACATCAACCAAAAGCTTCGCGGCACAACTAGACCCCAAATGGAGCCCATATACCAAATTTCATCGAAATCGGTCCATGGTAACTAAGAAAAGTGCCGCGTACGGCGTACGGCGTACGGCGTACGGCGTACGGCGTACGGCGGACGGACGGAAATTTTTTTATTCGATTTTCGGATTCTACGTACCTTGAAACGTAAAACATCAAATTTTGAGGGGGGGTTAAAATTTTTTTTTTCTTGCTCGATTCCAAAGGCTTATTATTGAAAATAATAAACCAAAAAACGCTTGCATACGAGTCTGCAACACATTGAAACATTTTCATGCCCCCCCCCTCCCCTCCCGACACATGAACTACATCGCCTCAGCTAATCAGGGAGCTCGATTTTCGACTCAGCTGATCTGGGAGCTCGATTTTCGCCTCAGCCGATCTGGGAGCTCGATTTTCGACTCAGCTGATCTAGGAGCTCGATTTTCGACTCAGCTGATCTGGGAGCTCGATTTTCGACTCAGCTGATCTGGGAGCTCGATTTTCGACTCAGCTGATCTGGGAGCTCGATTTTCGACTCAGCTGATCTGGGAGCTCGATTTTCGACTCAGCTGATCTGGGAGCTCAATATTCGAGTCAGCTGATCTGGGAGCTCAATTTTCGACTCAGCTGATCTGGGAGCTCAATTTTCGACTCAGCTGATCTGGTAATATCAAACTGTAAAGTACCTACCTACCTAACAACTTCACTTCTGATGGTCATAATCATCATTGTGGCGACTTGGGACAAATATCGTTGCAACAAATATCGTTGTAACAAATATCGTTGCATCAAATTTCGTGACGATTTTTTTTTTATGTGCCATATGAAAGACATGAAAATGTCAAAACCGGTCGCCATCTAGAACTTTGGATTCTGACACTCCATATCACAGATGGGTTGGAAATATTCCATCGGTTCGTCATTTTCATATCTTCGGAAGTAAGGCTTTTGTGCTAAATAAACGTCCTGGCAAGAGTAAATTTTCAGCCAGAGCTACTCCAGGATTCTTTGTTGGATACTCAGAGGTTGCCAAAGCCTATCGAATCTGGATTCCAGATCTCAAGAAAATTGTTACAAGCCGTGAAGTGAAAGTCATTGGAAAAATGTACAACAGTCCCGAAACTTATTGTGACGTATTTGATGAAGAGCTATCGGAGGGTATGGTTACTGAATTGCCTGTTGAACCGAAATCTGTACCTGTTGATTTTCATCAGATAGACAATCAAGAAGCACCAAAGTCTGATAATCAGTCACATCAGCTTGAACCCAATCAGAACACGTTAGAAGGATCTTCAAACCCTTTCCTTCAGCTTACAGAGTCATTGGAAGAAAGACTCAAACGAAAGAAGAAGCTACCAACTTGGATGGATGATTATCATGTTTCGTTTCATTGTGTTGAAAATAATTCGAATTCTCAGCCTCAATAATATTTTTCATATTATGAAAAACGAGAGTGGCACGAGGCAATAAAACAGGAAATAAAATCACATTTAAAGAATAATACCTGGACAATTGTTGACAAAAAGAAAGGAATTAATGTAATTGGAAATAAAATGATACTTAAAGATAAGTTTAAAGCAGATGGGACCCTGGAAAGGAAAAAAGCCAGACTGGTGGCACAAGGTTTTGGACAACGTCCATTTGTTGATTATTTTGAAACGTTTGCCCCAGTGGTCAAATTAAGCTCCATTCGTTTGTTGCTTGGAATAGCTGCTGAAAAAGAGATGACTGTCTCTCAACTCGATGTTTCCACCGCTTTCTTAAATGGAGACATACATGAAGACGTCTACATGCGATTACCCCAAGATATTGAAGTATTCCTAGAAGAAATTAAGAAAGACAACAGCGAGCCAAATGAACTTCGAATGCAGGCGAAACGCATGTTTGATGAAATTTGCTCCAAGGGCGCAGACAAAGTTTGTAAAATGAATAAAGCCCTGTACGGTTTGAAGCAGTCCAGTCGTCAGTGGTTTCACAAACTTGACAGTCGCTTGAAGGAATTGCAGTTCAGACCATCGGTAGCTGACCATTGTGTTTACACTGATTCGACAGGGGGAGTTCTTATTGCGGTATTTGTCGATGATTTAATTGTTGCTTCGTCCGATGTTCATGCATTAAATGACATAAAGGGACAATTAATGCAGTCTTTTGACATGAGAGACCTGGGAAGTCTCAACTATTGTCTTGGTGTTGAGTTTACATGCAATAAAGGTCGAATCACTGCAAATCAGATAAAGTACATTGAGGAACTCCTAGAAAAATATAATATGAATGACTGCAACACTGTAAGTACGCCCATGGAAGTAGGATTCAAACTTAATAGAGAGGAAAAGGTGGAAGAGAGTCTACCCTACCAAAACTTACTAGGCTCACTTATGTACCTTTCAGTTGCCACTAGACCTGATATTTCTTTCAGTGTGAGTTACCTGAGCCAATTCTCAAACTGTTATGGTAAATCTCACTGGCTTGCAGCCAAAAGAATACTTCGCTACCTTAAGGGCACTAAAACTGTATCCCTAGTATACGAAAAGTCCAAGAAGCCTATAATTGGCATGGCTGACGCTGACTGGGGATCATGTACATTGGATCGGAAATCGTACTCGGGTGTCTGCTTCATCTACGCTGGAGGCCCTATTAGTTGGTCATCAAGAAAGCAGACGACCATTGCCCTTCCAACCGCTGAGGCTGAGTATGCTGCGTTAACTGAATCTGCCAAGGAGGCAATTCACCTCAGGCGTTTAGCTGAGGACATGGGAGCGCCCCATAGTTCAATTGTGGTGCTAAATGATAACCAAGCTGCTCAACATATCGCCATAAACCCAGTCGTCAGCAGTAAGACGAAACACATTGCTATCAAGCAACATTTCATAAGAGAGGCAATTGATAATGGCGACGTCATCCTCCAGTATCAGCCTACCAAGGAATTAGTAGCTGACCTCTTGACGAAGAGCCTTCCTGCGCCACAACATTCTCATCTGCTTCACAAAATGGGTCTACGAGTTTGCGCTTATCCTCGTGAGGGGGAGTGTTGATGTCACTCGTCGGTCACCCGTGTTCTATGGACATTGAAATGTGCCTACTTATTCACACACTGCCGATACCGTTGTTAACCTTCCTATCTTCCTAAAATGTTATAAAATAAAGCCACGTTCTGGTCGATCGTTTCTCAGCGAATGTATTGCATTATTCCTCAATAATGGTGTTTAAATTCTTTACTTTCCACCAGAGTGAAGTGAAGTCTGGCTTGCGCCGTCGGCTATTTACAAGGGACCCTTCGCTAGGTAGGGAAAGACCTTTAATCTTTTGAGCCGAGGGAGTCCCTCAAGTCTGGAAGGAAGAGTTGTGGCGTTCATTTGTCGTAAATTGTAGGCAGCCGCATTACAAAACCTGTGTGATTATGTTCGAAATTTTATTCCCAACTGGTCACGAAAGATGGTTCATAATCCTGTAAAATGCAGATGTTTATTTTCGACTCGAGTAACATTCAATTTGATTTTCAAAAAACATTTTCCCAAACGAAGGATTCTCATTTCAATCACCTCATTGATTTCTGGTTTGAAACAAATACGCGAGCGGCCGTGTAAAACTGTGACCGAGTTGCTATAAGTATCTGAAAATCCGGGTGTTCAGGAAAAAGTTTTGAAAAATGGGAAAACCTTTCGGAATTTTCGACGAAATGAGGTAATTCTTGGTTACTTCAGGTCCTCTAATGCAGACGTTTCTGGCGGTAGGTAAAAAAAGCTCGTTTTCATTGATATTGTGTGGGTCATTATTTATGCACTTGTGAAATCGTTGGAAAGAGATTCTTGTGGCTCTCGAAAAAATCCAATAATATTTAGGAGAGTTGATAATTTTCGGAAATATTCGAAATGTACTTTGTGAAATTAGTGGCTCGGGACGGTTACTCTTCGCAGCATGCATTTACCCACTACAAACGGAGCCAGTTGTTCCCAGCGACCTCAATTGTGATGTGCCACGAATCGCCACCAAGTCAATCAAAATGACAAAATTTTTAAAAGGTAGTCAGTATCTAAATCGACAAACCTCTGGTCTTCTTTGATCAACAAATTTAAGAATCAGAAAAAAGTACTCACAACGAAGTTGGCCTGTGCCCAACCTCCGGTCGGCATGGCCAGGTTGTACCAGTTGTTGATTATGGTGGCCCATTGGGAGGCGTTCGTTGCCAAATTGCCTTGAGTAATCCAGAAGAAATTGAATGGGAATGTGGAGATCGGCGCTGTGGAGTTTCCGTAGTACTTCTTGACGTCGTCATAATCGCTGTTGTAGCTCTCGGTCATCATTATTCTGCACAAAGGAAGAATTTTGTAGAGCTCAATTCAATTAGATTGTGATACTATGCTTAGTCAAGGTCGAGCTACCTCCTGCCTTACTTATTATTTGTACTTCATACTGCCTTGTAGAAGGATTATGAATAAAGATTTTATTATTGTTATTTTGGTTTATTTATTAAAGGGATAAATTCTTATGGAATTATGCACATAAAAAATTATTGAACGAGTGATTGAAAACTGAATTTCCAGAGAAATTCTAATAGGGTATTTGAGAGGAATCAAATAAATAATATTAAAGAATCTTTGTACAGAAAGTGCGGGAGAGCTCAGACGAAAAAGTAGGACACTTCGTCAAGTGACTTTTCCTGAAGGATGGACGGAGAGGATCAAGCTGGGAAGAGTTCATGGCAGCAAACAAGACGGCAAGCCTTCTCCTAGAAGTTTTATTGGGACTTCACTGCGACATTCATGACTGTCGCACCTGCCATATATGCAAAGAAAGTGAAAGAAAGCGTAAAAGGAAAGCTCCTATACAAATCTGTATTCGAGAAGTACCCTTGCAACTGACCAATTCCATTGCCGATTCAGACATCTAAAACTGTGGCTTGTGCGTTGGTGGATGACGTCATTAGTAGCTTCGATGTACCCCGTGAGACCCAATCATCATGGAACGAGCTTTGAAGGAAAGTTTTTTCAAGGAGTAACCAAGTTGGGAGCTGTAAAAACCTGTCAGGTTACTCATCTACACCATCAGAGTGAAGTCCTAGAGGAAAGGCTAAATTAATAGCGCAGGCTGGCAGCGCTTGTCCAAATGGTAACAGCTCACCAGCAGGACTGGGATGATCACCAGCTAGTGGCTATACTGGCCTATGGGGCCTCGGTGTACCTTCTGGGTACTCCCCTGTGATATACTTGGTATTTGTTAATAAATAATTGTTTCCGATGGAAAGCCTTTCTGAATAATTTCCTACAAGCCTGATCAACTTGAGGTTTTTTTTCCAGGCGGTATTTTCATATCAATGACTCAATACGAAAAGTATGTCAGCCTTGTCTATATCTGCTTTTACAAACAAAGTTGCGGTCACTGGTTCCAGCTCAATTCTGTACGAATGGGTTGGTGTCTTTATCTTGACGTATTTGTAATCAAACTGAAGCTCAAAACCTAGTTTCATAGGGAATCACATACTATCATCTTCTATGGCGCTCGTCAAAGTATGCTCGAGAGAGTCTTTGCCATGCAGAAGCGAGCGATTCGGGTTCTCACTGGAAGACCTCCATTATCGTCATGCAGAGGTATATTTAAAAAAGAGAATTTCTTGACTCTTCCCTCGCTCTATATCCTTGAGGTTGTTTTGTTCCACAAGAAGTATCGGCATCTCCAGCAACATGTTCAGCACAACCATGACACTCGCTATCGACATGAATTGCACCCTGTCCCCCGTCACAACACAGAATTTTTCAAGAACAGCCTGGAGTACACGACCACAAAAATTACCAACCATTTCGTGCTCCATCACCAGCAGATCCCCATGGAACAACCAGTGAGTTCCCTCAAGCCAAAACTTAAAGATTTTCTATCCCAGAGAGAGTATTACTCAGTGGAAGAGTTTTTTCAATCAAGGACAAGCTGACTGTTATTTTTTATTGTTTGACTGTTGACTCTATTGTTTTGTTTTGACTATTGCTCTACCATTGTAACAATGTGTGCTACGACAATAAAGATTATTATTATTATCTTATCCTCTCCTATTGTAAAGCCGTTGGGCCCCAGAAGGTCAAACCGATAGCTCAACTGCCACATCGACCTTTCCCGAAATTATCATTCCACCCCTCCACATAATGTAACCCCCTCTACGTCTTGATGTCTATAATAGTATGTTGTAGCATAGAATTAAGAGAGTCTTGAGTTTCAACTTGTAAAGTGTAGTTCTTGTTAATATACTAAGTTTCTCCTTGAAACTTGTGAGTCCTTTCTTTCTACCACCTGCACGGGCTTCCAGTGAACACGAATCCATTTTTAATTTTCTACGGACTTAGAGTTCTAATTCTTTAGAGCATCACACCCCAGTAAATTCTCAAATGTTATTGGCGTATCTGAAGTGGAATTCAAAACTCAACCAACAGGTACCCTCATGTTTTAAATAAACAGATCTACTGTCAAGTTTTTCTAAAAAATAATACCCTGTAAACAATACTTATTAGAATGTACTTTAAGGTTCCATGGTCTCCATCACATCACTAAAGCTTCCAGGTTCTCCTAAACACTCACTTAGTGACGTTGTCGTGGGTGTAGGCGTATCTGTCGAGCAGTTCTCTGAACTGCCTGAGGACGTCGAAAGTCTTCGGCTGCTCGGCTGTCATCGTGTGGTTGTAGGAGCCGTAAGAGTACGTCGGACCTCCCAGGTAGGGCTCGTTGTTCCAAGAGTCGTTTTCTACCATCGCGAACACCGCATCCATTCGGAACCCTTGAACGCCTTTGTCGAGCCAAAAAGTGAGCACTTCCTGGTATAAAGGAGAGGAGAGAAATTCAATGTCCATCTTGAAAACATCTTTTGGGAGCATAATTATCTGTTTCCCATTATTTCATTGATAATCAGCTATTATTCATCACACTCAAAAGTAGCCCTTGCATTGCACATTCAAAGGATAATCAATAGCTGACATGAAATCATCATAGGACCCAAAATAAACGATCTAGTCACAAGAAGGTGGAGTACAATTCCACAAAGTTTATGATCTATTTCTTGGAGCCCCAAACATATTAACCCACTAAAAATGAATTTTTAGAAACGAATGAGACCACCCAAAACTCTGTAGGACCAACCGTTCACTCCCTATGAGATCTCAAAGGTTGGTCTTACGATAAATCAGAAACACGAGGGTGAATCGCAAAAATCTCCGATGCGACCAAAATGAGATCGTTGTTCGTTTCTTCGAGTTTTTTTTTGGTTCATTATTTTCAATAAACAGCCATTGGAATCGAGTAAGAAAAAAAAATTGTAACCCCCCCCCCAAATTTGATGTTTTACGTTTCAAGGTACATTTTTTAGCGAATTTTCAAGGAAAATGAAGCTATTATTGTCAATAATATCATTCATGATATTTCATACATATTCTGATTAGGAATTTGAAATTGTTCAAAAATTGATGGCACCAGGGCATCAAGCAACATACGATACTGACAGTGGAAAGACGCCTACGAACACTGAGACCAAAGAAATGAGAAAACCAATCTGAAACGGTGGAAGTCTCGGAAATACTATTCGATTTTTGAATTCTATACACCTTGAAACGTAAAACATGAAGTTCAGAGGAGGTGGGAGAGTACAATTTCTTTCTTGCTCGATTCCAAAGGATTTATTAATGACATTAATAAACCAAAAGTTAAATTGTGATGTTACGTTGAAAATACTATTATTTATATTTTTATTAGCCTTAAGAAATATAGAAAAGTTAGTGAATGAGCCGTACTACCAAAAAGTACGAATGTAATAAGTAATAATTGATATTTTGTTATTGAATATGGGATCTCTGGGATCTATATGAGCATGCAAGATCTACAAATGAATAATTCGAGAGCTTACTTTCATGGCGGTAACGACTCGTTCACTTCTGTAGTTCAAATCGGGCTGATACTTGAGAAACTGGTGCAAGTAAAACGCCTTCCTCCCCGGATGATACTCCCACATCGAACCGTTGAAATTTGAAACCTGAAATCAACATAAAAGGTAGTAATCAGTAAGTAATCAACCTGAAATCAGTAGTAATTGTAATTCCAAAACGTAATGAATAGCGCACGAAGGGTTGAATGACCTCTATCACTCTAGTCTATAACACATTGACCGCCATTTTGACGTTTTGTTTGAGTTATCTACACTATAAAGGCATATTCCAGGGTTTGCTTCAATTGAAGTGCTTATTTAAGTAGGTATTTACTTTTATCATTATTCTTAAATACTGGATTTGCCGTCTTACCCGACTCACAAGTCTACCAATGTTTGGTTTGGAAATAATATAATTGGATTCAAAGTCCATAACTTCATACTTGTTCAAACAATTTGTTTTTTTTTCAGATTTTTAAAAATTAAATTTAGATGTGTTTGACAAATTTATAGAATATTTGAGCAGAAGGTACCTCAAAGGCCCTATTACAGTATGTCTTCTCAAGAATGATCTTTCCTGGGGCCTATCAGCAGAATGTGTTTATAAACTTAATTTTGTTGAAGTAGAAGAAGGAAACTTGAAAAATCCTTGGTGGGATTTAGGATAATTTGTTTTTCGTAAAGTAGGTACAAAACCAAGGAATATGGTGGTGCCACTCCTTCGAGACTGAATGACGAGAGAAGCCAAGGCACTCCAGGATACAATACTTGTCCAACGACTTCGAAAATCGGCTCATTCAAGATCCACTCCGCCCTCAAATCATTAATAAATTACAATCTACTCCTAAAAAAAAAAAAATTTTTTTTAAATTTAAAAATGGTGGAGAAGGTTCATTTTATAGAGGTATTTGTGCTGCCTTAGACAGTGGCGCCATCTCTGACGATGAGACCCAATTAATACCCTACAAGTTGAGAAATGAGGGTAGAAGGTACCTAGAAAGCCCTATTACAGTCTGTCAACTCGAGAATTTCTTGTGTGTTATTATGTTTTTATTATTACGATATTTTACACAATCTATACTGGAAGTATCAAGGTAGCCAACGGCCATCAATTTTGGCATAAAAACGGATAAACTCTTGCAGGTAAAATTCGGACTTCCAAAAAGATATCTCAGGATATTACGGGTAAACAAATTGTTTTAATTTTACGGAAATCTTCGTAATTGTTTGTATGCAAACACTACGTTTCCTTCAATATTGTTCATAACGTATGTTTCGGGTCGAGCGATGGGAGACAGATGCCGTGCCTGTCGTACTGGAAATGAACATCTTTATCATGTAATGCAGCAGTGTCCTCAGACTCATGGGGGCCGCATTCTACGTCATGATACGGTCGCCAATCAGATAGCAGGTGCTTTGTCATCTAGCGGCTGGGATGTTGAGAGTGAGAGATTGTATCACATGCCAAGTGACCAGGGTAAGAAGCCCGACATCGTTGCCGTCAAGCCCGACCAGACTTGCACTATCCTGGATGTCCAAGTTGTCAATGGCAGCTTGGACATGGAGCAGACTTGGCGGGCTAAGATAAGGAAATATGACACGAATGATTTTCGGCAAGCGGTGTCGGAGCTAAAAGGAGTGGCACCCAACAACATCAGGGTGATGGCTGCAACATTGTCATGGCGCGGAGTGTGGTGCGGGAAAAGCGCCACGGAGTTGCGCGAGTTGGGCATCTCGGTAGGCGTACTCCGTGGTATCACCACCCGCGTCCTGCTCGGCTCATATTTGAACTGGTGGTCGTTCTATAGAGGCACTTCCCTTCATCCCTCTCTCCCACCCCCACCTTCCTCATCTTCCCGAGGGCCGGCGTCGGGTGAGTCCTGGGCGTCCTCCCCATCTTTCTTGATTTATTTATTTATTTTTGTATTAATGGCGTGCCCCCTGCGTCTTTCAGGGTAGTTTTCTTTAAAAAAAAAAAAAAAAAAAAAAAAAGAGGGTAGAAGGTACCTAGAAAGCCCTATTACAGTCTGTCAACTCGAGAATTTCTTGTGTGTTATTATGTTTTTATTATTACACAATCTACACTGGAAGTATCAAGATAGCCAACGGCCATCAATTTTGGCATAAAAACGGATAAACTCTTGCAGGTAAAATTCGGACTTCCAAAAAGATATCTCAGGATATTACGGGTTAACCAATTGTTTTAATTTTACGGAAATCTTCGTAATTGTTTGTATGCAAACACTATGTTTCCTTCAATATTGTTCACAACGTATGTTTTGGGCCGAGAGATGGGAGTCAGATGTGTACCGTACCTACTCATATTGAATCACCTTCTGTTATGTACCGGTCTTCTTCTTGAAGACCCAAACCTCGTTTCCATCGGAGATCATAATTATGAAAAATTTTTCGTGTAAAACAACATCTTACCCAATTGTTGGGAGGGTACGGGTTGCTATTGTTGACTTCAAATGACGACGGCTCGTGCCAAACGTAGTATTCCGAGTATTCATTATTCCCCTGTGCCGACATCTGGAACCAGGGGTGCTGGTCCGAGGTGTGGTTCGGCACGTAGTCCATTATCACCTTGATACCTTTAATAAGCCAAAATGTTAAATTGTACAACATTATGTTTGATGTACCACTAATATTAAATATTTTGCTTTCGCGGTCACCAAAAATGAAGAGAGGCGATCACTTTTGGGAAATGAAAAAGAAAAATTCCTCCAAAATCAAAATTCCAGCTTGCAACTTGTTGCAATATTCTTCTTGAATGATGCAATAAATCGTTCTATTCTGAATAATATTCAATGCCTATTTTGTGCTAGCATGGATAACAAACATTATAGAAGCTTGAAGATCGCTCTAGAAAATTTTCATATTATACAAGATAGGTAGGTATATCTGGCAAACATGTTTACCCTCTGTTGGTCGTGATTGATCGACGGTTTTAAAGCATGTAGAAAGATAGAATGAATGTCAGCGATGCCGAGATCCACTTGTTCTGAGTGACACGAGGTAGAACATGCGGAATTATTCGTCTACTTGGGAAGCGTAGTAAGTTACTTGTTATGGCGGCGTGTCGGCGTGTGAAGGCGATCGGCTTCACGTCGGCTTGTCGGTTGGTCCCTACTAAACGAAGACAAAGGACGGGACAGCACTCGATGCCTGGAGCGTTTTACCGCCGACCATGTGCAAGGGTGCAAGGACTTCAGCTCGCCTACGTACCTCGGCGCGATTGCTCGCTCACCGAAGGGAGGTAGCATATTTACCTAGGCCTAGTTGAGGGTAGACAACTCTAGATGAAATGGGAGCAGAAGAAGGTGCGATGAGCTTTATCGCATACCGAGACCTCTAAGGAACTGTGGGCTTCAGAGAGAAGGCGAGGTAGAGCAAGAAATAATCAAGTCGAGTTTTCGAAGACGAATGCATGAAGGGAAAGCCCTGAGTCCTCCTTTTATATTGTTTAAACAAGGTAAGGGGAGAGTGGAAAAGGTGACGTCAAGTGATATCACTTTTCCCCGTACCTTACCTTACCTACCTGGCATGATGAGTCACTCAGGGTTTCCCTTGTCCTTTATTGGAGATCTAACATAGCTAAGAGTATGAGTCATTACATTACTACTAGTAACGAAAGATGGAGGTACAATGGAGGACGTTAAGAGCCGAATTAAGATAGATTATGGTATATTTAGCTGTATCCAATATGGAAGAACAAGAACCTTTCTACAAAAACAAAACTTTGACTCTTAAACTCCAATGTGAAGACCGTCCTCCTGTAGGGACCAGGAAGGTAAGTGAAGCTATTACCAAGTCATTCAAGTCATTCGCAAACCCTTGGAAGCTGGTGGCCTGATTGACTTTCCAACGAGGACCTATGGCAAACCACAGACAATCCTATCCATCTTGAAATAAGGTAATGGAAAAGAAAAGGAAAACCTTACGAAAACCTGATAGGGCAACCGAAAATATGTCATTCACTGGAATCCCCAGGGAGGAAGAAAGAGACATGGTGGGTATATATAAAATAATAATTATGTTTTTTATTCTTTCTTCTGCAGGCCAGTACACAAAGAGAAACGTATTTAAATGATGAGGAGGAAATGCTTGCATACGAGTCTGCAACACATTGGGACATTTTCATGTGTGGTTTCTTATTACTGCACAACAAGGTAGTGAAGTAAGGTTGTTAGTTCATGTACACGAGCATCAAAATAAGAAAACGGTTGATTGTTCTCTACGCAATTAACTGTATTCTGTATATTATATTTATTGGTATCGCGTGAGCAAGTTTTCGTGACAATTTTTCAGTTTATGTGCCAAGCAAAGACATGAAAATGTCATAAAGACTTAGGCCTTGCTGGTGAAACTTGGTAAGAAGCTCAAAAGATTGCAACCAAAAAATGGAAATTAAACTCTTGAAGATGCAATATGCTCAGCTAGGAGTCGAGAGAAATAAGAACAAAAAGAAGAAGGATGAAATTATTCTCCTACAACCTGGCCAGGCACTTACATCTTGTCCAGAGAGTTTACTCTACCGTCATTTAAAAAACAAACACTGAATTTGTGCAATTAATTATATTTATTTGTTTGATTTGACTTTTATCGATCAATTTTGCTCTCGATTCTATTGAGGTAGAAGCATTGTCCTCAGTTTTGGGTTAAAACAAAATCCTTCAAGCCCAAAAACTCAAAATTTTCGTTTTAAATATGGAGGAAATTTTAAAGAACCACAATCTCAGGACTCCTGATAACTGTCTCAGCGTATGCGCAATAGTTTATTCCATTCAATAAGCATAACTTTTTCAGTTTCCGTCCAATTTCTACAGAATTTTCAAGAATTTCATCGCGATTGGATCATCGAAAACACCGCGCATGAACAAACCTAAATTCCATGTAACGATCTTGATCCACCAGATTTGGAGGGCACTTGGGGTACTTGTGTTATGTACTCGTGAATGCTATGTGCCAAACCCAATGTTTTATTTGTACCCATAACGTTGAATATTTCAAAAGAGTTCGAAGGAGTATCAATCTTAGTTTACAGATCGTCAAGAGCCGTCCGCTATTGATGGTTCAAACCCCAATTTAAAATGAGTTAGACCCTTGAGAAAGATGGATCGATTCTGTATCACGGAAGAATATACTCGTATTTGTAGATACACGGAACTCATTGTCGGTCAATGACCTACATTTTTACCTGCACGAGTCATTCTGAATTAAAAAACGTCTGCCAAGTTGGGTGGGCAGTATAGCTTCCTCACTCATTGTAACATGGACGTATAGAATGAGTTGGCGAAAAAATTATGATTCAAAGACTTATTGAATACCAAAATATTGGCGATAATATGCGGGATAGGGTTTCAGGTATTAATGTTTATAATAGTGTTGTAAATAGCGGTCCACCGTCAAGGACCTAACCCACACAATCCCTGAAAATTTCATCGAAATTGGTTGAATAGTTGCGGAGTTTTGGTTGTAACAATAAATTTAAAGTTCGCGCATGCGTAGCGGCTATTGCTTGACCAATTTGATTGAAACTTATAGGGTGTCTCTTAGAAGTTAGTCCCTAACTAACCTCCAAATTTGTGCAAAATCGGTTCATTAGAAACCGAGGTTCCAGGAAATTCACGTTTGCGCATGCGCACTCGCTCCTATTGGTCCGAAGGTGCTGAAATTGATAGGGGACCGTCTAGGACCTAACCCGCACAATCCCTGCAAAATTTCATCAAAATCGGACATCAGGTTAGTATAGTTTTGCCCGGGACAAGGATTGACCACAGACAGACCGACAGACAGACACGGAACCAAAATTGTTCGGGAAGCTCTAAAACGCAAAAAGCAAGTGGAAATTTTGATTTTGGAGGACTTTTTTTTCACTTCTTTCACGAATACAAAGCTTCCCTACCTTCGGTAGTGAGGAAGCAAAATAAACACTGCATATTATTTCTCAAAGGTTTATTATGTTCCCGTATGGTTCACTGGTCTGCAAATATCACAACTTTGCCTTTGTCACATTTGGTTTTTTATTTTCAATAATAAGCCTTTGGAATCGAGCAAGAAAAACAGAATTTTAACCCCCCTCAAAATTTGATGTTTCACGTTTCAAGGTACGTAGAATCCAAAAATCGAATAAAATTTTGACGATATACGATTTTGATGAAATTTGGTATGTAGGCTCTATTTAAGGTCTAGTTGTTCCCCAAAGATTTTGGTTGATGTAGTTCAGTTCTAAGTGTTCCAAAATAAATTTTGAAATTTTGAGAACGCCCTAACTCAAAAAATTTTGATATAAAGGTATTGTTTTTACTTCAATTTAAGATTCTATAGAATTTTTAGAATTTTTTGAGACCACGCGGAGCTCAGTAGGACAAACCGTTCGCTCCCTACGAGAATTTAAATGTTGGACGTACGATAAATCAGAAACACGAGTGTGAATCGCAAAAGAGGCCTAATCTCCGTTCAAATTTTAGCTGACCGAAATGCGATCGATGTTTTTCTTCATGTTGGATGGTTGGTGGCTTTGTAGACGAGTGATCTATATAGAAAAATAACAAACCATTGTGTAATAATTTGCAGCGTTTTCTCTGGGAATTATTGTTCGATTTTGATAATTCCAGCGGCAATACTTCAGTTTTTTATTCCCTAGAGCCGTGCACTTATAAATTTCTAAAATCCTTAAAATTTTCAAATTTATTTACAACTTTTCAAGTTCTGACCCTTCAATTTCGTGAAATGCTGACCCGGAACAAGGAATGATCGGCGACCGCCTGAGACCCACTTAAGTTCTCGTCGGGTGCGAACGGTTTGTCCTACAAAACTCCGGGTGGTCTATAAAAATTCTTAAAACGCAATACTATTTCAAATTGGTCAAAAAACAGTACCTTTATTTCCAGCTTTTCGAGCTAGGGCACTCTTGAAAATTTCAACCCTTTAGAAGTGACTCACATCAACCAAAATCTTCGCGGACTAGACCCCAAATGGAGCCCATTCACCAAATTTCATCAAAATCGGTCCAGTGTTGCTAAGAAAAGTGTCACGTACGGCGGACGGTCGGACAGTTTTCATTAGATTTTCGGACTCTACGAACCATGAAACGTAAACCAACAAATTTTGACGGTGGGGGGGAGGTAACAATTTTCTTCTCAGTCGATTCCAATGGTTTATTATTGCAAATAATGAACTGTTTAGTCTGCGATAATTTTCAGTTTTTTTTATTTTTGGGAGGGATTCAGAGCTCATCATACATCCATTGTCTAATTGAAGATCAGCAACATAAATAAGAGAGAGTTGGGGACCGTCTCGCAACTTTAACACTACTTTAGATGTTGTCCTATGTACCAAGTAATTTTTGTTCAAAAATTATTACAAATGGACGCTGTGGAACTGGGGAAGAACCTAATTCAGGTTATTGATCAACGTCAACTACCGTACTCACTCTTGTTTTTGAGAGCCGCAACTAGCTCTTCAAAATCGTCCATCGTTCCATATACTGGGTCTATGGCCGTCATGTTGGAGATGTCGTAACCAAAATCCTTGTTCGGAGACGGATAAATCGGGTTCAGCCAGATAGCGTCAATTCCCAAGTCCGCCAAGTAGTCGACGTGTTGCAGAATGCCTTTGAACAGAAATCATGAACGTAATAGATTATTATAAGATATGATAACTTCAAGGCTATCCGTAGGAGTTTCCAAGAGACTACAATCCTCTAAGATTTCACAACCGAAAGTCTAAATCACTTGGATGAGCAAGCCTAGCGATCTTCATACCCACTCTGATGGGCACGCTAATTATAAGATAAAATACATTTCTACTATACTGACCTTTCAAGTCACCGATGCCATCGCCGTTCGAGTCTTGGAATGACCGGGGGTATATCTGGTAGACGACGCCATTGCTGTACCAAGCGCCTTGATTTGGGTTTTGAGCTGCAGCGCCTGCCCACAGGAGGACTGCTGATGCCAGAACGCTGGCGATCATCTGAAATAATAAACGGCTGAATATAGAGCATCAAACTGTATCCATACTTTGATTTGTCTTAATTTCATATCCTTGAATCACATGGGCTATGACGACCTCCAGAAATTAATGCACTTTTGCGGAAAAAAAAGTGTATCTAACACAGAGTAAATAGTTTTGAAATGCAAAAAGTGATTTTGGTTTTCATTTACAATTTGTTTAGAAAAGGAAGTGCGTACATTTCTTGAAATTTCTGGTAATTTCTATTAATTGTCTCAAATGGTAGTGCTTAACACTGTGGATGTCTTATGATAATGCAGTCAAGACTCAACCTCAAGCTGAATGTTGCTGCAGCTGGAATACCAAGCTTGAAGCAAGTGACATGTTGCTAGATCCAGGAAGCGGCTTCGATCTTTTTGTCACTGACTGCCTGCCTAAACCAGACGTATATAGACAACCGAATGTGTTTTATTCGATTGTGATGAATTTGATTACGGGCTATTACATTTGCACCACAATTATTGTCACAGTATATCTTCACTTGTCCCTCTTCTCTCATCACTCTCGATTCAATCAACAACTGTTTCAAACTGATTGCTCCTTTTGCCACTTCGGTTGCTGCCATGTATTTAGTAGCTCGATAGAGTTCCCTTGACTCCCATCTAACAGCTCCTCCATCAAGCGTGCTGGGCTCGTAACTCCAAAATGTAGTGATTAACGCAGTGAATGGATTTAATACCTGGTTGGTTGAAACCATACAATATTATTCTTGCATCTCAACAGGTCATTCTGGTAATTGTCATGTTTATGGTATTGCAGTCACTTTTAAGAAATAACAAGATTCCCCCACCCCTCCCTGATAAGGTAACCCTACGTTTCTTGAAACGAATGTTGAATTCACTTCGGCCAGAATAACAAATTATGAGAACGCACTTGAAGGGTGGTAGGAACGACTCAAAACTCCTAAAATCGAGCCAAAATGTAACTTAACTATGTACAACATCAACAAAAACATTAAAGGCCAGCAGTTTTGATGCACCACCAAGTCATTTTCGAGGTTATATGTGTATTGCTTCCGAGTCTACTAAGGTAGCGGAAGCTTTGTTTTCACTTTTCAAGGACGAAGAAAAAAGTTCTCCAAAATCAAAATTTTCACTCGCGTTTTGCGTTTTAGACCTTTCTGAACAATTTTGGTTCCGTGTGTGTGTGTCTGTCTGTCTGTGTGTCTGTCATGAATTCCTTGTAACGCGCATAACTATACGAAGTTATTGTCCGATTTCGATGAAATTTTCAGGGATTGTGCGGGTTGGTGTGTAGACGGTCCCCTATGAAAATCACCACCTTCGGACTGATAGTAGCCGCTGCGCATGCGCAAACGTGAATTCCTTGTAACAGCCATAACTTCTACATTTTCCATCCGATTTCAATGAAATTTCCAGGGATGTTACTGAGTAGTGTTTAGATGGTCCCCTATGAAGATCATAGAGAACGGTTTTTCATAGAGGAATTCATTCATAGAGGGAATCTATCTCTTCCCTGTGAGAATCTCAAATCCTATTCATTGCATCACTAGGCCTCAATTATTCCAAATAATTAACCTCTGAGCTATAATAGTATTATGGGTCGCGGGTTCGAATCCCAACCGAGGCTAAGCATTTTTTTGATCCAATCACAAACATCTACTCACTCACATTTTTCGTCTGGATTTGATGAAATTTTCTAAAATTGTCCAAATTAGCGTGTAGATGGTCCCCTATTAGGGTAGTGGAAGGTACTTAGAGATTGGTGTTTTGAGATTAACTACTATGCATCGGATCATATATATAATCGGGTTATGGATACGAGGAAGCTATGTGCCACACCCACTTGGCACTTTTTTTTTTCAATTTTAATTTTCAGTAAATAGTTTTCCGAATTTATCTTACCCAAAACATACTTACTCTAATAATGTTCCATAATAATAATATTTCAAGATTATTCAATTTTTCGAAGTCAACAAAATAGCTGAATGCTGCTCTGAACTGTTATTATTGAAAAGGTATTTTTTGATAACCGTAGACTGGGGTGATAGTGATCAATTTCTACTGTTTTTCCTTGAAAACTACCAGTGTAATAATTCAAAAAAATCTGAAAAAAATAGTTTATATTTTCCCACATCTTACGAACAGTATCTTATATCAAACTTTGAAATTTTGTTGAATTAAGCTCATTTAAAAAAAAATTAAATTGATCAGTATCACCCCCACATAGGGGGTGATAGTAAAGAGTTGGTTTTCATTAGTTTTTCAATAAAAATTGTTCTGAAATGAGTTGTTAGTGGGTTTTTTTACCTCAGGGTACTAAAAAACAATTTTCAAATGTTTAAGTTCGATTTTTAATTGTTTTTAATATGTTCAAGTTCGATTTTAAATTAGTGATCACTGTCACCCCCTATGTGGGGGGTGATACTGATCACTAATTTAAAATCGAACTTAAACATATTAAAAACAATTAAAAATCGAACTTAAACATTAAATTTAAATAACTATCCTATCCAGTGAATGAACAGGTGAATGTGCATGGGAATGGAGTGTTCATTCACTGGAATTTCAGGGTTCATTCACTAGGAAATAGTGTTCATTCATGGGGTGAAATACATTAACTCCTTTATTGTGGAAAATTAGCTATAAAAATCAACTTTTCTCGTCTTCTCCCATGCTATTCTTGTTCCTTATATAATTTTAAACAACATCAGACAAATTCAAGTAGTGTAGTACTCCAACTTTAAGAACTATAGACATTAAAGTTCGTCGCTAGTGTGCTAAGAGCTTAAGTGTTCATTCACTGGGCGAGTCACCCTACAAGGAACCGAACCAATCTCTGTCCTTCTCAAGCCAGGTTGACTTCATCGCTTAATACGAGCCCATACGAAATTGGATGTCGACTCTTCAACCACCTGAATCCAG
This sequence comes from Apolygus lucorum, assembly GCA_009739505.2. Lineage (NCBI taxonomy): Eukaryota > Metazoa > Arthropoda > Insecta > Hemiptera > Miridae > Apolygus > Apolygus lucorum. Next base: position 53,485,741 of record CM019182.2, read on the forward strand.
CGACGAGAGAGCTGCCCTTAGCTGAATTCAAGACGGTCGTGAAACGTTCTTTGGTTGACAGAGAACTGTATAGAGTGGAACATTTTTTCGACATCAACTATCAATGATAGTTGATCTTATTAAACCTATGTTCATACTTAGTCTGTTTTTTGTTGACTTAGATTATCTCTCTATTTTTATATCTTTGTATTTTTTAAATTTTTATTTAGTTTTATTGCTAATACAATTTAATAACGTTTAATTTAATACCATAAAATACGTGACGTTTGTATTGACTGCGAAGGCTCATTACAAATAAAAACTCTTTGATTTGATTTGATGTAAGTTCATGGCAAGGAGGTGCAGCTATCGCCTTGTCAAGGGTGGAAGCTGCTTGGAGTAGCAACTAAGGAGGCCATTACTTCTACGACATATTCTGAGGAAGATGGGAGTCTCAACTGATCGGCTAACTCTCGAATCAAAGCTCTCACTAGCTCTCATGAAGAATTCATCTTATCACTCGTACACAAAATTCTGTAATGAAAAAGTACTCGATTTCAAGTACCTACCTCCCGACATCCAACATAACAGCTGATGTGTTGATGAAACCACATACCTACCTAAACGAAACAAACTATCTTATCACCGGTGAGGTTGAAGTTAGTCATCGCAACTTGATAAAACCAAAGATGGAATCGTGGAGAAGTACTGGAAGTACGATTTTATGTTTCTGTATTAATATTGTTGATGACAAAATGACGAAATTCTTGCCACATGTTTATAACATTTTCCCAAAAATATGTTGAGTTAAAGTTCGGAATTCACAATGTATACTCAAAGAATCATTTTAAATTGATTATTCATGAAATTCAAAACTTAAAATTTTTGGTCTGGAATTTATTTTAATATATATTTAATGTTCAGAACACACCAACTTACTGTGGGGTAGGTATTTTTTAAATTGTCAGTGAATGATTCAACGTTGCTTTGAATACAATAAAATTGTGATTTTTCCCTGTTATTGATCCTCTTCTGATAGCTCAAGAACAGATAACGTCAAGCGTAAATCATCAGATTTGATCGGACTACGTCGAAATGAATAATATATAAATGATATGGGAAACCTAAATTATATCTGTGACAGCTGAATGACATCGCTAGAATGGTATTTCGACGATTATCAATGCGACAATCTAAATTGATGTGGATTAGTAGAAGTAGGTAACTCGACACCTAACAGAAGTTAAAAATATCACGGACGTATCAACTGAAAATGTTGGTGTATATTGTTGAAGCGATGTAGAGACCTACATAAAAGAACAATGAGCAGTGAATCCATCGTAACCAGCAGGTAGAAGCCTCTTCCTTTTTCATGGTGTTTCCTGTCGCTTTCTTTCGATTACTCTGATTGTCATTCAACTGATAAACATTTTTTTCACATCTTAGTCATTTGTTTGCTTCCCCCACGATGCCTGGTATTGTACAAAACTGGGATCATAATCTCTAAAATCGCTCACAGATCCGGGGAGAGATCTGTCGCCAGCTCCAGCAATGTCCTAAAAACAAGATTTTGGCGTTTGACCCTTTGCCTTGAAACGAAAACTCAATCTTCTTGCCAGAATTCGATCCTGACATACCTGATGGTGACCCCAGGGCTTGTAGCTCGACAGATAGACTCTTTAAGGAGTGAAATTCTCTAACTGGTGGCAGCCTCAATGTAGAATTAAGGCCAATCATCCCTGGTTTTGATGAGAATTTCGTCTCCCTCTTAAGGGTAGTAGTTCTTAAGGAGGCTTTTCTATGTGACTTTCATCTTGGACTCACTTTAAGGAATCAGTTTTTCCACGCTTCGACTGCAACAAGTTATGCAACAGAAACCGGTCGTTATTCCTATCGTAGTATTCACCATTCGTAATTGAAACGTTTTTTCAAGTACTTTAAAATTCTGGATAACAAAGATTATCTGGGTGGTTTTTCGGGTTGGGCCTTTGGTGACCCCCGCTTCACTTATGCGGGTGAGGAAATAAGCAGCCGTGAGCGAAATCAAGAACCAATTCTGATCTTCCCTTTGGAAGACAGCTGATGACGTTCACGAAGCCAGGAATGGCAGTTGGACGAAAATTCAACCTGAGATGGTTATTTACTCTACTGTTAACTTTTTCTTCAATTCTGGATAACAAATTTTCATGGTTTCATACTTCTGGTGGAGGTAGTATTTACTCAGTATAACTTCTTTGTATTTACATCTTGATGGATATGCTTGCATACATATTACTTCCCGATGTCATCTCATCGAGTACATCAAGATGGGATTACGAACTTTGGATGGGGAGACACATCTAGAAGTGATACATACGATAGGTACTCGACGAACAGAACCAATGGTGTGGAAATTAGAAGTTTGACTATTTACCAAGAAATATACCTGTCCTAACTCCTTGACTTACGAATTCACTGGAAATGTTCTTGTCAGTAATCATGTTCAGTATAAGTCTGTTAGATATGCGTCTAGATCAAGAGGGATAACCCATATTTTACATATACTCGTAGAATGAAGGTATATGTACTGGTAAATAGGAACACCACTTTTGATGATACATACAACAACATTAGATCGTATAAATCTGATTTTCCCAAACAATAGGAAAACTATTTCAAAATTTGTTTTAAGCCGTGCTAATAGATTTTTGTTACTTAAATTTATATCAATCTTTTAAATGTATCTCTTGTGTTCATCTATTATTAATAATTAAAACTCAATGGATTTTATTCTTGAAAAGGAATCAAAGCAACGAGTCGTATTGCCTCAGTCGGTCGTCGTTCATTCCTCGTTCCGTGTTAGTATTTCCCTAAATTGTAGGGGCAAAAACTTGAAAAGTTGTACCTAAATTTTAAAGGATTTTAAAAATTCGTTAGTGCACGGCCCTAGGGAATTGAAAAACTGAAATATTGCCGCTGGAATATGTCAAAGTCGAACAATAACTGCCAGAAAAATATGGGAAAACCCGTTTATTCAGTTTGGGTTTTCACATAAAATGTAGCTAAATTTGACATTTTCGAGGATTTTAGAAATTCATTTGTGCATGGGCCTTGGGCGTGGTAATATTATTGTTCAATTTTAATAATTCCAGCGGCAATCTTTCAGTTTTTCAATTCTCTAAGCCCATGCACTAATGAATTTCTAAAATCTTCGAAAATTCCAAATTTAGGTACAATTTTTAAGTTTTGCCCTTTCAATTTAGGAAAATACTGACCCGCAACGAGGAAACAACGGCAACCGACTGAGACCCCCTTAAACGCACTTTACTAGCAGAATCATGTCCTAAAAAGTCATATCCAGGCAATTTTCTCAAACATCAAAATAATTACAAAGAAATAGTGTGGAAAACTTACGTTAATTGATAAATTAGGTTTTTATTATGACTTTAAAAAACAAAGTAACTTAATAATAATGTGGAAATGTTGTGTTATTATTTTTTTTTTCCCCGTGTAAAGTTCCTAAAAATGTCAGCATTTGCTCCATTGAAAGAGATTCGCGCTTTACAAATAGACTGGTTGACAGAGCCGTCTTCCGAAACATTTCAAAAAGTTAGTAGGTTGGCCCTTTTGTAGGTAAGTAGGCCTTTCTTGCCCTAACTGCTAACTACATCTTTCGATACCTGGATACTTCCTCAGACTTCCAAAAACTAAGTGAAGTTCAAAAACACAATAATTGTGTTCCAATTATTGGAAGATCGCCGTTTGCACAATTTAAGACGAAGGGGAAGACGGTTGTGCGAAGAGATATCTACCACACTGTACTCTCGACTACCTTCACATCCGATCAATCGGTTTTTAATTCTAAATACATTTTGAATTGGTTTCAACGTCCCCACAGGAGTCATTATGAGAAATTTTCAAAAAAGTTCACTAACTAAGCGATCTTGTATTTCATACATAGCAGTTGACTTACCTTGCGACGTAGAGAATGGCCTGTGCCCCGTCCGGCCGTGTCAAGTGAAGAAATATTGATTTTTCGTCACTTTTTCGCTCCGATTGCTATCAGGCGGGGTATTTTTTCGGGAACAAACACTCGAACTCGCTATCTAATCTAAGCTGGCACTTGTCAATGATTCCTCGGACCCGCTTCTAAGGTGACATGCCAATATACCTTACCTGGACAGCGTCGACAGAAGTAAGGTGTATCTTATTAGATCTTGCAAAAAAGAAAAAAAAATCGAACAACGGAAAAGAAGTGGGGAACATATGACTAAGAAGTGATTGAAACATCATTTGTGTGATTCATAGGAGAAATATTAGAACGTATGTCACCCTTCCACTTTCAATGAGGCTTCAGGAATGTCGAAATAGTGAACAAAATACAAAAACGTTCAGGAGAGAGTGAACGTGAATCACACACATGTCTTCTCTGGGACATGATAATATCATGCAATATATTATAATACAGATAATAGCATGCAATATATTATATTGCAGCATAACGATTCTATCACAACCTATAATTAATTCATCGAACTCAACGTCGTGTGCAAATTTTGAAAGTTATGCGAGTTTTTGTGCGTCTGCGCATGCGCACTAGATACCAAAGGTCTAACCGCTGTGACATTGATAAGAAATGATCAAAACGTCAGTTCCGTAAACTTTACTGACACAACATTGAATACGAATAAAATCCTCAAACACAGAAGTTTCGAATTTAACTGTGATTAGACTGACATTGATGACGCATTGTCAAGGGTAACATGGAGAAGACATTAGTGCATCTCTGGGGAGACGCAAATGTATTTTAGCTATTGCAAAATAAGGTCCCATAGTCGGGGATGAATTCTCAATTGTGTTTATTTTTGTAATTGTGGACAGGAATATCAACATGGCCATGAATATCCAATGGGCCGTATTCACAAAACGCACTTAGTGGGGCTTTTCACTAAGTGAAGCCTGAAATCTCCACTTAGAGCCGTACTTTAGAGAAAACGCTATTCACAAACCGAACTTTAGAAGAAGCGTCACTTCAGCTCCACTTTACCGAAGCTGATCTTTCGTCAAGTTATACTCTCCGGGTAAGTTTGGCTCCTACCACACTTTACTGGCCCTTAGTACAGCTTTTGACAAGAAGTGCGTCTATTTTGCTTGCTTCGACAGCCGTTTTACGAAGTTTTTCCGTTCGGATTCAAATGGAAAACGACTACATGGAATATTCGCAGTATCTACGGAAAGGAGACGAGTACAAATTGTGCCAAGAATGCGAAGAGAAAGCGAAAATGTATTCGAGTGTTGGTCAGAAGACCTTCCGCACACGTCACAGGTAAACAATTTCCTACTTTTCCTTTTTACAGCTACCTTTGATCACGAATAATTGTGCTCAGTTCATTTCAATTTGAGGACATTATTGTTCAAGTGTCCAAAATGTAGTCAGATTTATGTGAGTTCTATTTCAAAGAACCAGTAGGTAAGCCCAAATTAACCTTTCATGTCGGCCTTTCCTCAGTTTTCCATCGGGTCTTCCTTCCTTGGGTCTTCCAGTCTTCTGGTCTTCAAATTAGTCCGACCCGGACAATCGTTTGTTGATCACCAACCGGTTATCAATATTATCACTGAATATTCCCATTGGTCATTAGGAGCGAGTCGCCCTAAGGGTCACCCTTTCGGAAGTTCAACTTCCTTATCAGTTGAACTTAAAGCTGACCTAAGAGCAGCTACACTAAAAACGATTGTGAATAGCGATTTCTCCTCAAGTTTCACTTTGGCCTGAAGTATCACTTTCGGAAGTGCGACTTCAAGTTTCACTTTGGCGATTTTTGTGAATACGGGCCAATGTCATTGCCATATTCATGGACGAGAGATGAAGTTCAGTGCTATCCTGATTAGGTGGGCTATTTTCAATAATGAATCATTGGAATCGAGCAAAAAAAAAAAATTGTTTACCCGCCAATCGTTGTTCGTTTCTTCGAGTTGTATTCAATTTTTCGTCCTTAGAAACAAGTAATCAAATTTCCTAATGAAGGCACCCAAAGCCCCTACCTATTTCTTCGAAGAGTGTGATGGGTTCATTTCTTCGGAATAAACTTAATTGTGATGCGAGAATATCGTAGAGGCAATGGCTAAGCTGTGCTCTTTGCAGGAGAGTGATCAGTAAAGAAAAATAATAAACCTGTGTGTAGTAATTTTCAGGATTTTTTTGTCACAATATTGAATACGAATAAACCCACAAACACGGAGGTTTTGAATTCAACTGTGAGAAGTAGTGATGCGACATCGACATCGATGTTTTCAAAACATCGATGTTTTTCAATAAACATCGATGTTTTTAACATCGATGTTTGGATGGCGATGTTTTCACAACATCGATGTTTCTTACCGATGTTTCAATCAATGTCGTAATTTTCCCCATTTGTTGTTCCCATTGGTTTTCTCAATAGTTTACACATTAAAATAATGAATGAAACAAGCGTTGAAATACCAATCGCGATGAATTATCACATACTTGTCTCTTGGAGGAATTAATAATAGCTAATTTTTCGACCGATTCAGTTTTCAACCGGTGCAATAAATAAGAAGTACTGAGGAGAAAACATGTAAAATGGAAAAACCTGAACCTGAATGAATGTTTGAGATTTGGAAATATTATGTACCATATGTTTTTGTTCATGTGTCGTTCTACTTTTTGAAAATACTTTAATAAACAAGGTTTATCTTCAATTTGCAATTCCTTCCTTTCAATGCTTTCCTATTACACCTGGCAAGTGCTATGAAAATAATGAACAATACATAATTTTGTTATTCACTGACGTATTTACTTAATTTATTAGGGGTGTAACTGCTTTAAATATTCATTTGGAAAATGTACTAGGGTAGAAATTGAGTAGGTACCTACAGCCAAACTTTATCTTATATTTATTACCTATTATGTAAATATATATAGATCGGGCACATCGATGTTGTGAAACATCGATGTTTTTGGTCAATGTTTCTACTCGACATCGATGTTGGATTTGAAAAACATCGATGTTTTCCATCGATGTCGCATCACTAGTGAGAAGACGGCCATTGATGATACATTGTCGAAGGTAACACGGGGAAGACATTAGTGCATCTCTGGGGAGTGGCAAATGTAGTAGAGCTCGAGCACAATAAGGTCCCATAGTCGGGGAAAAATTCTCAATTAAGTTGATTTTTGTTATTTCGGACAAGAATATGTCAGTTGCGGTAAACGAGTGGGGAAGTTCACTGATATCCTGACTAGGTGGACTTTTTTTGCAACATTGGCTAGAAATAAACACTAAGGTTTTGAAATGCCACTGGGTTCGGACTGTCACGTCAAGAGACTCATGGAAAAGGAATTAGTACATCTTTAACGTACCTAAGGAACGTTCCTTACCCGTGTAATTGTAGTGGAATAAAGAGTAGATAGATAACTCTTGTTATTTATTACATGTAAATACAGATAGATTCGTGGACAGTTCCTTCCAATGACCTATTTAATGAAAATTAGGTCTACACCAAATTCTAGAAGGATTAGCCGACGCTATTTTGGTTTATAAAAAGGTGAATTTGTCCGAGAAATTCTACCATATTAATGAGAATGTTGCTTCGGATAGATAAGGATATCACCTTCATCCTACTCCCTTGTTGAGAGTAAGTACATACTGTCGGACTAATAATCTGTTTTTAATGAATTGCATCAAGTGGTGATATCGATGGAGTATTTACTTACCTCCCTACGGTAATTTCCTAACATCAGATCATCTACATACTCGAATCGTTATTTCGTAGCATTCATTGAGTTAACAAGGTCAGCAGTTGTGGATTTTTATTTTCAATAATGAACGTTTGGAATCTACCAAGAAAAAAATATTTTTAACCCCCCCCCCTCAACATTTGTTGGTTTACGTTTCACCGTACGTAGAATCCGAATCGCAGAAGAGGCCTAATCTCCGTTGAAATTTTAGCTGACCAAAATACGATCGCTGTTCGTTTCTTCGAGTTGTACTCAGTTTTGCGTCCTTAGCAACCTGTGATCAAATTTCCTCATGATGGCACCCACAACTCCCTGTTTCTTCGAACTGAGTGTGAAGCGTTTATTTCTTCTAAATTATTTTGATTGTGAAGTAGGTAGGTAGATTTTGACAATGGTAACTATGGCATTTATGGTGTTCTTTACAGACGAGTGATCTGTATATTTTACTTTTTAAAATAATTTATGGCTGAGGGCGTTAGAAATTATTATAAGTAGACCCATTTGGAGGAATTGACAAGATATTGGAATTGGACAGATAGTGAGAAACCCATGAAATACGAGAAGGTACTGTAATTTTGGATGACAAAAATTTGTTCAACCTCCGGTACCTATTGGTGTCTGTAAGTTACGGCTTTCCCGGCTACACCAAATCGATAGGTTGCACAAAGTGCAAGCTACTACTCGTAATAAAGCAACACCTTGCCATGATCATACAATTTTAATATTGGTCGAAATAGAGCAGCAGCATTTAATTCCAGCGTGTAGAACTGTGTACTCAGATGATGCTCAGCAAAGGTGCACCACTAAAATTTTTAACTTATAATTATAACTTATAATATATAACTTATAATTTATAATATATAATAAATAATATGTAATAAATAATTTATAATAAAATAAATAATATATAATATATCTTATATAACTTATAATATAATATATTATAACTTATAATTATACACCACTAAATATTTAACGAATACATTATCCTTACATGTTTATCCAGTTCAGAAGACTCGACATTGAGGCCTTCATATCGAAGAGTGAAACTGCAAAAGGACGGTGTGTTTAGATTACAGAGACAAACCTACATCGTTACTAAGCAAGCTATTATAGCTTGACCACATTGCTTAGTAACGATGTAGGTTTGTCTCTGTAGTCTAAACCCAGACAATCTTATCCTTTATCATGGACTCTGCTTAATATCAGCAATACGAGTACTTTCCACTCTACTTTTAAAGGACGATGCAAATAATTACACAAAGGTTTATCATTTTCCTGTATAAATCACTCGCCTGCAAAGAACACCGCTTTGCAATTGCCACTACCTACCGACCACATTAGTAGAGAGATCTTGGGGGTTTGAGCACAGTGTCAGAGGTTAAAGCTGTGTTTGGATCAAAAAATTTCTCGCCGGTGAGATTCGAACCTGAGACTTCTGGATACGAGTTGAGCGCTATAGCCATGAGCCACCGAGCTCTGTTGGAGGGACGGGGATAGTTGAAGGTTGTTCCAGCCCATATACGAGGTTGTTCGAATCTTCCGAGTGGGGTATATAAGAAAGCTGTGCGTTCGATATATTTTCAGTATGTCTAATAAGAAAGAACGTGTAGGTCATTCTCTGGTGAACAAGATAATTGACAAGTTACCTATCGAATTACATTTACCAGCATCCCTTTCATCAACAAATTCCAAATACCAGTACTGCGGTCCAGGAACGAGATTTGTGGAAAGAAAGGCTCTTGGGCAGAGGGGAATTAACTTACTGGATTCACTCTGCTACCAGCACGATCAAGTTTATCAATCTACACAGGACAATCAGAAGAGGTACGAAGCAGACAAACAGCTTGAGTGGAACGCTTGGAGTCTAGCAAAAAACAACAAAGTGCCATTAAGGGAACGTTTAGCAGCTTGGCTGGTAGTCAATGCCATGAAGATGAAAACGTATAGCAAAGGAGCAGGACTACACCGAGTGATGAAACGGACAGGATGGGACAAAGTGAAAACTAAAAAAAGGAATAAAAGAAGAGGAAGACGTCAGAGAAAAACAGTGTCACAGTCTACAAGACGGCATATTAGGAAGCCCATTAGTGGAGGATTTTTACCATTATTGCTTGGAGCAATGCCTTTTTTTACAGCGATCGGGAGTCTGTTGGCAGGAGGTGCAAGTGTGGCAAAAAGCATAACTGAAGCCAAGCGTTCAAAGGAAGAGTTGGATGAAATTCGAAGGCACAACAAATCAATGGAGGAAGCTCGAACTTCTTCAAATGGAGTTCAAGGGGAAGGTCTCTTTATCCGTCCATATAAGGGAAAAGGATATGCACAATCAGCTAAGGGCAAAGGACTATACATTCGCCCGTACAAGGGAAGAGGAGTGGGGAAATCCGCTAAAGGTGAGGGCCTTCACATAAAACCTTACAGTGGAAAAAGAGGAGGAGGAGTGTCCGTAAAAATCCGTCCAAAAAACTAGAGTTGTTCCTTCCAAAAAGAGCTCTAACCAACATAGATTTGGAAGGATTATGTAAACTAGCTCAAATTAAAGGTTTCATCGGTGTGAAGATGAGGGATGAAATCCCATCTACTCCTCCTAAAGAAATTGAATCAGCAATTTTGAACTTGGACTCAGTTGATGGACAGGGTGGTACTCACTGGACAGCCTATTGGTTAGATGAGGCTAATGTTTTTTATTTTGATAGCTATGGGAACTTAGAACCACCATTAGAATGGATGAATTATTTTGGTCCATACAGAAAAGTTTATTACAATACTGATAATTTGCAAACATATAACAGCTTTATCTGCGGTCATTTAAGTTTCTTATTCCTATGGCTAATTTCGGAACACTATAAGACTATAGACGAGGAGTACACATAGCATCAGTAAGAGTTAAGATGTCTTCCTTTACACTCACACTCACAGGACGAAGTAGTGAGTTACATTCTTCATTCTTTCCCCCCATCGCACTGGAAGGAGGGGAGTGGGAGGCTGGATTAACCTCTTTTGACTCATACTTCTCAATACCCAATATTGTGGATGGGGAAAACTCATCTTTATACCTGCATGATGAAAATGGTTATAATATCCTTGATAAGAAAGGGCGTTTCGTGGAGAGCGATGACATTCAAGAATTAATAAATGCATCGGTCAAGGATGTGACTTTTTCACTTGTTGACAATCATGCAACTATTCTTACAGCGAGAACTCTATTCAACTTTGAAGATGATTCTATATTAATACCATTGGGATTCAACAAGGGGCGAGTGTTAAAGGGGTCTTCAACTATAGTGTATACTGCAGACCGTGTAATGATGCAATCATGGTCAGCTGCTCTGAAGAAACATGTGAGAGGAGTAGAACTACCAGCTGGGAGGCAGCATGTTTTGTACACCGGAATTGTGTACAATGTACCAACTGGAACATATGAGATGGATGATTTGAGTCAATTGATTACAGACGATCTGAAGAAACTGGGGGTTGATTTTGAGTTGAAAGTCAATTTAAATACGCTTAAATGCGGAATAAAGTGTTCCAAGCGAATTGATTTCAACAGACCAGATTCGTTTGCAGAACTTATGGGTTTCAAACCTGATGCTAAAATGTCTAGTGAAGAGTGGAATTGGTCAACTGATATCATTCATGTCTTCAAAGTCATCAACCTAGCTGTATCTGTTTCAATATGTTCAGGCGATTTTCGAAATGGGGAACCATCACATGTGGTATATCAATTTACTCCTAATGTTGCCCCTGGCTATCGACTCGCAGAAACACCGACAACTGTGACATTTCATCCAGTGATTGTTGAAAAAATAAATGAAATTTCTGTTCAAGTTCTCGATCAAGATGGATGTTTGGTGAATTTCAGAAATGAAGTCATTTCTATCCGACTTCATTTCAGAAAGGTGATATAAGAGTTAGTAGCATCATCTACTTGCTATTTTCATTCACCATGTTGGTGTTCAAACATCTCCCTCACTACCAGGGATTTGGATATAAAAGGAACTTCTCCACTACAAACGGATTCAGTAGAGCAACTAGCTCAACACATAAAGGAGATCGTCTACCGAAGAAAAAACTTTCTACACTAAATCATCGTTTCCTTCGGAGTTTGGGATATAGAGTGAATGATAGATATGTTGGAAATAAATGAAAAAAATGTTGAATTTGACGACAAAATCTGGAAAATTGAGTACCATGCTCACGAACCATACGCTTCAGCCAGGTACAATAATTCGGATGAAATCAGGTTCCCATTTTCTCAGCCTGGAGAGTATGTACTTGTTTCAAAGAGTTACTTGTATGTGGAAGGAACTTTGTCCAAGTTTGATAGATATACTTTGTCTCCAAACGGATTGGCCATGGCATTTGACGAGGTGAAACTAATGTTAAATGGTGAAATCGTGGACCGTACTAATTATCCTGGGATAGCATCAACGATGAAAACGTATGCTAGCTACGGCAAATCAACTATTAATGGCTTACAACAGGCTGGTTGGATGGTTCCATCACGTACAGAAGCGTTAAACCCATGTGTAGATGCTGATAGTGGTAATTTTTCAACATGTATCCCACTGAACACTTTGTTGGGCTTTGCTGAAGATTATCGTCAGGTTTTGGTAAATGTTCGCATGGAACTTGTGTTGAACAGATCAGCAGGAAATAAAAATATGATTATACCTCGTGAGCCAGTGGGTGCTGGAACTCCATCAACAGGGGATCCGGAAGTTACTATAAGCAAAATGGTTTGGTATCTTCCACATGTCACCCCTTCTGACAGGGAGAAAGTGAATTTACTCTCCGTACTTGGACAAGATGCACCCATAACCATGGGCTTCAGGAGTTGGAACCTAGCTGTTTTTCCCTCACTACCTACAAACAAAGAGTTTTCATGGACAGTTAAAAATAGCACTGAATTGGAAAGACCTCGCTACATTTTATTTGCCTTACAAACTGATCGTCAGAAGAATGTGGAAAAAAATGCTGCCGAGTTTGACCACTGCAAACTGACAAACATTCGCGTTCATATAGGATCACAAGTATTTCCCTACAGTAGAATGAACCTCGATTTTGACAACAAACGCGTTTCACTATTATACCAAATGTATGCGGAATTTCAACAATCATACTACTCCAAAGAATGGACAGAACCAATGTTGACCTTGGATGAGTTTATTTCTAAAGCTCCAATCGCAATTATAGACTGCAGCCATCAGATCGAGTCCAATACAGGAAACAATGTTGTGGATGTTAGATTAGACTTCGAGACCACGGATAAAGTTCCAGCCAACACTTCAGCATATTGTCTTATGTTGCAGGATAGTATAGTTTCATATTCACCACTTTCTGGAATTGTAAAGCGTGGAATTTAATGTATTTGTTTCTTTTTAATCTCTAAAATAAAGCTATTTCCCCTGTTTCTCACCATTTTTACTCTATAAACCCCTCTTGAATTGTAAAACGTGATTAGTTCTAAATATGCGCTTCATAAAGCAGGATGTTCAATTACAAGTGAAGGATGATGTGGAAGAGGAACGAAAGGAGAATGTAGAGAATTTTAACAACAAGCCATACCTTCCACATGGAGCATTGTTTGGTAAAAATCATATAAGGGGGCTAATATGTGGACCATCTGGTTCAGGCAAAACTTGTAGCATTCTTTCACTTCTACTACATCCAAATGGTCTGAGATTCAAGAATGTCTATTTATTTAGTAGAACTCTGAATCAAGAGAAATATGAGTTTTTAGAAAGGGTATTGGAACCTCTCAGCCCAGATATTGGTTACTATTCATTTGGCCCATCTCCTACTGATGGCCAGGTTGTTTTATTGAGACCAGAAGAAATAAAGCCTCACTCAGTGGTTGTGTTTGATGATATAATCACCCAAGACTACAAGCTTCTGAGAGAGTATTTCGCAATGTCCAGACATTTTGCCCTTGACGTATTTTTTTGTGCGCACAGTTATGTTTTGGTACCAAAAAATTTAATACGAATAAACGTAACAATGATAGTGCTTTTCAAAATGGATGTATTGAATGTTCGTCACATTTTTGATGACCATGTTCAAGGAGACATGGATTTTGCGTCTTTCAAAGATATTTGCAACAAATGTTGGTCTCAAAATTCGTTTTTAGTTGTGGATAAAGAAAGCGATTTGCACAATGGTCGATACAGAATGGGGTTTGATGTATATATATTGCCCGAAAAATAGTTTTAGGACAGTCTCAATGCAATATCAGGAGGAGAAGCGTATTACATCGAGGCTTATTAAAGCCCAAAATGCTGTCAAGGAAAAATACAGATTGCTCAAAACTGATCAATTTCAGACTAAACACAATACTAGACAGTTTTTAGAACCTCTAAAAGAACTTTTTCAGTCGGGAACACCAACTTCCTCCCAACCTCAACAAAAAGCAAAAGACGTCATCCACCTCATCTACTCCACAACTTTAAAAGAAGACGAATTTCCAGGAAGCAGAAACCTTCACAGCATGAGGAGATACCGGTTATTAAGGAGGAAAAGGTAGAGGGGGAGAAAGAAAACCAAGATGATCCATTTCTTAGTCGAGAAGGTGATTATGTTAAGACGGATAATGATGGTTCTCAAATATTTGTTTCCAACCCAGGCGCAGGAGACATTCCAACTAGAAAGTTCACACGAGTACTCCAAAACGTAGTGATCTGAGTGTTGATCGACTGAAAGAGGCAAGTAGTACCCTAGAAGGGGAAAAAGAACTCGAAAAGCATTTGCGCAACTTTAATATATTTGCCAGACCCTTCTTACGTGCTTTACTAACTGGTGAGGTGAACACAGCAATGGACAAGACTTATGGTCCAAAAGTTGGAGCATCTGGAAAACTCACTCTTGGTTCTGAAGACATACGGATGGATCGTGATTACATATATCTCGGTAATAAATTACAATTTCCTGCCACGGAAGGCTTGCTAAATCTGTTGTTTCTTAGAGAACCTGACTCAAAAACGTATACGGCAGAAGACCGAGCAAATTATAGGGATTTAATTTTACGCAGCTATGTAGCCCACTTGGGTTACTCACCTTTAAGGGGGTTAAATACCAGTGGACTCAAGTACAGATCCCTATTGAAAGACCTAATTGGACAGAAAGGAAAAGGTTTTGTACAGGTGATGAGAGCTAGACCAAGATATGTGTACTATGATGATCCTAATGAAATAGTAGATCGTTTACGCCTACTTTTTGCCTCAAAACATGCTGGACATACTGCTCATGATCCTGAAATATATTCAATATTAGAAGAGTTAAAAGAGTCGAATATTATCTCATGATGTGTCAGTATTATGTTTGCTATCAGCAGGTTTGGGTCTCAGGGTGTAGGGGATTCGCCTCGCTCTGTTGGTACAAATCAAGATGAGGTAAATACACATATTTCTTCCATAGTGAAGGATTTAGTTGACAAAGAAATGGGGGTATATAAAACAAATATTGAGAATTACGTGATATCACAAGTTTCTAAATCAGTGAAAGGATTAGTTGAAAAAGAACTGTCAGTAATAGATGATAAAATCAGGGGTAGCATTAAAAACTCAAATCTTTTAACTACAAAACCAAATGTTATTGATGTAGGTAATAGACGTATAATCAACATGAGGGTTCCAGTTAATGGCTCAGATGCTGTAACTCTTGACTCATTGCCATATAAGAGAGATACTAAATCTGAATTGGTGCAGTTTGGCTCCTATCGTCTACTCAGCACGGCAACACCGCAGTCTCCACAGGATTTCGTGACACTAGCCTACCTTCAAGCTAACTATGAGCCTAAAAAGAAGACTAGCGGAAGAGGTGCATAGACCTAAGAGAAGACGCTTCAAGACATCTAGAGTGATAATAAAAGGTGTTTTTGATGATTTGTGGCAGGGGGATCTTGTTGACTTTAGTATGTATCCAGACAAGGGCTTCAAATTTTTGCTTACAGTTATTGATACAGGATCTAAACGAGCTTGGGCAGAACCTTTGCGCAACAAAACTGGTTTAGAAGTTGCAACTGCTCTAAGTCGTATTTTTGATTCTAGCGGTTTTACCCCCAAATATTTTCAAACAGACAAAGGAACAGAATTTTATAATTCAAATGTAAAAAATTTATTTCATCGGTTAAATATACAATTATATTCAACGTATGGAGATGCTCATGCTTCTATAGTTGAACGTTTCAACCGCTCATTCAAAGAACTCATGTTTTTAGAATTCAGCGTTCAGGGTAATACAAAGTGGGTAGCTCTGATACCTGCTCTTTTGAATCGGTACAATAATAGATTTCATCGTAGTATCGGCATGAAGCCTTCTGAGGTGACAAAGGATGATGAAAAAACAATTATTCAAAGGTTGTTCCCACCTATAGTTAAAGTTCGCAAACCTCGTTTTGCAGTTGGAGACAGAGTTCGCATCTCTAAGTTGAAACATGTTTTTGCAAAATCTTACCTCCCTAATTGGACAAATGAGCAGTTTATAGTATCAGGAGTTCGTGGTGATGACATTCCTACTTACCATTTGAAGGATGTGTACAATAAACCAGTTTTGGGTAGATTTTACGAAGAAGAATTGAGATCCACTGCTTTTCCCGACCACTATTTAGTGGAGAAAATAATCAAAAAGAGAAGGGGTAAGGTATTGGTGCGCTGGCTAGGGTTTGGACCTGAGCATGACACTTGGGAGGATCAGGGCAATATAGAGTGGGGGGTAAAGAAAAACTAGTATATATAACATAAAATAATTCTAGAAATCAGTTGCCATGGAGTCTCTAATGCTGACAAGTACCTTTGTTATTGATAGAGTCAAGAATTTACAACTTGTGGTTGGACTTTCTGACTTGACCACTCCCTTGATCATGATTCGTCCTCAACGGTCTCTACCCTTTTACATGTGTATAGCTGATTGGGAATTGCTGAGCCGCCAACTTCCCCAAATCGAGCGTAAGGCTGACAACACATTTCTACATGGTAGTCACATGAGTGCCACAACAACTCCTCAACAGCACCTGGTTCTTACCTATCACCCAAATTGGTTGGATCGTCTTCTCCACACTGAGCCCCACAGTGTTACATTAAATGCCAAGGTCACTACGAATCTGGTGAGTTTGATGTCTACTATAGACGCTGTTCTGGAAAAGATGAAAGATTTAACTTCCAGTGGAGGGGGAAGCACGTTACCCTACTACCAGGAGAGCAACTCAACAGACCCAATCTTTGATCATGGCTTTTATGGGGAACTACCAAGTGTGTGAGCCTCAGTTGGTTATGGACTGTGAAGAGCAGTGTTTAGAACATCTAGTGGAGGGATTCAGCCAACTCAAGACTGGAATACCTTCAGATATCAATGAGCGCTGGGGTAAGCTTTGTAAAATTTGGATTGCTTCAAATTTAACAACAAACAAAGCTGAGGACAACACCAACTTCATCTCACTTACTACATTAGATCTGGAAAAAACATTTTTCCTATACACCTTTCTTACAATATTCCTACTACTATTCCTACTACAGCTCATACACATCAGTTGGAGCTATGGCAAGTGCACCTACAAAAGACGAATCGGAAAAGGAACACCCTCAGAAAGGAGGGCAAGAAAATATGACACCGCTGGTTCCTGCATTACCATCGAGTGAAACTAGTGGACTCTTACGACTCGCCTCTTTACCAGCCTACCATACTTTCCTGAGGTACACACCATACACGGAATTTTGTGCGACTATGGTGGAGTTGAACAGCTTGTTGTTAAAAATTCATGAACTGGAGAAGCGGCGTCTAGGAAGTTACTTCGTTGAAACCTCAAGTGGATCTCATTTTAATACTTGTGCATGTGCCTATAATGATGGTGGAATCGGTGGATATGATGTAGTAGATACTTGTGATTGTTCTTTGTTAACTTACTATACAAGCTTATTTATCGAACGATTGGATGCTCTTGGTTTTAATAAAGTTAATTAATCACATTGACTTTTTTTATTTTTATTTACTAACCCTGATTGATATGTCCAATATTTAAGAAGTTGTATTGAGGCTTCTATATTCATTCCCCTCTTAACTTCTCAACTGTAAAGATGCATGACTTATTCAAAGAATCTGATAGGTTAGAATCTTTTGTGGACTGGCCTCTGAGCCTTCCAACTGCAAAAGATATGGCTCAGGCGGGCTTTTACTATACTGGTCAAAATGATAAAGCTAAGTGTCCCTTTTGCCATGTTATTATTGCAGATTGGTTAATGAGTGATATACCAACTAATATTCATCAACGCTGGAGTCCAAATTGTCAATTTATAAACTCCCCAAAATCAACTGCTAACATCGCAATTGGAAGTGAGGAATCTGTGAAAAAAGAAACTGTAGACAGAGGGACTTCCCCCTTTTCTTACCGTCATGTTAATTATGATGAGAGGCTTGCTACATTCGAGATGTGGCCAAAAGTACTACAACACCTCGTTCCAGAACTTTGCAGTGCAGGATTCTACTACAAGGACAAGATGGGCGATATGGTTTCCTGCTACAGCTGTAATGGTACTATCTCTGAATGGGAACTATATGACGACCCTTGGAATGAACATGCACGATTTTTTCCTACATGTCCTCACATTCCTAATGTTAAAGGTAGCGAATTCATCAACAATTTTAAAAAACCAGATGATTTTGATTGGGACTAATGAAACACTTTTTAAATACTTTGTGATTAAAAACAAATAAAAATGTTCATTTTCAACTACCTTGCCATTATTTTTACTATTAAGAAACCCCCTTCCCTCAATACTTCAATAAAAACAAAAAGTCTGTGAGCTTGACACACACACTTTTTTGAAAGTGTCTGTGAAAGTAAAAGAAGAGGAAAAAGAATCATTACATATCGTACTATTTATTACATTGTCATTGGATAAGACAGAGTTAGGATATACAGAGTTTCAATTATTACATGTTAGAGTATGTATGCATATTATCTCATTATTACAATTTTCATTTCTACGAAGCTTAGATTTTATAAGTACATCCAAAACTATATCATATATACAAACAGTCAACCGACTAACCATAAAGATTGTATGTGGGGCCCCATCATACACTCTTTATCAGTTATTACACAGTTGAAAAATAAGGCTTAGTATTAATACCATCCTCTAAAATTTCTCTTTTATCGTCATTAAAACTCAAGGATTTTTTACAAACATCTATAGTAAAAACATTATGTAATTTTGACTCGATTTTGCTAAAATTTGTATATACATCCTTCTTGGTAGTTAGACAATCTAAATAATCCTTAAGTTTCAGACCTGCAACAGCTGTTTTGTTGACTCCTTTAGCTTTCTTTATCACATCATCACCAAATTGGAAAGCATATAATTTCGGTCTTAAACCTATAAATTCTTTTATTGGAATAGAGTGAGTTTCATCCTTGAGTTTTCCTAATACCTTTTTATTTTTAGTGGAATATAAAAAGTGTGTTGGTGGTTATTCACTGAAATCGAACATATGAGATAAAGATCGTAAATCATTATATAAATTATTCGACTTAATCTCCCAAATAAAACTATCTGTGTCTTGGTAGCATATATTGGTGGATTCTCTACCAAATTTCGGTATAATGTGGTTATAATGCAAATCATACAGAAGAGTCTTGGATAATTCTAATATAGTAAATCCAACATAAATTGGTTTATTAAACATAATTTTTTCGTGACTTAACCTTACAGCTATAAGATTATCATCATAAATTGTTCTATCTACAAAGTTCGGCTTTCTAGCCAATGCAGTGAGTTCTTTTTCAGAAAATACCAATTTTAAATTTATCCTATTCCTAACCGACTCCATAGTTTTTCCAAACACTGCATTGTTCAATAACTTAAAAAATCTTTTTCAAAATCAGATGTAGCTTTTTTTCTCAACTCTGTATTCATATTAATATAACTTGACAACCATTTACTCTGCTGGAATTTTAAAATTCTATTTATTTTCGTTAAGATAAGTCCTGCTTTTATAGCTTGCTGCAGCACTGCAATGTGAACAATGTAATTTTTCTTATCTTGAAAATCGAGCAAAAGTTTTTCAACTCTCGAACCAGGAGGTTTCTTTCGCTCAGGTAAATAGGGGAAATCAGAGTGGGATAAATGCAGACTAGCTGGATATTGTAGATTGCAATCAAACATATAACCAAATTCGCCATCGGGGTCAATTCCCATTACATCAAAATTCTCACAGTTTTGGAGCCATGCAAAATTTCCATATGGTAAGCTCTGACTCATTGCCCATCCATATAGATTACAAACATCTCCATACAGAATATATGAGCTATCTTTATGTGGGTCATATGTCTCAGGAATGTGAATATTGTTAGCTATAGCATGACGTTTAACACATTGTGTAATACCTCCACGAATCCCTGATTCAACAAATTGTAACATTTCAACATCTGTGAGAATTTGAAGACGAATTTTAGAAACTTTTAATGCTGCTTTGAAACTGAAACCTGGTAAAGTAAAAAACCAAGCACTATCTAATTGAAAACGATCATAACAAAGTTTCCTAAATTGTTCAAACACTTCACAGAGTAAAATGATATCGGATTTTAAGTATAAAAGGGTGTACTCTTCGAGATTTTGAATATTGAATGATTTCCAAACTTTTAAAGCATGATGATAGTCTTCATCCTTAATTGCCTTATTGGTTAACTCATTGTAAAATTTATCTTTGGGTGGTAATTGTGTATCTTTTAAGACAGAGAAGTTTGTGACATATTGGTAGCAGTAAACACCTTTCCTTAATAAAAGCTGTCTCAAATTTGGGTCAGGGAAATTCTTTTCCATTTCAGGAAACTCTTTACAAATACCAACCAACTTTTCTAATGAAGCAGGTAAAAATCTGAATGAATCCAAAAATCTGCACCATAAAGTGCAGCCAGAAAATCGAATGGAAAAACTTATAAATTTCTCCTCTGTTTGGGGGATAACTTCGACATCTAAATTGAATGAACTTATTTTTTTCACTAAGAAGTTATAATCATAACGGGAGCCAAAATGAAAATAACAACTTAAATGTTTTGCTTTTTGTAACTTGTTCATATTACAGTAGTTGCAACAGGTGAACCGAAACATACCATTCATATGGTCATGATCCGCATGTTTTCGAACATCTTTATCATTAAATTCATTACCACATAACTCACAATGAGTTGCTTTTGCATGTTTAAGTTTTTGATCATTAGTCATAACACGCGGAATATTTATCTGATAACATTTTTCAATTTCAATAACTACTTCTCTCAGTTTAACCAAAAATTCGTAAATGCAATTTTCCGATGAGAAAATAAACGTTTGATCTTTCATTAAATCAGGATAATAAGATTTCAAATGGAAACCTGCACACATTGGTTTATGCTGATCCTTACGTACAGTTTTTGGAGCAGTCCCCTGATCATTATTAACCTCTTCTACTATTTCATCAGATTCGCAACCTAATGGTTCTAAAATGCACTCTATATCTGCATATAAAACAAACCCCATTTTAGTCATGAAATTATAGTCATCGAATTCCACAAAAGATTTTTTTGGAAATTCATATCTACACGGTTTAAATTTGTTGCAAAATATTTCATGATCTTCAAGTCGTTCTTGAGCTGTTTGTTTCGTCACATAAACGTTTGATGTGCGGTAGGCTTTAAAACATCTTCTACACATAATGATGGAATTGTGTGGGGTTTTATACATTTGAGGATTAACAAGGGATGGGAGATTCGATATATAACAATAATGAGAGTTAGTAGAATTTTCCAAATAAAGTAAATCTATAGTTGAAAAACCAAAATTTACTCTACTGGAAATTCTAAGAGGATAGATATTATTATCCTCATTCATAGCATAAATGTTAATACACAGAGAATTATTTTTTTCAAACCAACCCACATCTTTGAAAGTTGCAGGAAAATTTACTCCTTTAAAATTAAATGGGTGAACCAATGTAGTGTATTTAGACACACGTTGTAAATTTCTTTGAGGAGCATTATTATTTTGACTTGTTTTCAAGTACCAGCTCAAAATTGCATACTTAAAACAAAGATTATCTTTATTTTGTACATTAATTATTGATCTGGATTTTCTGAGGTGAGCATTCAGCGGGTAAAAACATTTTCCTGAGAGAGGAGTATATTTAGTGATTCTAATTAAAATGCCATCAACAGATTTTAACATCCAACCAGATCCTTTGAGTTCAAAGCTGTCCATTTCCATTATAATCTGCTCGAAACTATCCAGCAAATATTTTTCTAAATCTGTTGTTAACGTTAATTCTTTGTTTTTGGTTTTAAAATTAGCATCAGTTATATCTTCACCAGCTACTTGATTAGCTGCATCATGTACCCTAATCTTATAAAATGTACATTCTAGGAGTAAATTTACCTTAACATTCTTCCATTTACTCAAGTACTCAGTTAAGGTAGACATTAGCTTATCCAGAGAGCTTAGTAAAAAACTTTCTGGGAGATTGAAGCGGTTTACATTTTTAAAATATATGTCTATTGCAGAGTTGGCTACTTTTCCCACAACTTTTCCATCATGTAGTGGGACAGCAAACAATCTCTGTAATTTTCGTGAAGGATGAGCATACTCTGTTTGTGTATCTTCATTTGACCTTTTTCTGAACATTGATCTACTTGGGTTGAGTGTTGAGTGATTAGTGAATATAGATTGTATACACCCATGATTTAAATAGTTAAATCTTGATGTAAATAGCTGGTTGCATTGAGAACAACTTAGTTTTTTTTACTCTTCTTAATTCCAAGTTTAGAAATTGACTTTCGCTTATTTTTAAATGTTGAAGTAGTGCCTGCAGAAGTCGAGGGAGTGGGAGATTTGAGTGTATGGGTCTCACCTTCATACTCTTCTCCATCACGATCATGATTGTCCTCATAATCATCATCATCATCATCATCATCATCATCATCACCACCATCATGGTAATCTTCTGGTGTCATTTCGAATGACAGTTGAAATGCGTTGTCATTTATGCCCACACCATGGTACGTCATGAGCAGTGAATTAGCTGATGGAACAAGAACAACAAAGAAATATCAATTATTGATGCATTTTTTATTAATATGGATTTTATAGGCAAAGAGTTTGTAGAAGGGTTTTGCTAAAGTAGGGTTGAGAACTAACCATAGCACATCCAGTGTCTGAGCCCCCCAAGATTGTAACCAACTATTCAACAACTTTTTTTTTCAATAACATAATTTGTTACACTTTACCTGTATATTTCTTCTTCGATTTGATGAACAGCTCCCCATATCGTCTTGGGAGCCAGACGCTTTCACTTCTGCCTGTCACCGTACTTTTTACTTCGGCAGCCACAGTCTCCCCAAACCGACTCATAACTTTCCTGATCCCTTGGACCAGGAAGGGCTCATTCACGGGGAGTTCACGAACAGATATTGTCCTCCTAAGATCTTCTTTCCCCACCGCGTTCAGTTGGTTTAGGAGATCCATTTTTCTATTATAAACTAGATAACAAAAAAAAATAACTTTAATAGTGTACAGTTTTTTATTTTAGAACGTCATGTTTGGAACTCATAAAAAGGAAGTTGATGTACTTTCACATGGAAAATGTTCAAGATTGTGTGCTGATGGAATTAGAATACCTACTTTTTTATTGTTCGGAATCAGAATCAGATGAATACCCTTCATCTGTGATTCTCAAAAGTCTTTTGATGCATATTTTTATTCTTATATATTTTTCGAACGTGTTTGTTACATGACCGTACTCCTCAAAAATATGATGGAGCAGGTCATTATCCTCAAAGTCGTCAAACACGTTCGAAAATATAATTTCCTCAAAACGAGGGATTAATTCATCAGGATGATCAGAGTATGGATATAACTCTATGATCATATCTGCAAGCATCGTGATCTGTGGAAAGAGACAGAGAGCACACATTGGTAACTATAATTTCCTCAAATCGAGGAATTAACTCATCAGAGTCATCAAAGTATTGAAATATGCCCATAATTAGATCTGCAAGCATTGTGATCTGTGGAAAGAGAGAGAGAAAGGAAAAAATTATTGTTGAATTTGAATGATGAGTTGGAATTTATGGTTTTTGGTTAAAAGGAGTAGCTCACATTACAAACTATCATTTTTTCCACATTTATGTTTTTTTTCTGTTTTTTAATCTAAATTTGCATCAACTTTAATTTTACTATACTTCATCCTCTCTTCTACAGTTTAAAGGATCTGTAACCAATAAATCCTCATCCAAAGCAATTGAATATGAGTTCCTTATTGCCTCATTTGATTCATTATTTAATGAGTTGTTGCATGAATCACAATGTGAAATTAATTGAACTATGTAAAGAACTTCATTACACCCAAAACATGTATTTAATGAGCAAGCCAACTCCATTGAACTTCTAGGGAGTAGCATATGCTTAAAATGCATATTTCCAAGACGCTCACTGAAGCTGAATTTATCATCACTACATGAATGACAGTATGAAGCCCCATTAATTTCTAAAAAGTTTGACTTGATGCAAATATAGAGTTTGTCAAAGTTTACTGAACGGTTCATACTTACTTCAGAGATCGTGAGAGGGGTGAGTAGCAGAAATCTGGTAGTAAAGTCGAGTGGTGTTGCGGTATTCACAAGGAATGATGTAGAAAAATTGCAGTCAGTGTCTTTTATAAGATTGACCCCAGTAAAAGAAATTAATAGTGCAAGGACACAATGAGGTGAACAAACCCTGATTGAGGATCGACTCCATCCATATCTTGTCTCCAATTCTTTCTTTCGATTCAAAAAGTCATAATAGTGATTACTGTTAATCATTTATTCTTCACCTTTAGTTCACATGATCAGAGAAGAACGTCAATAATCACCTAAACTGCGCTCCCCAATTTGTTTTTCAAATGTGTTACCTAATATGCTACTGACCCCTTGAGTAAAAAGAAAGGTATAGTGCTCATCGAGTTGAACAACCTCCGTGCAAATTCTTTCCCTGCGTTCTTTCTCAGGATGCATGCAACTGTATATCTTGAATCCTCGCATATGGGCTGGAACAACCTTCAACTATCCCCGTCCCTCCAACAGAGCTCGGTGGCTCATGGCTATAGCGCTCAACTCGTATCCAGAAGTCTCAGGTTCGAATCTCACCGGCGAGAAATTTTTTGATCCAAACACAGCTTTAACCTCTGACACTGTGCTCAAACCCCCAAGATCTCTCTACTCACATTTTAGCCTCACAATCAAGTTTATTCGGAAGAATTAAACGCTTCACACTCATTGCGAAGAGATAGGGAGTTGCGGGTGCCTTGCCTGAGAAATTTGAATACCAACTGGTTGCTGAGGACGCAAAACTGAATACATCTGAAAATAAACCAAAAACTTCATTTTGATCAGCTAAAATTTCAACGGAGATTAGGCCTTTTTTGCGATTCATACTCGTTTTTTTGATTTATTGTAAGTCCAACCCTTAACTTTTCATAGGGAGCGAACGTACGTGGTCCTACAGAGCTCTGGGTGGTCTCATTCGATTCTAAAAATTCAATAATATTTTAGATTGAAGGAAAAACAGTACCTTGAAATCAAATTTATACCTACCATAATATGTTATAAAGAAATTTGTTATATTATACCAAATTTATTTAAAATCGGTCCATGGGAACTAAGGAATGTGCCGCGAACGGCGGACGGACGGCCAAATTTTTATTCGAAATTTGGATTCTACGTACCTTGAAACGAAAACCAAAAAATTTGGAATGGGGGTTTAAAAAACATTTCTCTAATAATAAAAAAAAATAAAATAATAAATAAATAATAAACCAAAATCGTATTTAGAAAGATACGAGCTCATACAACTAATTATTCGAAACTATTTTGACATTTTATATGTTTACTTTGGCATACAAACGAGAAAGCGTTACGAAATTAGTTACACAATCGGTCACATAATCATCATTCCAAAATTCTCCAGTCATTCCAAAATTTTCGGCACACAAAAAATGCAACGTTTTTTTTCTGATGCTGTTGAACGCAGGAAGCTGAAATTTGAGAGGCAGGGTCAATCGATACATACTTCTATACATCATCAAAGTTGATGATCACTGATCAGCTGAGTGAGCTCCAAGGCCATTTCCTCTCCTGTTGAACGCAGGAATCTGACATTTGAGAGGGCAGGTCAATGGAGAATGCTGAAGGCGCCTGAGTGGTCACTGATCAGCTGAGTGAGCTCATCATTTAAATTGTCATCATAAGACATATCCATGTACATATGTATTTGCATGCAGTGTAGATACTCGTTTAAATTTTTTACTTACAACCACGTCGTCGCTCGGAACATCGAAAAAATCTACAATAGCCGTGTGGGTACTCTATGAGTTCGTAGAGACGAGTAAAAAGTGAATATGGACTCCTAACATCTTCAAAGCATACCCAGTGGAAACTGTACGTTGGTATGGTATGCTGAAAATCGAAAAAATATACAATAGCCGTGTGGGTACTCTATGAGTTCGTAGAGGCGAGTAGAACGTGAATATGGACTCCTAACATCTTCAAAGCATACCCAGTGGAAACTGTACGTTGGTATGGTATGCTGAAAATCGAAAAAATATACAATAGCCGTGTGGGTACTCTATGAGTTCGTAGAGGCGAGTAGAACGTGAATATGGACTCCTAACATCTTCAAAGCATACCCAGTGGAAACTGTACGTCACCATACAGCCTTATTAGCGAATTTTCAAGGAAAATGAAGCTATTGCAACGGTCTCAAAATTTTTAGAATTAATTTTTTCGAAAAATTTTTTCACTCAAATCCGTTTTGTAACATTTTAAAACGATCCCTGGAAAAAAAAAACTTGCTACGGACGCTGGATACATATAAATCCATTATTAGCTCATATAATTGACTTAGTAGTTACCTTTTGTTACCATTGTTCCTTTCCTTCACCATAACTTCAAGTGAGAGATTTCTTTGAAAATTCGCTCATTTACTCATGCTGCATAAATGAACTTCTCTTTCGAGGCCCTTTGATAATTAATATATAAAGCGTTGATATAAATATAAAGGCATTTAACCGAGTAACTCAGCAATGAATGATGTAGGGCGAGTGTTGAGTGTGAGTCACTCGTTTCTTGTGCCAGTTGTACAAGTGATAGGAGGTGTAGTTCAAGAGGCTACTTGAGATGACTTATTATTTGTGCGGATAAAAAGATTGGCAAAAAATGAATGTACTTCACAGAGGTCATAAGAATTTACCTTCGAGATAACATGGAGCTGGTGGATTGAGTGTTCCAAAAAATTTGGGTTTGTGGAGTTCCGAGGAGACTATTTTCGACAAGTAAGTAAACTCTGATAATAAAAACAAGGAGTAAAAGTACCAGATACCGGCTGAGAATAACTACTTTAATAATTACTGCGAATAATGAGCACTCAAAAGGATACAAGTTTGAACAGGTACAATCAAATTTTTGAATAAAACCCCGAAATCTGTACAACATCAAAATACAAACATAGGTGTACATAAATTGAATGAATTTTAGGTATTATATTTAAGAATTTTTTCAAGATTTGAAGTTATCTATTACATTTTGAAGCTGGTGTCCTTGGAGGTAAACTTGACGTCAAACCTGGAAACCAAGGCCTCCTCTGCTGACCTAAGGAGCTGACCCAGATGTCAGCACTGTGCTAGCTAGCAGAGATGGGCGAATTTTTATTCATAAATACGATTATGAATGCAAATCATATCTGCGATATTACGATCATGAATACGAATACAGGTATGAATATGAATATGAATACGAATACAATCGTATTCACACTTTGAATACGATTTTCCCCCTTATTCGTATTTTGAATACGATTTTATGATTTTGCTTCCGAGTCTACCAAGGTAGGTTTTCACTTTTCAAGGACGAAAAAAAAAAGTTCTCCAAAATCAAAATTTTCACTCGCGTTTTGCGTTTTAGACCTTTCTGAACAATTTTGGTTCCGTGTCTGTGTGTCTGTGTGTCTGTGTGTCCGTGTGTCTGTCTGTCTGTGTGTCTGTGTGTCTGTCCGTCTGTCATGAATTCCTTGTAACGCGCATAACTATACGAAGTTATTGTCCGATTTCGATGAAATTTTCAGAGATTGTGCGGGTTAGTGTGTAGACGGTCCCCTATGAAAATCATCATCCTCGGACTGATGGAGGCGACTGCGCATGCGCAAACGTGAATTCCTTGTAACGGCCATAACTTCTACATTCTCCATCCGATTTCAATGAAATTTTCAGGAATTATACAGATCAGTATTTAGATGGTCCCCTATGAAAATCATCACCTTCGGACTGATAGTAGCCACTGCGCATGCGCATACGTAAAATCCTTGGAGCAGCCATAACATTTACATTTTTCATCCGAATTTGATGAAATTTTCTAGGATTGTCCAGATTAGCGTGTAGATGGTCCCCTATGAGGATAGTGAAAGGTACTTAGAGATCGGTGCTTTGAGGTTAACTACTATGCATCGGATTTTTCTATGGTTTCCCTAAAAATCGATTTTTTAAAAACAATTTTCCCTGAAAATCATACTTTTTTATGATTGTCACCCGAAAATCATACTTTTTTTATGATTTTCACCCGAAATCTGGACATATTTATTCCCCAAAACTGTCAAAATAATCAACTAAAATTCGAAACGCTCACCAATTTTTATAGGATTTTTCACGCAGAATCGAATGAGACCACCCCCAAGTCGCTACGACCAACCGTATACAAACTACGGTGTAATTTACGCTAAAATCAAAATTTTTTTATGATTTTCAGTGGAAATTGTAAAACAAAATACGATTTTCAGAGTAAATTACATCGTAGTTTCTATACTGTTGGTCGTAGCGACCTGGGGGTGGTCTCATTCGATTCTGCGTGAAAAATCCTATAAAAATTGGTGAGAGTTTCATAAAAAAGTATGAGAGAGTAAAGAAAGTGTGAGAAAATCATTAAACAAAGTATGATTTTCAGGGAAAATCGTTTTAAAAAAAATCGATTTTTAGGGAAATCATTTTTTTTAAATCGGTTTTCAGGGAAACCATAGAAAAACGCTGCAAATTATTAAACAACGGTTTATTATTTTTATATAGATCACTCGTCTACAAAATCACCAACCAACCAATATGAAGAGAAAAATAAAAAAATAAAATTAAAAAAAAATAACATAAAAACAAAAAATAAAAAATAAATAAAAATCACCAACCATCGATCGCATTTCGGTCAGCTCTAATTTGAACGGAGATTAGGCCTCTTTTGCGATTCACACTCGTGTTTTGATTTATATATATATATATATATTTCAATTTAAACCCTTAAATTTTTGTAGGGAGCGAACGGTTTGTCCTACAAAGCACCGCGTGGTCTCAAAAAATTCTAAAAATTCTATAGAATCCTAAATTGAAGGAAAAACAAAAATTTTTGAGTTAGGTCGTTTTCAAAATTTCAAAATTGATTTTGGAACCCTTAGAAGTGACCTACATCAACCAAAAGCTTCGGGGCACAACTAGACCCCAAATGGAGCCTACATACCAAATTTCATCAAATTCGGTCAATGCTAAGTGGCAAAAGTGCCGCGTACGGCGTACGGCGGACGGACGGCCAAATTTTTATTCGATTTTTGGATTCTACGTACCTTGAAACGTAAACCATCAAATTTTGAGGGGGTGTTAAAATTTTTTTTTTCTTGGTCGATTCCAAAGGTTCATTATTGAAAATAATAAACCAAAAACAACCCCCTGAGGGACCAATGGGATTCAACACCAGCTTTGTAATCAGGACTGACACTACAGGAAAGGACGGACTGAATTATATTTATACAGTTTCTCAATTAATCATAACATTCCCTTAATGAATATATTGAACTCAATACCGTTAGACGTTTTTGCTGCTGGTTGGTGGATTAGCCGAATGAATCAATGACTATTCGGCAAAATTCAGGCGGCCAATCAGTATTGGCTAACGATTGAACTCAAAACTCAACTATTGCTTTGATCAGCTTAAATTTGAACGAATATTTGGCCGATTATCGTCAGTGAACATTCTTTTGCGATTTAAACACTTGTTTCAAATTAATTCCAAGTCAACCTTCAAAATATCATAGAGAGCGAACGGTTGGTCCTGCAGAGCTCAGGGTGGTCTCATTCAATTCTATTTAAAATTTGTTTAAAAAAATACCTTAATATCAATAGTTTTTGTGCTAGGGCGTTTTGAAACTTACAATCCCTGTTTTTCGTCCCTTAGCATCAAATTTTGAGAGGGATTAAAAATTTTGCTTCCGAGTCTACCAAGGGAGCGGAAGCACTGTTTTCACTCATCAAGGTTGAAAAAAAAAATGTTCTCCAAAATCTAAATTTTCATTCGTAATTTACGTTTCAGTCGTCCCGGGCACGACGTTAAACTGCGACCGTGGAGGAGGGCAGCAGCACCCGCCACTATTGGAATGAGGCTCAGGTTATATACTAACTGTGATGGCTCATCCCATATAGTCAAAGGCGCCTTGTAAATCTAACAGGTAGCGGCTTTGGCTCTGCGAGGGTAGGTTGGACTCTTTAGCTATTTAGCAACCAACCTAGGGGAGGGAAACCCCGATGAAAAATGACCTGGTCCTCCAGGTTGGGGGTTGGGCGTAGGGCTAACGACCCTACCCCGGAAAACTCACATTGTTACGAATCCAGAAAGACAAAAGAATAGCAGATTGATATTTCGGCACAGACCAGGCATGTCCACGGTAAATACAAATGGAAAACAGTATAAGGAGCTGCATATAGGATCTTGGAATGTCCTGTCGTTATACAGAACTGGAGCTCTGAGAATCCTATTAGACCAGCTGGAAAGATATAAGACTGACATAGTCGCCCTCCAGGAGATTCGATGGCTCGGCCAAGGAATCCTGGAGAAGAGGGATTGGACTCTGTTCTACAGCTGCCACGACAAACAGCACATATTTGGTACAGGATTTGCTGTGAGGAGAAGGGTCAAACACTTGATTATGAGCTTCAAGGCCGTATCCCCCAGAATTTGTTGTCTGAGGGTGAAGGGTAAATTCTTCAACTATTCCTTCATTTGTGTGCACGCCCCCACAGAAGTGACAGATGATGACGAGAAAGATGTTTTCTATGAGGATCTGGAAAATACGTATGATGAATGTCCTTCTAATGATATTAAAGTAGTCCTTGGAGACTTCAATGCTCAGGTGGGGAAAGAGAGAGCCTATCAGCCAATTATTGGTAGATACAGCTTGCATGAGGTAACTAATCAAAATGGAAACCGCCTCATCCAGTTCTCTGCCGCCAGGAGTATGGTTATTAGCAGCACCATGTTTGATCACAGGAATATTCACAAAGGAACATGGACATCCCCCGATAAAACCTTCTGTAATCAGATAGACCATATCCTGATTGATGCTAGGCATGCCTCAGATATTCTTGACGTTAGATCGTATCGAGGGGCTAATATTGATTCAGACCACTTCCTGGTGCAAGCAAAAGTTCGAGCAAGACTCTCCAATGCCAAGAAAGCGAAATTCCAGAAGACAGGTAAGCCTTTCAACTTGCTGAAACTCAAAGACGAGACAACTGCTAAATTATACATTAAAAAGGTAGAAGAGTTGTTGAAGACTCCCCCTGATGTCCTGCCAGATACAGATGTGGAATCTGAATGGGGAGCCATAAAGCACGCTATTAAGTCAGCAGCTGACGAGATCCTGGGAACAGCTGAACCTCCGAAACGGAATGACTGGTTTGATGAGGAATGTAAGGCTTTGACAGATGAGAAAAATAAGGCGTACCGAAACATGATTCAGAAGAAGAACACACGTAGGTCTGCGAAGGAGTATTCAGACAGGAGAAGAGCTGAAAAAAAGATGCACCGCAGAAAGAAGAGAATCAGTGATCAGAGGGAGGTTGAAGATATTGAGAAGGCTTACAAAAATTGTAATGTTAGGGAATTGTACAAGGGCATCAACAAGAAGAGAAGAGGGTTTCAGCCTAAAAACACCATATGCAAAAATGAAAATGATGAGCTCCTCACTGACAAGCAGGATATCTTGGATCGCTGGAATAGACACTTTGACCAATTGCTTAATACCCAGCAGCAAAGCGGGTGCGACTCAGCTCAGCCTGAAGGTCACCAGGAATTGGTTGAACCACCAACAATTGATGAAGTTCGATGCGCAATATCCCGGCTTAAGAACAACAAAGCGCCGGGAAATGACTCCATTTGTGCAGAGATGATCAAAGGTGGAGGTGAAGAGCTGACGACCCGTTTGCACGGATTGATCTACAGAATTTGGAACAGTGAGAAGATGCCTACTGACTGGGAAAATGGCATAATCTGTGTAATTCATAAGAAGGGAGACCCTCTTGAGTGTAGGAACTACAGGGGTATTACCCTTCTTAACCTCTCCTACAAAGTATTATCAAACATCCTATTTGATCGCCTCCTACCTCATGCTGAGAGAGTGGTGGGAAGTTACCAGCGTGGGTTCACAAAAGGGAAATCCACAGTCGACCAGATTTTCTCCCTGAGACAAGTATTAGAAAAAAGCGTGGAATTCCAGATGACTGTGCACCACCTCTTCATAGATTTTAAAGCAGCGTATGACAGTATACGAAGAGAAAAGCTTTATGCTGCCCTCCGCGAATTTGAAATTCCCGAAAAATTGTGTTGTATGGTCGAGCTGACCATGAGGAGCACCACCAACAGAGTGAGGATTCAAGGCGACCTTTCTGATGAGTTTCAGACCAATGCTGGGTTGCGGCAAGGTGACGCTCTTGCTTGTCTGCTCTTCAACCTGGCACTGGAGAAAGTAGTGCGGCAAGCAGGAATCAACACTAGAGGCACCATCTTCTATAAATCCGTACAGTTACTCGCTTATGCGGATGACATAAATGTAATGGCGAGAACTGTGAGGAGTTTGGAAGATGCCTTTGGGTCACTGTCCCGAGCCGCGGCACAGATGGGCCTACAAGTAAATATGGAGAAAACCAAATACATGGTTACTGGTCAGAAGGAGGGCTCAACACTCCTCGATACAATAACTCTTAATGGAGAAAGCTTTCAGCGGGTAGAGACATTTACATACCTCGGTTCGGTGGTGCACATGGCTAACGATCCTTCAGTTGAAATAAATACGAGACTGTTATCCGCAAATAGATGCTATTTTGGGCTCCTCTCGCTTCTCAGATCTCGAACGCTCTCGAGAGGACTCAAGATTACTCTCTACAAAACTCTCCTCCGCCCAGTCCTCACATATGGATCTGAGTCGTGGGTGATGACGAAGCTGTCAGAAAGTAGGCTTAGAGCGTTTGAGAGAAAGATCTTGAGAAGAATCCTTGGTCCAGTCTGCGAAGGAGGATGCTGGAGGCGCAGAAGAAATGATGAGGTGTACCAGCTCTACGGTGACATTGACGTGGTCAAGTTTGCAAAGCTGGGGCGCTTGAGATGGGCTGGCCACGTCTGGAGACTGCAGGAGGATGACCCAGCTAAGAAGCTCCTAGCAACTAAGCCGTATGGGACCAGAGGAAGAGGACGACCCAGGCAAAGATGGATCGACGATGTGGAAGAGGATACGGCCAGGGCCGGGTGCCGAGATTGGAGAAGTGTGGCAGGAGATAGGGTGAAATGGAGGACCGTCTTGAAGGAGGCCGAGGCCCACCCAGGGCTGTAGAGTCACCAAAAAAAAAAAAAAAAAAATTTACGTTTCAGGGCTTCCTGAACAATTTTGGTCCCGTATCTGTCTGTCTGTTCGTGTGTCTGTCATGAAATCCTTGTAACGGGCAAAACTATATGAAGTTATTGTCCGATTTTGATGAAACTGTCGGGGATTGTGTGGGTTGGCGAGTAGTTGGTGGTCCCCTATAAAAATCATTGCGCATACACAAACATGAATTTTTTTGTAACAGCCAAAACATCTTCATTTTCCATCCAATTTTGAAATTTTTTTCAAGGATTGCACGAATTGACGTACAGATGGTCCCCTTATGAAAATTATCGACCCCAAACTAAAAACATCTGCGCATGCGCAAACGTAAAACCCTTTTTACAGCTTCTACACTTTTACAACTTCTTCTACCCTTTTTACAGCCATAACTTTTACATTTTTAATCCAAATTTGATGAAACTTTCAGGAATTGTACGAATTGGGGTGTAGATGGTCCCCTATGAAAACATGACCCCAAATTGACAGTAGCCATTGCGCACGAGCAAACATGAATTTCCTTATTATCTACGTACCGTATTGGAGAATCCGTCGTAACCAGCAAGTCGAGTACAGGAGGCGAGCGCTTTCGATGTAAAGACATCATCTTCAGGCCGTCGAGAGAGTACTAAAGTTTGTCAGTCCGTCGTTCTGTTTATATAGTCTGGGTGAAAGGGAGGTAGGTAAAAGGATTAGAAAGGAAAGGGGACCACATAGTAACGAGACCACGTGGTGAAAGGTTGTTTGTCTGTCATGTCAAGTGAAAGGGAGAGATAAAACTAATCCTATTAGCTAATTGTACCTTCACCACCTGGTAACCACATGGTAACCACGTGGTGACCACGTGGTCTTCTATTCTAAATTATGAATATATTATAAACTAGCTTACATAACTAAATTATTGATAAAATGATTAACTTATATCTATATCTATTTCTAACTTTTTTTTTTTTTTTTTTTTTTTTAATTTTTATTTTTGGTTAGTTGATTATTTTATTTATTGTTAGAGATTATGATATCCTAGGTCGTTTGGTTGTCTGGAAGTTAGTGGAGTCGTGAGGGTGCTGTTTGCGTTTGTAAGGAGATATGGTAGTATGTTCTGTTCGTTGTCTTTTGTTGTTCAGGTTGTCAGTAAATCCGTCTGTGGGTGTTTTTCGTTTTTGAATGAGTTTGTCCAGTGGTTTGAATATAGTGTCTGAGGTAGTGTCAAGTAGGTTTTTGTTTATTATACGTCCGTCAAATTTACGTAGTTTGTATATTTCCATGTTTTCAAGTATGTTGAGTCGTCGTCCTTTCTGTTGTGGGTGGAGGAGTGTCATGCAGTTTTTTACTCCACTAACTTCCAGACAACCAAACGACCTAGGATATCATAATCTCTAACAATAAATAAAATAATCAACTAACCAAAAATAAAAATTAAAAAAAAAAAAAAAAAAAAAGTTAGAAATAGATATAGATATAAGTTAATCATTTTATCAATAATTTAGTTATGTAAGCTAGTTTATAATATATTCATAATTTAGAATAGAAGACCACGTGGTCACCACGTGGTTACCATGTGGTTACCAGGTGGTGAAGGTACAATTAGCTAATAGGATTAGTTTTATCTCTCCCTTTCACTTGACATGACAGACAAACAACCTTTCACCACGTGGTCTCGTTACTATGTGGTCCCCTTTCCTTTCTAATCCTTTTACCTACCTCCCTTTCACCCAGACTATATAAACAGAACGACGGACTGACAAACTTTAGTACTCTCTCGACGGCCTGAAGATGATGTCTTTACATCGAAAGCGCTCGCCTCCTGTACTCGACTTGCTGGTTACGACGGATTCTCCAATACGGTACGTAGATAATAATTGTATTCTTATAACTAGCGGAACTAACCCTATTCATTTAATACCATGAATTTCCTTGTAACAGCCATAACTTCTAAACTTTCCACCCGATTTGTATGAAATTTTCAAAGATTTTGCGGGTAGAGAATGATGTTTTGAGATTAACTGCTATACAGGTTGTCTACAAAACAAGTCTCATTCCTTCAAGAGGTCGATTCTACAACTAATTTACGCGGTCCTCTCGAGCACCGAGTCTCCCCGTCAAACCGTCGATTTCGTTGAGAAAAATGCACGTTTTTCCGCGTTCAAACACGAATTTCTTCCTCAAATTCGATTGTAAAATATTTTTTGATTATACCAATTTTTAGGCTTTCCGGCAATAGCTCATTATTTGTAGTTAATTGGAATTATGGCCGTTGAAAAACGGAAAGTTTTCGAAAAGTTATTAAGTTCACTTTGTTCTTCTTCTTCTTATTGACTCTACAGCCCATCAAGAGCCTTGGCCTGTTCACATATCCCCCTCCAGACTGACCTTTCTGCTGTCTTCCTCCGCCACAACCGAACATTTAACTGGCTCAAGTCACCCTCCACGTCCTGCATTCACGTCTTTTTTGGTCTTCCTCGCAACCTGCGTCCCCCGGGATTTCCGTCCAATATCCTCCTCAGGGGGCCATTAGGATTGCTACGGAAAACGTGTCCCATCCATCGCAGTCGAGCACTTTTAATGACTCCAACTATACCAGGTTTACAGTAAAGTTGGTGTAGCTCTTCGTTTTTTCTAATACGCCACACTCCTCTGTCGCACACTGGGCCGAAAATCCTCCTCAAAATCTTTCTTTCCCATACCTGCAGCAATGCTATGTCGCGATTCGTCAATACCCAGCATTCTGCTCCGTATGTAACTATCGGACGTATGATAGACTCATATACTTGTATTTTAAGATTTCGGGATAAGATTCGTGATTTGAGGAGGTCCTGCAAGGCAAAGTATGTCCTGTTTCCAGTGGCCAACCTTGCACGTATCTCTTTACTGCAGTCATTATCGTTCGTCAGAATCGTGCCTAGGTACTTGAATTCTTTATTATTATTATTATTATACGGCTCTACGGTCCTTGAAGAACCAGGGCCTTCTCAGCTATTGATGTCCATTCCTTGCGATCAATCGCCTTACTCCTCCATCTTCTCACACCCATGGCTTTGAGGTCCTCCTCTACATCGTCAATCCATCGTAGTCGAGGTCTACCCTTTAGCCTTCGTCCTCCAGGCGCGCCATTCAAGAGGGTTTTGGGGTGTCTCCCTGCTGGCATCCGCTCTACATGTCCGAGCCACCTGAGTCGACCCCGTTTGATGAAAGCTACAATATCGGGCTGATCGTACAGCGCTCTTAATTCAGCATTATGTCGGATTCGCCATTCTCCTGATTCGCATACTGGGCCATAAATTTTTCTAAGTATTTTCCTTTCCCAGCAGTTCAACACCAGCTCATTGGCTTTTGTGAGGACCCATGACTCACTTGCGTAAGTCACCACTGGTCTAACGATGGTTTTGTAGACATTTAGCTTTGCTTTTCGAGAGAACCGGCGGAAATTGAGAGACTTCTGGACAGACCAGAAGCATCTATTTCCCGCGGCTATTCTCGCTTTAATTTCAGTGGTGACGTCGTTATCCCTAGTCACAATGGCGCCTAAGTATTTGAACTGATCGCTGGATGGAAAACTATGCTGTAGGATGGTGAAATTTCTTTGTGGCGGAGCTGAACCTCTTGTTGTTTTCATATAGACAGTCTTTTCTTCATTGATGCTTAGGCCTCGCTCTTCTGCCGCTTTCTCAAATTCTTGGAAAGCTCCAGAGAGCGCAGGTATTGTTCTTCCTATAATGTCTACATCGTCCGCATAAGCAAGGTGGTGGGTCAGCCTATTGAATATGGAACCTCCTGGATTGGTTCGTATGTTCCTTACTATACTTTCCATGGAGAAGTTGAACAAAGTTGTCGAGAGTGGATCACCCTGTCGGAGGCCTGTGTTAACAGAGAACTCCTCCGCAAGGCGTCCGTGGACCTTCACTCGACAAATAGCATTTTTCATAGTCATACTGACTGTACGGACTAGCTTCTTTGGTATGCCAAGCTTAACCATATCCTCGTACAGCCGAGTCCTAATAATGCTGTCATACGCCTGTCGGAAGTCGATGAATAAATGGTGAAGGTCCACATTGTGTTCGTATGTCTTCTCCAGGATCTGCCTTAGTGAGAAGATATGGTCCAATGTTGATCTGTTCCGCCGGAATCCGCTTTGGTACTCACCTACTTCCCGTTCCATAAATGGTATGAGTTTTGTGTTAAGCCAACAAGAAAATATTTTGTATGCTACACACAGTAGGGATATTCCTCGATGGCATTCACAGCTCATCTTATCTCCCTTCTTGAAGATGGGGCAAATGACAGCAACATTCCAATCTCTCGGCATTTCTTCAGCTTTCCAAATCTCCTTTATAAGATCATAGATTCGATTCGAGACCTCCTCTCCACCATACTTGAAAAGCTCTGCAGGCAAGTCATCAAGACCAGGAGATTTGTTATTCTTCAGTTCTTTAATTATTTTAATAATCTCCTCGCGTTGGGGTGGGCTAACTTCGTTTTCTACCTGTTCTTCTGTAATAATAGAGTCAGAACTCTGATCTAATAAAGATGGAATTTCACTATTAAGCAGATCTCGGAAGTATGTCGTCCATCTCTCTGAAATAAGTTGTGGATCAGTAATTAATGTACCATCCGAGTCTTTGCAGAAGGATACTCGCGGCTGAAAACCTGCCCTTAAATACTTGAGATCCCCAAAAAACTTCCTTGAATTTCTAGAGTCATAGGCCTCCTGCAACACTTCCAGCTGTGCCTGATCGTGTGCCCTTTTTTTCTTCCTAAACATTTTCTTAGTTTGTGCCCTCTTCTCTCGGTACTCTTGCTCTGTACTCCTGGTCTTCCGATTTAAAACTTTTAACTTGGCTTTCCTTCTCTCATTCAGTCCCTGCGCACACTCCGAGTCGAACCACTCCTTCTTCGTCCTTCCTTTTGCTTGTCCCAACACTTCATCTGCTGCCTCCTTCAGGGATTTCTTGAGTGTGGTCCATCCAGAGTCCACCGTATGCAGGCTTGAATCTGAGGCATCATGGGACGTAGAGAGTTTTGATTGAACAGCATCTTGGAAATCGGAGCGGGGTTTGTCGAGCTTCAGCTTTTCTATATTGAATTTGATCATTTTATCACTTTTTACTTTAGCTCTAGGTGTTATCCTATGCTTCAATACCATCTTGACCATGAAATGATCCGAATCAACGTCAGCCCCTCTACAAGAGTGTATATCCTGGCATTCAGCTGCATGTCTGCTATCAATTAACACATGATCAATTTGATTCCTAGTTCTTCCATCTGGGGATACCCAAGTTTCCTTGTGGATTTTCTTGTGAGGGAAGAAGGTACTGGACACCCTAAGGTCCCGTTCAGTGGCAAAGTCAATCATCCTAAAGCCATTTTCACTCGTTTCTGTATGTCTGCTGTGCATGCCTATAATAGGTCTCAGGAAGGATTCTTTGCCTATCTTGGCGTTGAAATCTCCAAGTACTATTTTGGCGTCATATTGCGGGGACATGTCATATGTTCTTTCCAACATTCCATAGAAATCATCTTTCTCATCGTCATCTTTATCTTCTGTGGGAGCGTGAACTGAAATGAGAGATATGTTGTGGTGTTTGCCTCGTACCCTGATTAAGCATATTCGCTCATTGATCAGGTCGAACTTCATTAGGGTGTGTTTTATATCCTTATGTATCAAAAACCCTGTTCCGTATTGATTCCTGGAGCTGCCACTGTTTATCAACAAATAATCATCCAATTCGACCAGTGGAGTATCTCTCCAGCGGATCTCCTGAAGGGCTACGATATCTATTTTGTACTTCAAGAGCTCTCTCTCCAAATTCCTGCTTGCACCCAATCGGAAGAGGCTGCGTACATTCCAAGTGGCAATCCTAAGTGTTTGTCCTTTTCCTCGCCTGGTTTTTTTCCTTTGATCAGTCCGGTTTCTTATCTTTTGTTGAGAATTCGTAACATTGGTTGTTTTACGAGGTGGGTCGTTAGCCCAACGCTCAACCCCTTACCTGAAGGACAGGGTCATTTTTACTCAGGGTTTCCCTCCCTTAGGTTGGCTGCTCAAAAGCTGGAGAGCCCAACCTGCCCTCGCAGTATCAAAGCCGCTACTGGTAGATTTGCCAGGCGCCTTCGACTTTTCGGGATAAGCCAACAAGGCAAGTATATTGCCCCAGCCTCATCGCGATAATAGTGGAGCTGCTGCCCTCCACTATCCCTTTTAGTCGCCTCTTACGACACGCAGGGGTACGACAGGGGTATTCATTAGGTCCCCCGCTGCAGGAGTTGAACTTGAATTCTTTGGTAGCTGCAAATTCACAACCATCAAGTGTGACAGTGGTTGGGTAATTATTGTCTTCTCGGGAGGTTTTCATGTAAAGGGTTTTGTCGTGATTCACTTTCAGCCCAACCTCCTCAGCTGCACATCGTAATTGCGAAAACAACTCCTCCAGTGCCCGGATTGAACGTGCGGTCAAGACAATGTCATCCGCAAACGCCAGTAACTGGATGGAGCGATGGTATATACATCCTGATATATTCACATCAAGCTTACGAATGACGTACTCCAAGGTGAGGTTAAAAATTACCGCTGAGATCGGATCTCCTTGCCTTACTCCACAGGATACTTCAAAGGGGTCAGCGATTTTACCATCTACCTTTACAGCACATCTGCTCCTACTTAGCGTCATGTCAGCCAATCTGACCAACTTCCTCGGGATTCCGAGCTCAGTGATCGCCTCAATCATCTTAGACCTATCAATGCTATCAAAAGCCTTGAGGTAGTCGATAAACAGGTGGTGTAGGGTAACATTTTGCTCATAACATTTTTCAAGTTCGACGCGCATTTTAAAAATCTGGTCTGTAGTCGATATTTTTGCTCTAATCCCAGCTTGATACTCTCCTAGTAGTTCATCTCCTTTCTCTTGCAGCTTTTCTTTGATGGCAATAGACAAGACCTTGTATGCAATGTCCAGTACGGAGATTCCTCGGTAATTGCTACAGTCCATCTTGTCCCCTTTTTTGTGAACTGGAACTATGATGGCAAGACT
Organism: Apolygus lucorum; assembly: GCA_009739505.2. Lineage (NCBI taxonomy): Eukaryota > Metazoa > Arthropoda > Insecta > Hemiptera > Miridae > Apolygus > Apolygus lucorum. Next base: position 53,526,195 of record CM019182.2, read on the forward strand.
CCATTCCTCTGGTATTTTTTCGTCTTTCCATATTCTGCAAACTATCATGAACAGCGCTCTGATCATAGCTTCTCCCCCTTGTTTTATCAACTCAGCTGGGATATTGTCAGGGCCAGCAGCTTTGTTGTTCTTCAGAGAAGCCACTATTCTCCCGATATCACTCAGGGTCGGCTCCAGAACCTCCTCTTCACCTCTACTACTCTCAGTTGGTTGAGCTCGTTCCTGTGAGGTGGGTGGGCAGGTAACATTCAGGAGATCTTCGAAATATTCCGTCCACCTTCCTTGTACATCAGCCTCACCCCCTAAAAATATTCCATCTTTGTCTTTTATGCCTTGAATTCTTGGTTTAAATCCTTTTCTGGCGCATTTCACGTCTTTGAAAAAAGTAAGTTCACTTTGTAGGTGGCTTTATTCCCCGTAAAATTCAACTGAAAAAACTGTATTTGGTATTAGGAAGATAAGGAATTTAACGCTCTTCGCAACGGTATCCTCAAATTGTAATTATCACAGCAAAATAAAGGAGTTATTACCAATTTGATGACATAAGGTCAAACTCACGAAAAAAACTTCAAAATTGAAATAACTTGGAAAAGAAGCCTCTAAAAAAATTTGCTAGGAATTTTTGTTGCAATTCAGTTGTAGAATTGACCCCTTGATAGAATGAAACTTGTTTTGTAGACACGAATACGAATACAATCGTATTCACACTTTAAATATTCGTCTTCGTATTTTGAATACGATTTTATAATTTTTTCTATAATTTCCCCAAAAATCGAATTTTTTTTTACGATTTTCCCTGAAAGTCATACTTTTTTTATGATTTTCTCCCGAACTCTGGACTTATTAAATATGGTTATAAATTTTATAACCTAACATTGTCAAAATAATCAATCAAAATTCGAAACGCTCACCAATTCTTACAGGATTTTTCATGCAAAATCGAATGAGACCTACCCCAGATCGCTATGACCAACTGAATAGAAAGTACGACGAAATTTCTGGTAAAAATCATAATTTTTTAGTGATTTCCAGTGCTAATCGTTTAAAAAAATACAATTTTCTGCGGAAATTTCGTCGTACTTTCTATTCGGTTGGTCGTAGCGACCTGGGGGTGGTCTCATTCGATTCTGCGTGAAAAATTCTGTAAGAATTGGTGAGCGTTTCGAAATTTTATTAATAATTTTGGCGATTTAAGGGAATAAATACGACCAAAATTGCGGTAAAGAACATAATTTTTTATGATTTTCAGTGCAAATTGTAAAAAAATACGATTTTCAGCGGAAATGTCGTCGTAGTTTCTATACGGTTGGTTGTAGCGACCTGGGATTCGTCTCATTCGATTCTGCGTGAAAAATCCTATGAGAATTTGTGAGCGTTTCGAAATTTTATTAATAATTTTGGCGATTTAAGGGAATAAATACGACCAAAATTGCGGTAAAGAACATAATTTTTTATGATTTTCAGTGCAAATTGTAAAAAAATACGATTTTCAGCGGAAATGTCGTCGTAGTTTCTATACGGTTGGTTGTAGCGACCTGGGATTCGTCTCATTCGATTCTGCGTGAAAAATCCTATGAGAATTTGTGAGCGTTTCGAATTTCGATTGATTATTTTGACAATGTTAGGTTATAAACATGTCCAGAGTTCGGGAGAAAATCATGAAAAAGTATGATTTTCAGGGATAATCCTACAAAAATTTGATTTTTGGAGAAATCATAGAAAAAATCATAAAATCATATTCAAAATTGTATTCAAAGCGTGAATACGATTGTATTCGTATTCATAATCACAAGGTCGCAGATAATATCATATTATGATTTATATTCATAATCGTATTTATGAATAAGAATTCGCCCATCTCTGCTGTATATGCATCGGATCATCTATACAATCGGTTTATGGATTCCTAGGAACCTTTGAGCCACACCTGCGTTTTTTCCCAGACTTTTTTTTCTTGGTCGATTTCAAAGGTTTGGTTTTGAAAATAATAAACCAATAGAAGCCATCATTTTTCGAAATTTTTGTTTCTACTGAAAACCCACAGGTAAATAACAAAATAGTACCATACGATATATTTGGAATCATTGTAAGTACATCACGTAAACATATACATAGTAAAATAACAAAAATTTGTTAAAATAACATTAGACCACTAATTGGATAGAATATACAAGTATACATGAAAGAATGAAGCCAAAAAAAGTTTTTTTCGTTTATTCTTTTACATGAAAGAATAATTGTAAAGAATAGGCAGATGTTACACTAAAGGTACACAGAGTGTCGCAGAACATCTTAGCTCCCTCTTATTTCTCGCTAATTACGTGATAAAAGAACTTCTAGTAATTAGAATTCAGTAATACTAATCAACGTAAGTGATACAAATTAATTTTTTTCGTAATATTTCTACAAATACAAAATTGTATTTGGCGGGCTTTTGAGCCACTTTCGTTCACATTTTCAAAATTCAGAAGAGAGAACCATTGCTGAGAGAGGTGGCATCACAATCAGGTTGCAAGGGACGGTTCTGAAACAACGAATTCCCCTTGTTAGTGCAACAGAAATAAGTGCAAGGTTATGAAGTAACCCAAAGTGCGATATACATTCAGTATGTCATGTAAAATCGAAACGAATATTGCGAATATACACTCCTCGTCTAGGACTCGAAAAAATGATCCAGGAATCAGGGGACGGTTAGACAACAACCTGCATGACGTGAAGGTCTTGAAGGAGGGGTAGCCCTCGAGCGCCGTATAAGTTGACCTTGAAGGTCATTCTTGATTACTACTACTATTATCGTAACAAGGATTTGAGAATAAGAAACATTCACGATTTTTCGCATATTCATAATAACCGATTATTCTCGTTGAATTTGAATCAACAGTCAAATCCCGTTGATTCAAGCAAGGTTTGAGCACTTTGAAGGATTGAACTTGGAACTTGGAAGCAATGAAGGATTTGTGCACTTGATTCTACGCAGTGGTAAACAGAGAAACAGTAAGCCAATTTCGGTTGATATCAATCCATGCTAGTACGGTTTCATTCGGCCAGGTTGAGATTCATCGTGAAAACATCGCAGACATCTTCGCATTTTTTCGGCTCCAAAAAGGTTTGCCTTTGGCGTCCCATCCAAATCTAACCAGTTTCCCTTTGAAAGCATCGCCATGGAAAGGAAGCAAGAAATTATTGCTAGGCTTGCGCAACACAGGCGGATCAAGGACACAAAGGGAAATAACAGAAATTATTGTGTCCATCCTTATCTTACCTAACGCCTGGAATTTGGAGAGATTCATGGGCTTTTCCAGGACTTGAGAGAAAATCAAAAGGTATTCTTCAATTATTTTTTCATATCAACTACCTCCTTCGGCGAGCTCTTTACTTTGAACAAAACTTGAACTAAAATCCAAACTTCCACCACTAAAAGCATCCGCACCGAACTTTCCAAATGTGGAGGCTCCATTTTCTCTGAGCACCCTGGACTCGAATTTCTGCCATTTCGAAACCTGACGGAATCGATTCGTGTCGAGAGAGCGTTCGGTGCTATACGGTTATGATCGTACTACCAGCTTTTCTCGATGGTAAATTTGTTTCCTAAGCCAATGAGGCCTAGTGCATTTTTTTCGGCAGGCAGGTGGAGTTGGATCTCGTAAGATACCTGGAAGGGTCCGCGTCTTCAGGTTATGAGGGATTCAAACTCACTAAAAAAACCTCCTTTTCTCCCACATCAGAACTCAGCCCGGAGCCATTTACACATTACTTTGGAATGTATCCTGGGGCGTTTAATCAGTTCTGGGTGAGGGGGCAGACCAGATGCTCGCTCCTCTCTCTTTCTCGTTCTAAGAATATCTTCCTTGTCAGCTTTTTGTGTACTCTGCCACAGCAGTCCAGCTCCTTTCACCTTCCAGCATCCTGCTGACAACAGCCTCTGTTGATGAACTCTGGGAAGCTAACCCCAGGACTGCCATCAGCTGGTTTCTTTCAGGCGCCCATTTGGTGCATTTGAAGAAGGTGTGGAGCACATCATCGTCATCTTTGTTCTAGCAGTGGAGACATGTTGGGGCAGATACCTTCCCAATTTTATGCATATAAGCAGAAAAAAAAGTCCATGTCCTGTAAAGAACTGCGTAAGGAAGAAGTTCACTCCTGCATGTTACCTTTCCATCCACGTCTTTGGCACCAGCCGTGCAGTCCACCTTCCTCTATGTTCTCCCGTCAATATATCTTGCCAGTTTGCCATTGTGCGCTCCCTTTCTTCCTTTGCTATGCAGGCTTCCTTCATCCCTTCTCTCAAAGATTCTTTTCCGCTGCACAGCTATTAATCTCTGTCGGAGATGCCCAAACCTCCGCTCCATACAATTGACTGCACGACTGTCATCATTAGGCGTCTCTTGCACGGTCTAGGGCCGTTTATAATTTAAAAAAAATAAATATATAAATATCTGGCTGCTGGTTTAGTTGTTATTTCGGCATTTGCGATCCGCATTGGGATGGCAGGTATGCGCTTACGCTTAAAGATGACTACCTCAGTCTTTGCTGTAGCTAGTCCAAGGCTATGGTCTTTCATCCACTCCATTACTCGTGACATGATCTGCTCCAACTTGACTTGGGCTGAATCCATTGTCCTTGCCAGTATCACCACATCATCAGCATATCCTACAGGGAAACAGTCCTCAGGCATTTCCAATCGTAGGACACCATCGCATGAAGAAATTATTCAAAATTCAGGGTCTCCATCACAAATTAGTTCATCGATGAAAAATCGGGATTAGCCACAAGCCAAAATCCATCAGCATCTGCTGGAAACAGGTTGTGGTGACTGGGGTTGAACATGAGGCACGAGTGAGGACTTGTTGGGATGGACGAGAAATAATTCTCATTATCATCAAAAATTATATCTCCGACGAAATTCGCGAAGTAGGAGTCATCTACGATGATTTTTCGAGCCATCTCAGAGAGGAAAATACAAAGAATGGGGTGAATACGGACGGTGACGTCCAAGGGACTCCTTTTCCTCGGAAAAATGGTTGAAGGGGAGAAAGAAAAAACTCGACGCTAACTGAAGTGGCACTTGCGTATTCTTCATGCTCGTCCAAGAGAGTACTGAAAGCGGAAGCTGCTCATCCTCCCTCTAAACCCCCTCCGCACGAATTTGAAAACTCAATCGACGTCCCTGGGACACCATCAGGATTGAAGGTTAATAAATTATTAGGTGTAATGTCATACATCTATATTCAGTAGTTCTCCAATAAAGTGACGTGTCGGAAAACCCAGAGCAGGCATGAGTCATCACCAACACTGGCGAGGTGAGGAAGGGAAAGAAAACGTCATCTGACGTCACCTCTTTTCCACTCTCCCCTCACCATACTAACTTGAGTATATAATCCACACTCAGGGGTCTTCCTACATGCATTCGTAACTCGTCTATCCGACTTATCATTAAATGATGAGGTAAGACAAGAAATTTTCTTGTCTTACCTACAGCCCAGTTCTTCCGACGAAACAGTTTGCCCCATAAAGGCGCCGAACCTCTAGCTCCCCTTAAGGGCCCCATTCACGTGTATGCCGCCGTCAAAGGGGAAAACTACCCGTGAATGGTTAACAAAATCTTGAGGTCTAGCGGTTGTCCGCCGCTCGGCAGGTAATCGAACATGCTCGAAAATTGCGGCCAGGTTAATCCTTGGCAGCCCTGTGAATGGTTGAAGTGAGGCCGACGCCCGGTCGCACCCCTACCAGTACAGTATGTAGCCCTACCGTTTTCCTCACTTCCAGTCATCTGAGCAAACGGTGGTTGGTAGCAGGTCCGCCATTCGGCGGAGTCGGGTAGTTTTGGTAGCCAGGTGAATGGACTACTGCGGTGGCTTCGGGGAGTACCTGGAGGGACGCAGCGGCGACTCCGGGAATACACGTGAATGGGGCCCTTTAGGGACCTCTTCAGAACAGTAGGCCTCACTAGGTAAATGTTCTGCCTCCCACCAGTCAGTCTGTTATCAGACGCCGAGGTTGTCAGATAGATTCTGCACGCACTCATCCTTACAGTCGGCCGCAAGGCGCCGCAGATGGAGTGCTGAAGCCCTAGGCTTTTAGGGATCAATCTCTCCATTGAGTAGGATTCAGGCTAGGAACAAATCAGCGCATCGAGAGGACCATCGCCCTCACTCGACAACACGCAGAACACAACATTAGGTACTTGGTGCAATAAATTTGTTTAATTTTTCCTACACAATCCTATACAAAATTTATTAAATTGCTGAAACATGGTTTGTGAAAAGAACAAACATAATGCCTATTGATCTGAGCTGCCATGGTATACTCGCACCCACATACCTTTAAATACCCTGCTAATCGAAGCAACTACTACCTAATACACTTACGAGTTTACGGGAAGCTGGAAATTCGATGAGGTGAGGACGACTCTGAGATTTTTAGGCAGCGAAGGTCGGGTGTTCGTCAAGTCTACGATCTCTCTAAGAACGAACATGTTGAGGACGGTGATGTACGTCGGGTTGTCGTTAAGAGACCTGCCATAAAGATACAAATTGGATTATCATTTTTCTATCTTGAGCCAATCACAACATTGTAGAAGGGGGGGGGGAGGTGAGGATTGGGGCTTAAACTCGAGTTGATCTATATGAATCTCGAGCGAACCTGGAGGGAGACAGACCAAAGATACGATTGAAAAATCAGGCAGGGGGTATCTCAGTGTACATGAGGGACGGTCATTTACGGGTAGCAGCCAACCATATTGTTGTAAGCAATATAAGGACCAGTATTCATTTCAATTTCTGGAAGATCACTAGCACTGAGGACCTAATATGGGGTCAAATATACTCCCTGGAGTGATCAGCTTACCTGTAGATGACGACAGCCTGCGGATGCCTTGGCGAACCAGCTGGTGCTCTCGGATACACCACGTCGCAGTCTCCCTCCTGGAAAGTCCTGGTTTTCCTGAGCTGAGCCATTTTCCGGAACACGTTCAAGTGGGACCGCTCCGACGCCCTCTGAGCGGCCACATTATTGATCCAGAAGTCGGGGGACAGAGGCAGCCAAGGCTTGCCTGTCGTGAAGTCTGGAAACATTCAAATTTTCACCTTCAATTATGGACAGGTGGCAATTATAGGCGTTACATAAAACCCACCCCTTCATCGTGAATTGACCTTACTTAGATTCGATTATTCACGATTTCGATGAGAAGAGCCTTACATAACGATACCTTAATAAAGCAATATTTAATAAAGAAAAAAATAATAAAGCAATATTTTGCTTCCGAGTCTACCAAGGTAGCGGAAGCTTTGTTTTCACTTTTCAAGGACGAAAAAAAAAGTTCTCCAAAATCAAAATTTTCACTCGCGTTTTACGTTTTAGACCTTTCTGAACAATTTTGGTTCCGTGTCTGTGTGTCTGTGTGTCTGTGTGTCTGTCATGAATTCCTTGTAACGCGCATGACTATACGAAGTTATTGTCCGATTTCGATGAAATTTTCAGGGATTGTGCGGGTTGGTGTGTAGACGGTCCCCTATGAAAATCATCATCCTCGGACTGATAGAAGCGACTGCGCATGCGCAAACGTGAATTCCTTGTAGCGGCCATAACTTCTACATTTTTCATCCGATTTTGATGCAATTTTCAGGGACTGTGCGGGTTGGTGTGTAGACGGTCCGCTATGAAAATCAACATCCTCGGACTGATAGAAGCGACTGCGCATGCGCAAAAGTGAATTTCTTTGTAACGGCCGTAACTTCCACATTTTCCATCCGATTTCAATGAAATTTTCAGGGATGTTACAAATTAGAGTTTAGATGGTCCCCTATGAAGATCATCACCCCCGGATTGATAGTAGCCGATGCGCATGCGCGAACGTGAATTGCTTGTAACAGACATAACTTCCACAATTTCTACCCGATTTCGATGACATTTTCAGGGATTACGCGGATTAGGTTGCAGATGATCCCCAATGAAAATCAAGGCCTTAAAATTTACAGTAGCCTCTGCGCATGCGCAAACGTAAAATCCTTGTAACAGCCGTAACAGTGGTGTGTGAGGTAAGGATCTCAAACCCCATTCAACCTTCCCCTTGATAGGTCAGTCAGCAATGCTATAAATTCCCACTCAGGAGTCCCAGGTTCGAATCCTAGTCAAGCTAAAACTTTTTTGATCCAATCACTACCGCACTTACATTTTTCGTCCGAATTTGATGAAATTTTCTAGGATTGTCCAGATTAGCGTGTAGATGGTCCCCTATGAGGGTAGTGAAAGGTACTTAGAGATTGGTGTTTTCAGATTAACTACTATGCATCGGATCATCTATATAATCGGATTATGGATACGAGGAAGCTATGTGCCACACCCACTTGGCAGACGTTTTTTGTTTAGTTTCAGTAAAACTCAAATTCAACAAAGAAGACTCTACTTAGAAGACTTAAGAGAACCAAGCCACACGATCTAATCCACTTAGTGTGACCATCATGAATAAGTACCATGCGTATAAGTTGTAACTTGGGGCAATAAAACAAGTCAAAAAAAATCTCTCCTAGGAAAGCTTTATAGTTGTAAGTATTGTAATAATCCACATCAACAGGTACACAACCGAGAAAAGAATTCACCAAAAGTTGGGACATCATTGTGGGAACCACCTTTTTACCTTATAATTATTCCTTAATGTTATTAATAAACAACCCTCTAAGAGCAGCACACCTAGGCGGGAATTCCCCAGGAATAGGGGTCAACTACCCTCCTCGGCTTCCCCTTTGTTTTGGAGATGGCGAGAAGGAGAAGGGGCTCCTCTTAAATAGCCGACGGCTCAAGCCAAACGCCAGATAGGTGGAAGCTCTAGTGAGGGAATAACTGCTAAACTCTGAGTTGTCATTTCTAAACCTAAAAAAACCTTGCCTGAAATATTAGCTATCAAATTCGCTAAATTTATTTGGTCAGTATTAGGTTCTCCTCTTAAAACTTGAATCTCAAGCTGTGTAAAGGTCTGGGCTGATACGAGTATCAGGGAACAACCTTTCCACTCTTGTCCTTCAAGCTAATAACTAGTAAATTGTCTGGGCTGATACGAGTATCAGAGAACAACAATTTACTAGTTGCACTCATCTCCATCTCTTCCTACATCTACCTTTTCCCGAGTCTGCTGGGCTAGGATCCTTCTAGGGAACACTGACTCTCCTTTCCTCTCTTAACAATTTGAATTTAAAGCAACTACCTTATTTCAACATAAGGAAAAGTTAAGACCGTTGGAATAAGTTCCAACAATCATGATTATATTGAAATATCTGCGTCATGTTTGCTAAGCTGGAGGCCTCTGAGCTTCCATACAGGCATAATTTAGGATCTTGGATCCTCCCAAAATGCATTCAACTGGTGAGTTGTCTTGAATGCTTGATTTTATGCTACTTCGTTCACCTCTTCCACTCTATCTATGGCAGCATGTACTGGCACAACCATGACCTTGCGGCGAGTCGAACACATACAACTAAACACCCAATTTCACCTGGTGATATGCAAGCTTGTGGTGAATCACCAGTTAGTGATCGTGAACGGTAAACGAATAGCATACTTCCATTAGTGTCGTTAGTCCAAGGCATAGGACCTCTGCCAGGATCTCTGGTCCTCCAGGAGAAATCGGCGTCGCTGGCTCGCAGTCCTTGCGGGTCGACAGTCTGGTCTCTTCTGACGATGCTGTCGATCAGACCGAGCTCGTCGCCGTAGTAGACCACAGCAACGCCTTTCAGAGACAGCTGAAGCATGTTGAGGACGTCCGAGTGTTCCGGTGTGAACCTGGATGCCAACCTGTGCTGGTCGTGGTTCCCCAACTGTCAAATCATGTTAAAGACTTTCATTTTACGTTTAAGTAAGAAGTTATTACGAATACGAAGCGAATGTAGAGCATACGTCTCAGTACCTACTAAAAATCTTTTATTTCTGAATTACTTGAAAATACTTAAAAGGTCCTCAAAAATGAAAATTGTCATAATTTGACAAGAATAGTACCATTTATTTCAATAATAGTCTTTATACAGGGCGACTAGTGATAATACGTCCAAACATTAGGAGGTGCGCCTCAAATAAAACAAAAAAAGTTCCCCCCTGGATCCATGTCTGATTTTCAAATTGAGGGGGAAATTGCAAAATTAGTGTACATTTGGGAAAAAGTTATTGTTTGCCCAAACTAACAATATCTCCTCTACCATTGGTCATTAAGCATATTAGAAAAAAAATCATTGAGAAACTCATCATATAATGATCTCAAGGAAAGATAGTTTTTCAAAATTCCCATCCAATTCTTGTAAGCACAGAAACAATTCCGAACTTTGTAAATTTCCGATTTTCTTAATTTAAACTTCATAAACCACTATAAACTGTGCGGATTTCATAAAATCTTCGTTCTTGAGCTCTGGTTTTTTTTTTACCGTACTTTTCGTTCTTGAGCTTTACCGTTGAGCTTTTCAACGGTAGGTATAATTTAAAAAAAAATTAAAATCGAATTTTGTTGAATTTTTGGTTGAATTTGTTTTAAAATTTGTTTCGTTTCTCCAGGTTACACCAATTTTTCTCTTAAATTCGATTGTAAAAAATTGTTTGTTTATACCGTTAGATACTTTATTATCGGTACCTTATTAGCGCACGATCCTTGATGGACTGTCATCACTTAGTGTCTTTGGACCATTTCATGCATGGATTGCCAGCTACCTCACAGCTAGACAGCTCTCAGTGCGTGTAAATGGTGTTGCTTCCCGCTCATTCATTGCCACGTTTGGTGTTCCACAAGGCTCCCACCTTGGCCGCCTTCTCTTCAACCTGGTGGTCAACGGAGTCGTCTCCTCCCTTCACTGCACTAAGCTCTTGATCTATGAAGACGACTTGAAGCTCTTTATTGCCATTGGTGACCCCTCGGATTGCCTTCTCCTCCAGCGGAACCTTGACGCCCTCTCTCTATGGTGTGATCAAAATGGTCTGGCTCTGAACCCTCCCAAATGCCCCGTCACGTCATTCCATCGCTCTCACTCCCCAGTCAAGCACCCTTCTTAATCAACGGAGCTCTTCTTTCTCGTAAGGACGACATTATAGAACTCGGCGTACATCTGGACTCCCAGCTCTCCTTCTCCAATCACATTGCGCAGGTGGCTTCCCGCGGTATGCGTGCGCTGGGCTTTGTGAAGAGGAATTCCAGAGAATTCACCCAAGCATCAGCCCTAGTCACTCTTTACAAAACTCTCGTGCAGCTCATCTTGGAGTATGCGTGGTGATCTGGAGCCCTTACTACAACTGCCACACCCTACAAATTGAGCGTGTCTTCAGGGCCTTCCTTCGGTTCCTCCCTTATAAGCTCTCCATTCCCCGCGAGAACATAGACTACCACGAGCTCGCACGCCATTTCAACTTACTGTTTCCCCATAATCGTCGCTTATGTTCTGATGTCTCTTTCCTCCATGGTTTGCTATAGAGGAGAATTGATGCTCCGGATCTCCTAGCTCGTGTCGGCTTCCTTGTGCCTCGGCTCACGTCACTGCTCTGCCACACATTTTGCTGTCCCTTTCTCCTCTACGAATCACCTCTACAATCGCCCAATGTGTCGCATTCCTCGCCAAGTGAACTTCTTCTCCACGTCCCTTCCCTTCATCGATATTGTGTCCTCGCCTCTCTCATCTATTAAGAGTGCTCTTTTCTGCTCCGACCCTCTACACGACCCTATCTAGCCCTAAAGTTTCATATTTCTGTAACCATTTGACTGTACACTGTTTGCTTTTTTCATTTGTAATTGGGTTCGTCCCGAATTCACATAAATTAATTAATTAAAAACGCTGCAAATTATTACACAAAGCTTTATTATGTTTCTATATAGATCACTCGTCTGCGAAGAACTCGGCTTTGCCATTGCTACCACCAACCACTACCACAATACCACCTGCCTACCACATACCTACAGCGATCGCATTTCGGTCAGCTGAAATTTGATCGGAGATTAGGAGATTGCAATTCACACTCGTGTTTCTGATTTATCGTGAGCCCAACCCCCAAGTTCTCATAAGGAGCGAACGGGTGGTCTCATTCGATCCTAAAAACTCAATGCTATCTTAAAATTATAGAAAAACAATACCTTTAAATGGAAATTTTTTTAGCTAAGGCGATTTCAAAATCTCAACCCTTATTTTTCAACCCTTAGAAGTGACTGACATCAACCAAAACCATTGGGGCATAACTAGACCCTAAATGGATCCCATACACCAAATTTCATCAAAATTGGTCCATGGGAACTAAGGAAAGTGCCGCGTAAAAAAAAAAGTTTAGAATGGTCCCTGTACTTACAAGAATAGAATGGTAATCTTGGAAAGTTATGTTTCCTTAAGGGAATTTTATGAGCTTTTCATTGGTTTTTCGAATTTGCCAATAGTTGAAGAGATACGGTTAGTTTCTGACAAGGTTAGATTTTTGACAAGGTTCAAGAGAAACGTCTTGTTGCACATGAGGCGCACAAACACCTCCTAAGCGTTTGGACATCTTGTCACCAGTCGCCCTCGTGTTTGATCGTAAGTAACGAACCACCCAGTTGGCAACAGCCCAGTCTCCCTTAGGCATTGCTTTGAGGTTCCATTCATTGGTGATGTCGACCCACTGGCTGGCGTTGCTCATCGCGTTCATGTACATGATCCAAAACAGGTTCATGGGGAAAGTCGATCTCGGTTTGTCCTCGGAACCGTAGTAGTCTTGAATTATTTTGTAGTTCTTGTTGTAGTTCTCCGACATGACCAATCTGTAAAAAATAATCGGTTCAAATTTATCATAATTTTCTCCTGGAACCTCAGTTTGAAATTTTAAAAAATCTAAAATACGAATCGAGTTTTGGCTATGGTTGGCAAGTCATCGTATAGGTGAAACCAAGTATGTACTCAAAACAAAAACCATTCTAATCAAAATGCGAGATTGTGATATTTTAAAATCCGGAACCGTAAACCATCTCGAAATGATAAATTTCCACATGTTTCTTGACTCCAATACGAGAACAAAGTACATTATGATTCCTAACTCCAAAAATATTTATATGTTCTGGCTGTCGTTCATCACTAGGGCTCGGCATTTTGCGTATTTTTTTTGTGATATGCCCAAGCTGTAAGGAGCCGAAATATGCCATATTCAAGCCATTTTGTCGCTCCAAATTTAAATTTATCGTGCATATAGTTGCATATAATCGCAGTTTTTGGTATAAGTGCATATAATGGGCATTTCTTGACAAAAGCCATATTTTCCAGTTTTGTCAGCTATTTCCTCTAATCAATTTCCCCGGAAAAACAGGTGAAACCGTTCGAGAAAAATTAGAGTGTGTACTCAAACGAAATCCTGGCTGGAAAACTGTCGTTGTGTTGGCGAAAGTGTTGGAAGGCGACTCACTCAACACCAGCAATTGGTCATACACTCCTCAAGAAGTGGCGTCTTTCAAATCGGTCATTCTCCCGTTTGAAACTATTATTCCACGATTTGAGAAAATCTTTTACAACTGAAAATTTGGAAAAGCACTTGGTAGTACAAGCTAACATATTTTAACAATTGAATGTTTTGTCTAAAAACTGAGTAAAACTATTGTTAAAAAAGTCTGCCAAGTGGGTGTGGCACATAGCTTCCTCGTATCCATAACCCGATTATATAGATGATCCGATGCATAGTAGTTAATCTCAAAACATCAAAACAAGTTAATCTGTAACATCCCTGAAAATTTCATTGAAATCGGAGAGAAAATGTAGAAATTATGGACGTTACAAGGAAATTCACGTTTGCGCATGCGCAGTGGCTACTATCAGTCCGAAGGTGGTGATCTTCAATGGGGACCATCTACAACCTAATCCTCATAATCCCTGAAAATTTCATCGAAATCGGGTAGAAAAAGTGCAAGTTATGGCTGTTACAAGGAAATCACGTTTGCGCATGCGCAGTCGCTTCTATCAGTCTGGGGATGATGATTTTCATAGGGGACCGTCTACACACCAACCCGCACAATCCCTGAAAATTTCATTGAAATCGGACAATAACTTCGTATAGTTATGCGCGTTACAAGGAAATCATGACAGACAGACAGACAGACACACAGACACTGAACCAAAATTGTTCAGAAAGGTCTAAAACGCAAAATGCGAGTGAAAATTTTTATTTTGGAGAAATTTTTTTCGTCCTTGAAAAGTGAAAACAAAGCTTCCGCTACCTTGGTAGACTCGGAAGCAAAATTGTATAAAGTGATTTTGTATAAAAATGTACATACAAAAAAATTGAATAAATACAAGTAACTGTGTACTGAAAAGACTTTGTTTCCCACTTATTAAGCAATTGTTCAACTATCTTGCGCATATTTTGAAGGCATATTTTCGGATTTTTTCGCGCATATGTACAAATGCATTTATTGGGCATCTACGTGCATATTTTGAGGTTTTATTTCGCATATATTGCCGAGCTCTATTCATCACATAGAACCAAAAAGGAAGGTTATGACTCTTGGCTACAAGATTCTCAAAAATGATGGATTTCTTTGTACTTACAATAAGTATAAATTGTGATACCCACTCAAATAGCAAATATTAAATGTATGGGGTTAGTTCTTCTAATTGTAAGAATACAATTAGATTATTATTATTATTATCTATTTACCGCATTGGAGAATCCGTCGTAAGCAGATTGTCGAGCACAGGAGGCGAGCGCTTTCGGTGTAAGGATATCATCTTCAAGCCGTCGAGAGAGCATCAAAGTTTGTCAGTCCGTCGTTCTAATTATATTATAGTCTTGGTGAAAGGGAGGTGAAGGGATTAGAATGGAAAGGGCCACGTGGTGAAAGGTTGTTTGTCTATCGTGTCAAGTGAAGGGAGAGATAAAACTGAGCCTAGTCAATGGGATGTGCGCATGGGTAAAAAAAAACTGTTTATTGTTAGGTATTTTTTTATCTAAACGAGACCTCATTCTGAGAATTTTGACTACAACCGCGACCTTTTTCTATGATTTTTCAAAGTTTCGAATGTTTATGACGTCACAGTGGGCTGGGGGGGGGTCCCGCCCAGGCGGGAGGGGCGCGTGACGTCATAAACATTCGAAACTTTGAAAAATCATAGAAAAAGATCTACTCATCCAAAAAGAGAACGGCTGGTGTCAAAATTCTCAGGATGAGGTCTACTTTCGATTAAAAAGTTTAAAAAAAATCAGGCGCACCCCCCATTGTATATTACCACGTGCAGGACCACATGGCCTCATATTCTAAACTATAAATATATTATAAACTAACTTAAATACCTATCTTACTGGTAAAATATTTACTAATATTTACTTCTAGCTAAGATACTATCTTTTTTTTATAAATTTAGTAGACTACTTATGTAGTAGTTAGTAGATTACTTATGATTTATTGTTTGAAATTATGAGTTCCTTGGTCGTTTGGTTGTCTAGAAGTTAGTGGAGTCATAAGGATGCTGTTTGCGGTTGTAAGGAATTTTGGTACTCCTGTACTCGACTTGCTGGTTACGACGGATTCTCCAATACGGTACGTAGATAATAATCAAATGGTAAATGTTTCGTTTGCCTTATTTGTAATCGAATCAAAATCGAAAAAAACGAACCTCAAGACCAATGATTTTCCCAATAAGTATATCGTTTATTACGATCTGAAATAACCTAATTTTGCTCAAATGGGTGGGGGGAATTTAATAATAATAATAATAATATATTTGTAAGTCACCAGTAATTGGTATTACATCGTCAAATTTCCAATAGGTAGTAATCGTGAAAAAAAAACAATAAAACAGTGCGAAACATCCAACACAAGTAAACATCTAACATAGATTAATATAACTCAAGCCACATGATAAAAGGAAGTTCCTAGTAACTTATTTATAAGGTTAAAATTTAACCTTATAAATAAGTTACTAGGAACTTTTAATAGGAAGATTTAATCTTTAATGGCTTCGATAAACTCTTGAATGGAGTACATTGGCGTTCTAATAAGGAATTGAGTAAGCGTTCCTTTTAGATGTTTTGGCGATAATGATCGCAAGTTCGTGGGTAGGGAGTTGAAAAGCATGACGGACACGAAGCTGACGTTGTACTTCTGGCTTGTAGTCAATCTACAACGAGGAGTCCTCGGGTTCTCATGATTCCTTGTGAAGTAAGGGTGGTTGTGGGAAGGAAACAGCTGTCTGTTCGAGTGTACCTCCATAATAGACGCAATGATGTACCGTCCATAGATTGTCAAGACTCCCATGGATATAAACAAGGGTCGGCATGGGTCGTAAGAACCAGCTCCGCACATAATTCGTAAAGCTGCTTTCTGGAGGCGGAGGATTTCAACAGCACTTGGCGAGTTGCCCCACAAGCAGTAGTCGATACGTGACTGGAAGTGTGCAAAGTACAACACTTTAAACACTTTTTAGCACTTTTTAACACTTTTAGCACATCCTTTAACACGAAAAAAACGAACCCCAAGACCAATGATTTTCCCAATAAGTACATCGTTTATTTCGATCTAAAATAACCTAATTTGCTCAAATGGGGGGGGGGGAGGCGGATTGGAGAGTAGAATCCTTCCTCTAGACTTCCACGTGCTGGGTAATATAAAATCTAAATAAATACGGTAATCTTCAATCTCTCCATCAACTTTTTTGGTGAAGGTGAAGAGAGATCCTAAGAGATCATTTTCCGTGTACCTGTCTACTGACTAATGCCGACTATTGTATCTGACCTGGCGATTGGCAACACAACATGGTAAGACTACAGAGTTTGGTGTAGAACTTACATTGGAGTCCCATTAGTACTTCTCGAGTGGTTGTTGAGGAACTGCATGAAGTGCTGCATGACGTCGAAGGTCTCCGGCTGGTCGAGGGTCATCGTGTGATTGTACTCGCCGTAGTTGTCGGGATCGGGGCCGATGAAGGGCTCGTCCTGGAGAGTAGTGCTCTCCACCAGAGAGGCGACCGCGTCCATCCTGAACCCCTGGACTCCATTGTCAAGCCAGAACTTCAGCACATCCTTTCAATATAGAAAATTACGAAAGATATAATGAGTTTTAAAAAATAAAATTTTTTAAAATTTAAATTTTTTTAAAAAACTCATTTTATAAAAAATGAGTTTTTTAAGAACAATATTGTGACACAATGCTTCCTAGTATACCACAGGTAGTGGGAGCATTGTTTTCAATTTTAAAAATGCATTTTTCACCTGCACAAAACCAAAACAAAGAAGCACGACAGGTCTTGCAATATCCTGGATGTCCAAGTGATTAAAGGTAGCTTGAAGCCGTAGTGTTAACCAATTTTTCAATTTCAAAATGTGGACATGAGGGAGACAAATTAACGTTACATGGGTCCAACTTACCTCCATTTCTGCCAGGACTCGAGGTTCCCTGTAGTTCAAATCTGGTTGTTCCCTCAAGAACTGGTGCAAGTAGAATTGATTCCTCGTTCCCCAGTACGTCCACATCGACCCGCCGAACATCGAGGTCTGTGAACGAGTGGCAAATAGATTAGGTGCGTAATAAACATAAAGTAAGAAAAGAATAGTTGGCAGATACCCCTCCTAGAATTTGTATTTATGCCATTGAGATTGGGATTCAACCGATTTACTTATAAGTAAATATAAGTCTATAAATCTTCTATATAAGTCTTATAAATAAGACCATGGGCAAGGAATGTAACCACTGGACTAATCTCCGTTCAAATTTTAGCTGACCGAAATGCGATCGATGTTTTTCTTCATGTTGGATGGTTGGTGGCTTTGCAGACGTGTGATGTATAGAAAAATATTAAACCATTGTGTAATAATTTGCGGTTTTTTTTTTTTGTGGAGTGTTGTCCAACTTAACCCCAGATCAAACGCATAGACGCCCAAGTCTTACTGTGGGACGTCCTAAAAAACAGGATGGTCCTTTATTCATGTTGGCATTTAGATCAGCTCCCTATTATGCAACAGGATTCTCACCAGCACAGGTGGTTTTTGGAAGAGACCTTCACTTGCCTGAGGAGTTGTTCCGCACTGTACCAACAGAACCCCGATTGACCACACATTACGCATCCAAGCTACGTCAGGATTTGAAGGAGGTTTGGGAACTTGCATGCGAGACCACGAGAATTCAGATGCAAAGACAGAAAGAATGATTTGACTGAAATGCCAAGCAACCTCCATTCGACAATGATGATTGGGTGTGGGTTCACTACCTCAAGAGGACAGTAAGAAAACCCCAAGCTACAATCCCAATGGACTGGACCATGGATTATCACTAAAAAGAAAAATTACGTCCTTCTTCAAGTTCGGATAGAGAAGACAAAGAACAAGTCGATTTGCAAGAGCAGATGTTGGGCCAGCGAAGCCGGGACGAGCCCCAGATCTTGGAGAAGAATGAAGAGAAAGAGAAGGAGGAAAGGCGGGTTGTGCGACGACCTGGTCACTTTATTACATTATTAGGAGTTGTTGAGTGACGTTAACTGAAAAGCTGGTCGTCTAATGTTGAATTATAGACTTGATGTGTTAAAACAGGTTTAGGTTTGTTAATTTGTTAGAAATATAGTGCCTATTGCAGATTAAACACAGATTTCTGTACAATGTTAGCGATTTTTCAAGGAAAATGAAGCTATTGCAATGGCCTCAAAACTTTTGGAATGTACTTTTTCGAAATTTTTTTTTTACTGAAATCCGTTTTGGAAAATTCTGAAACGATCCGTAAAGTGGTTATTACCTTCAAAATCATAGTAATATTTGGTATAATCGGGTTCAGCTCAAAATGTCTGAACCCGATGCACTTTCCAAGAATGAAAATTGTCCAAAAATTAAAAAGTATATATTTTTATATATATAATGAAAACGTGCGTAAATTTGTTATAACCAGAAATGCAGGAGCCGTGTGGGTACTTTATGAGTTCGTGGAGACGAGTAGTACGTGAATATGGACTCCTAACATCTTCAAAGCATACCCTGTGCATACAGTATGTTGGTATGGTTCACTGAAAATCGAAAAAACCAACAATAGCTGTGTGGGTACTCAATGAGTTTGTGTAGACGGATAGAACGTGAATGCGGACTCCTAACATCTTCATAGCATACTCTGAGCATACAGTATGTTGGTATGGTATACTTCTTCTCCTTCTTTGATGACGTCAGAGTTGACAAACTAGGGACCCTGATGGACCCTGATAGTGCATGCTGAGTGACTTAGGGTCAATTCCACCATTCTCACGAGCTTATTCGGAATCCTAAATTCCCTCGTAGCACTATATAGGGCAGGGTTTGATTCTACAACTAATTTGCAAAAAAAAAAATGTCTCTTAGCAATTTTTCTTTAGAGGCTTCGTTTTCGACTTATTTCACATTTAAGATTTTTTCGTGTTTTCGACCTTACATCACTAAAATGCCTATAACTTCCTTAATTGATGGAGTAAATTCAAATTTTATTATATCATTGGAAAGAGCGTCAAATTTCCTATCTCCCTGATGGAGTTTTAGAAAATTTCAAATGAAACGAACGGGTGTAAAATAAACCAAAAGTAAAAAATTGGTAAAGTTTCGAAAATTTTCACTTTTTTCAAAGTTTGTTTCTCGAAACGTCGTGAACGGAAATTGTTATGCTGTAAGCCTAAAAGTTGCATGTGAATCCCAGCTTTCTAACGGTGTAGTCATTTTTCTAAAAGCACCACTTATTCAGTTAGTAAATGACGTTTTAAGGGCAGAAAACGTTCATTTTCGGTTGTAAATCGGTGTTTTTCACCAGAAATGCTTTCCTGAACTTAATAAATAATTTGACATGAAATTTTACGTACTTTTTGACGCTGAATCGAATGGTGACACTTTCCGATCTCCTCGACAAACAGATAGTACTTTTCAAGCCCTTTCTGGGTTAAACAGGGTACAACTGAGTCCTCGACTCCCAATTTGTTATCTATCAAAAAGATAAAGCTTTCCGTAAATGGTCGGGACGATGTTTTCAAGAGAGAGGGCAAAAATTAGGTAAGTCAACAATTTGGAAGGAGTGCGAGTCATTTCCAACCCAGACCTCCCTTAATGACAATTTTGGATAAAACGAACAACGAGATTGAGCCCTTGCCCAACGGAAAGGGCTTGAAAAGTACTATCTGTTTGTCGAGGAGATCGGAAAGTGTTACCATTCGATTCAGCGTCGAAAAGTATGTAAAATTTCATGTCAAATTATTTATTAAGTTGGAAAGCATTTCTGGTGAAAAACGCCGATTTACACCCTAAAGTCATCGTTTTCTGCCCTAAAAACGACATTTTCTAACTGAATAGGTGGTGTTTTTAGAAAAATGACTACACCGTTAGAAAGCTGGGATTCACATGCAACTTTTAGGCTTACAGCATGGAAATTTGCGTTCACGACGTTTCGAGAAACAAACTTTGAAAAAAGTGAAAATTTTCGAAACTTTACCAATTTTTTACTTTTGGTTTATTTTACACCCGTTCGTCTTATTTGAAATTTTCTAAAACCCCATCAGAGAGACAGGAAATTTAACGCTCTTTCCAATGATATAATAAAATTTGAATTTACTCTAATAATTAAGGAAGTTATACCCATTTTAGTGATGTAAGGTCGAAAACACGAAAAAATCTTAAATGTGAAATAAGTCGAAAACGAAGCCTCTAAAGAAAAATTACTATGAGACATTTTTTGTTGCAAATTAGTTGTAGAATCGAACCCTGCCCGGTGGTGCACCCGTAAGGGTGACAACCTTCATAGCCTCTCTCACTTTATTGTGTCATGCACGGAGCGAAAATCTACAAACAGATGGTGGAGGGGGACCTTAAACTCGCGGCACTTCTAAATTATTTGGCGAATGCTAAACATTTGGTCAATCGTCGATCTTCCCGGTCTAAATCCACACTGATAATTGCCTGCGATCGAGCAGAACAATTGATAAAACTTTATAAGCCCCGCTTAAAAGGGTGATGCCACGGTAGTTAGAACATACTAGTGGATCACCCTTCTTGAGGATGAGGCATACTACTCCCAACTCCCACTCTGTAGGCATCTCTTCCTTCTGCCATATTAGGAGAATCAAACCAAATAACCGCACAGCAATCTTCATAGCATACTCTGTGCATACAGTATGTTGGTATGGTATACTAAAAATCGAAAAAACCAAGAATCGTGTAAAAAAACTTTCTAAAAGAAATTTCAACACCATCGATCCTTTTCTCAACCATATACCTCTAACTGAATAATTTCTTTGAAAATTTGCTCATCAATTCATGCTGCATGAGTGGACTTTTTTTGTAATTTGGGCAATACCGTAAAACTTAAATAAACAATAAATAACTCACCCAGTTGTTAGGTGGATGCATTTTGCCGTCTGGTCCCAATTTCCCGTCGACCCAGATGTAGTAATCCTCGTAGGACGATTCTCTATTGGAAGACTTCTCGAACCAGGGGTGCTCGGCGGATGAGTGATTTGGAACAAAATCCATGATTACCTTGATGTCTTCGGAACAAGATGTGAGTTAATTACTTGAGTTGTTCGTAATCAGCTCAAAAACCGACTAAAGTATAGCAGCTAGATCACGTAGTAATTTACAAATTAAACTACTTCAGTTCAACACATCAAAGTAACGGAACCTGGAAGCCTTTTACAATGTTCATTTTTGTAATTCAGAGTTTCAATTTTACTATTTATTTTGAAACGTAGAACAAGAAATTGTGTAGTGAGAAAAACAAATTGTTATCATTCTGTTCAATTTAAAAAGCGTATTTATGAAAATAACAAACTAAATTGTTCTGGTTATTAAGTTCTCTTCAGCAGATGTGAGACAATATAAATAGTGCATATCTTCTGAATGCATAGAAGTTATTGGTCAGAAATGTGTCTCTTCTGTTTGGAGGAGAAGAAATAAGAGAGAAGAGACACATTTTATTTCATTGAACAAGAATATTTTATAGTACTATCACATAATATGTGACGCAGACCTATCACGTATGCAGACGTATCTTAATATTATTAAGATGTGTTACTGCTTTGGACTTCTGTCCGTCTGTCGGGATGGGAACGATTTGATGAGTCCAGGGGAAGAACCCCGTCATTGGCTCAAACCTGATTTCGAGGAAAAATTAATTTTAAAGTTTTCCAACTAATGGCGACTTTAAACACGATTTAAAATGCTAAGTTGATGTGGCACATAGCTTCCTCGTATCCATAACCCGATTGTGTAGGTGATCCGATGCCTAGCAGTTAATCTCAAAACATCAATCTTTAAGTACCTTCCACTATCACAACAATCAATCTGCACAACCTCTGAATATTGTTGGAAAATGTAGAGGCTATGGCTGTTACAAGGATTTCACAAAATACTTTCAATTTGGAGGCTATGATATTCATAGGGGACCATCTACAAGCCAATACGCATTACCCCTGAAAATTTCATCGAAATTGGATGGAAAATGTGGAAGTTATGGCTATGGCAAGGATTTCATGACAGACACACAGACAGCCCAACGCGGAACCAACAAGTGAGAACAAGTCTACCTTGATAGACTCGGAAACAAAATGTTGTATTTGAACCATCAACCAGGTATGCATATTCACCAAAATGTTTCCCAAAAACTATTCTTCTAAATTTAATCATATTTTATGAAAAATTAGTAGGTACTTAACAAGCGAATTTCAACCCCCTTCAATTCCTAAACTCAACAATAGTCAAATTTTACAAGAAAATTACCCAACATTCACCAAAATAAGGGATTTTTACTCATTTTAAGCGTTGTCATTGGTTTAGTAGGGAAAGGACACGTCTTTTAATGAGAATGGATAAACGAAACTCAATTTACAGGTTAAAACGAAGGTTATTGACCGCAAAAAGTGCTGTCAACATAGAAGGTGATAAAAGGATAAGGTGCTCGCCGTTTTGGCGTTAGGTGGGGGTCTTTTAACCCTATTTGGACCATGGTGTCACTAGTGCCACCGAAAACATCTCAGGAACTCCACATCCAACCAAAATTAAACCAAAATAAAATTTTTTTTAACCAAAATTAAATTGCTATTTCTAATTTGATAGACAGCAGAATTTTTTGTGGGCTATTGGAAGTCTCAAAATAGAGTTATGACAAACATACACAAGGAAATAGATGAAAAAATGTTCATAATTTTTTTCATATGACAAAAATTATGAACATTTTTTCATGAAATTTTTTATTTTTTTATTTTGGGCTGAATCAGGCTTAAAGTGGTTTCTTAAAGGTTTAGAGGAGTCAGTTTTGGAGAAAAATCCAGTCATCTTACTGAAAAAAGAGGTTGAAATTTGACTGTACTGGGGAAGAACACCGTCATCGACCGGGCGATTATAATTGGAAGAAAAAAAGAAAGAAAAACCCCGTCATTGCGGTTTAACCCTAATTGGGCCATGGTGTCACTTGTGTCACCGAAAACATCTTGGGAATTCCACAGCTGTCCCAAGGTGTAATCAAATTATCTAGATTTAAATTACAATTTAAAAAAATTAATGGATAGAGCTGCATTTTTTGAACTTTTTTGTGTAAGTTATTAAAAGTCAAAAAATGATATTATCATTTATTATAATTTATCATCATTTTTTACACAAAATAGTTCAAAAAATGCAGCTCTTTCATTAACTTTTAAATTGTAATTTAAATCTTGTTAATTTAATTACACCTTGGGACAGCTGTGGAATTCCTAAGATGTTTTCGGTGACACAAGTGACACCATGGCCCAATTAGGGTTAAACCGCAATGACGGGGTTCTTCCAATAATTGGAAGAATAATTATAATTATTAATTATTATAATTATTATAATCGCCCGGTCGATGACGGGGTTCTTCCCCAGTGCAGTCAAATTTCAACCTATTTATTCAGTAGGATGACTGGATTTTTCTCCAAAACTGACTCCTCTAAACCTTTAAGAAACCACTTTGAGCCTGATTCATCCCAAAATGTTGATGACGGGGTTTTTCTCTTTGACTCCTCATTTGTAAACCCGTTCATTCAATTCGGAAAACCATTCATTGATCCGTAGACAACGTCATAACTCCTAAGTTATATTAGAGATTAGAAGTAAACTTCAATTGATGGTAAAACCTATTCAGTTCAGATCAGAATGATGAACTGTGGTGAGAATTGTAACATTATGCCTTAATTATACTATAAATATAATTCTAAGGGTAAGCACCTTTTTCTTTCAGTTTCGCTACCAGAGTTTTGAATTCATCCAGCGTGCCGAACATGGGGTGAATGTCTCTGAAATTCGAGATGTCGTATCCGAAATCGGCATTTGGCGAAGGGTAGATTGGATTGATCCAAATAGCGTCTATCCCGAGCTCTCCCAGGTAGTCAACTCTTTGGATTATACCTGCGAAATTACAGCTTGATGTCAGACAGGCTCAATCAAATATGCGTACACTTTTTTACCCTAAATTCGATTTTAAAATATTTTTTATTATACCGTTGAAAAGCTGAGATCTTGGACCAGTTTTTACAATCCACAATCCAGAAGTGTGACACTTACAGAGAGTTATTAAAAATTGGTATTTCTAATTTTCTTGACAATTTTATGTTCAGGCAGTTTTTATTTAAGCCAAGTAGGTAGGTAAATCATGTTAATAAACAGAACCTTCGGCTTAAATTCAAGGAACGTGGAACATGCTTTAGTAGGGACGGCACGATACCACCAATATATCGGAGTATCGATACTTTTTTGGTATCGATACCGATATTTGTATCGATACTTTTGATAAAAAACTCATACCGATGTATTAGTGTCGATACTTTTGTCTGAAATATCGGAGGTATCGATACTTTCTTGACGACATTATCGATATTTTTACCAAAGTGGAATAGTAAAAAAAAAAATACCAAATATCAAGTACTTAGATACCATACTATATCTGCCACTGAATAATACTCAGAATAGTATCGATCGAAACGATATATCGCTTCTAATATCCTTCATCGATATTCAAAAACTTTCCACAGTAACCCTTTGACCTCTCATTTTTTTGCGGTTTTCACATGGACCTAGGATACGAGTCCATGGGTTTTCATTTCTCTGGGTTTCTTGGACAGTTCGAGTTCCTTGTGACCATTGTTTTACTTTCCGGTTCAAATCAATTTTTTTTATTTACTTTTTTTTAATTCAAGTTTCAACTCACGCCAAATATTTGTTTTTATGATTCGATAATAAATATTTTTAATTTGTAATGTAACTGATTTATTACTTGATCCTTTCCATTTGTAGTGAATGAAAAAATCATTTCATTGAACGGAGAATTCTAGGGAATAAGAATTGGAATGAATATAAAATGAAATGATCATTCATTTTTATTAAATTTTAAATTATTGACTTTCATAACATTTTAAATTACCACTGACTTTAACTACATTTTAAATTACTGACTTTTATTAATATGTTTATAATTTTAATATTTATAATTCTTGATTAATGGAGTTTTTATGAGGTTTGCGAAATCATTTGTGGGTTAATTTGAAGTATCGATACTTTGAGCCGATATTATCGAAGTATCGATATCTAATAATATCGGTATCGAAAAGATATCGAGTATCGATACTTGCTGAGGAATATCGTATCGAAAGAAGTATCGATACTTTGGAGTATCGTGCCGTCCCTATGCTTTAGACGTGTTTTGTTTGTTTGCGGTTTCCTTTTACTAGGAATTTGTTGTCTGTCGTTGTAATTTAACTCTTTATGGGCCTGCTTTTCAAATTCCTCGTCAATTCTTTCACCCCTTGATGTCCCAAAGGTAGGTATTGTTATTATTAAGAAATCGAAAACATCTAACACGTCAAAGAACTCACCGTAGGTAACTAAAAGCCTAGGTTACCAGATCCTTTGATTCCATTCGTAAAAACCAAAAACCAACAACATCAATATAATCCACGAAATCGATGTTGGTTTTTACCGCGAATGTTTAATGTTCTTTCAAATCAGAGGTATATCTCAGCTTCGTCCATATTTACAGCTGTCTTAGCAGTACATAATTTACGCATAAATTGAGGGCTTTTCAACGAGTGGAGAACGATTTTCGTGGGATGAAAACTACCTATCGGCGATACATTTCTCTAGAAATGGGTCGGTTGTAAGTGAAAATCGTAACAAAATCCCGCGCTACTTTCGTTCAACGTTTTCGTCACGTTTTTGCCCAGTTAGGCGATGGCTAAAGCATGTTCCCACAGGTTACACCACGTTAAACGATCCTTAGTTCCGTATCAACGACTATGCGAGATTTCGTGACTCAATACCGTTCCCAAAACAATTCGAAACTACCGGTGGCAATTAGAGACTTTAAAATTGTGCGAATCAACTGGCACCTTCAAAAGAATGACATTTGGAAGGGACGTATGGAATGTCTGTTGGACATTGTACATTTCCATCATAAGGAGATGGAGACATTAAGAAGGAATGTATATTTGCAACCTAGCCGAACTAAAGATTAGACTCGGAGGTTACCAATGGGGGGTGCGCCTTGATTTTTTTTTAGATTTTTAATCGAAAGCAGACTACATCCTGAGAATTTTGGCACCAACCGGGACCTTCTAGCGTGAGTAGATCTATTTCTATGATTTTTCAAAGTTTCGACCGTTTATGACGTCACGCGCCCCTCTCGCCAGGGCGGGACCCCCCAGCCCACTGTGACGTCATAAACGGTCGAAACTTTAAAAATTCATAGGAAAAGATTGAAACACGCTAGAAGGTCGCAGTTGGTACCAAAATTCTCAGAATGAGGTCTACCTTAGATTAAAAATAACAATAAACAGTTTTTCCTACCCAAGCGCACACCCTATTACAATTAAATGGTGAGATAGAGAAAAACGAAAGAACGTAAATGTTTGCATACGAGTCTGCAACACATTGGGACATTTTCATGTGTGTTTTCTTATTGTATTTATTACTAGGCAGATCTCACCCGTGCATTGCACGGCGGGGCGTACAGATCAATTAAATAGGCCATAAGAGAAATCGCCAACCCGTGGGTACTTAAGTGAATACACAACAAGGTAGAGAAGTAAGGTTGTTAGTTCATGTACCCAAGCATCAAAATAAGAAAACAGTTGATTGTTCTCTACGCAACAAAGTGAGTCTATTTTATTTATTGGTATTGCGTGAGCATGTTTTCGTGACGATTTTTCAGTTTATGTGCCAAGCAAAGACATGAAAATATCAAAAACGTAACACTTTTTGCTAGTTACTTGATGGCTAAAGCATGTTCCATGCTAAAAGTGTAGTTTGGAAAATTAACTCTTTCCAACGTATTGCAACGGTATCCTCATATTTAATGTTACTAAATTTATTGTGGTGATACGAGGTCGAAATCTCGTAAAAAATCTTGAATGGGCGAAAAGTCGGATTTCAAGTTTAGCAAATATATGTTATCGGCCATTGTTGTTGCAAATTAGTTGTATAATCACCTCTCAAGTATTGAACACATTTGATAAATAGGTTGTGAGACTTGACTCACCGTTTATGTCGCCGACTCCATCGCCGTTTGTGTCCTGGAAAGAGCGGGGGTACAGTTGATAGACGATGGCATTCGCGTACCACGGTTGTGCACTACGAGGGGCCGATTCAACAATAAAGCCTCCCGTGGTGACCAATAATATTCCCAGAACCAGCTTCATCTGTACGTTTAATGATAAAATGGTGAAATAAATTGGCAGAAAAGACGATGGAAAAGTACATAGCCATGAAGAAGGTATCTCTGCATCCGCTGTAGGGATACCCTATAGGAAGTCATCATAGAGGAGGTATCCCTGCATCCGCTGCATCCCTAGGAAGAAGGTAGAAGGTAGAAGAAGTCACCATGAAGAAGGTATCCCTGCATTGCTGCATCCCTGCTAATCTCAAGTATGGGCCATTCTCACGACAACGTCGGATTTGAAGTAGATTTTTCCAGATTTCAAAATGTTCCTATTTTCACCCAGCAAAATTTATACAACTTCTCTATTATGTGTAGTGTGAAATGAGATTTTCAGCCAAGCATGAACTCTCTTATTAAGTACATGATAAATAAAAAATACAATCCGAGGATGGCAGGGACTGACTTTATTGTAGTCAGGGACCACGCAGTAAGGAAAGTAATATCGGTAAATATGTAAATTCATAAACCCGTTCAACGGAATCGCATAGAATCTTTATACAATATTACAATTTTAATGAAAAATGAAAAATTTGAGTTCTTCAGTCTTAATCAAAATAAATAATATCATCAAATTTATCAAAGAATTCTGGCCTACAAAACCAGTGGCTGTGGCTCATAGACCCTCGTATTCGTACCCGATTGTATAGATCAATCTCTATAGTAGTGGGCCAAAGTACCTTCCACTACCCTCATAGGGGACCATCTACACGTTAATCTGAACAATCCTAGAAAATTTCATCGAATTCGGATGAAAAATGTAAGTGTTATGGTTGTTACAAGAATTTTACGTTTGCGCATGCGCAGTGGCTACTGTCACTTTTAAGGTCTTGCTTTTCATTAGGAACCATCTACAACCATAATCCACATAATCTCTGAGAATTTCATCGAAATCGGATAAAAAATATAGAAGTCATGGCTGTTACAAGAAATTCACGTTCACGCATGCGCAGTGGCTACTATCAGTTCGAAAGTCATGAATTTCACAGGGGACTATCTACAACATAATCCACATAATTCCTGAAAATTTCATCGAAATCGGATGGAAGATGTAGATGTTATTCTTCCCAAAGAGGGTATACAGGGTGTCTACACTTTCGATGGGCATAACTTCAGGGTTCGATTCTACAAGGTATTTCCAACAAAAAATGTCTCCTAGCAATTTTCTTTTAACCCACTCAAAATTCCTTTTTTTGGTTTATTATTTTCAATAATGAACCTTTAGAATCGACCAAGAAAAAAAAAATTGTAACACCCCCTCAAAATTTGATGGTTTATGTTTCAAGGTACGTAGAATCCAAAAATCGAATAAAAATTTGGCCGTCCGTCCGCCGTACGCCGCACAGTGGGGACAAATGGCCAAAAAGCGGAAAAGAATCATTATCTTTTGAACGAATTACTGTATCGTCTTGGGAATGGTTTCATTCGATTCCGAATACGAAAATACATTAGAAAAACATGTTTTCTGACGTTTACATTTATTATTTTAGTACTAAATCTTGAATTTTGAAAAAAATAATGTTACTCAAAGTGGAAAAGCATGTGAAAAAAACAGAAAAGCGGTTTTACAGGCGATGGGTGTGTGTTATTTTGTTCTTTTCTTCGTTTCAGAGGTTATAGGATACAATGAAGATGATTGAATTGAGGTTTCTTTATATATGTATGTAAATATATATATATATATTTAAATGTATATTTATCTATTTAATTTTGACATATTTTGAGTCATAAAAACCTCTGAAAATTGGATAGTAAGCGATCGAATATTGGAACGAATCCAAATTAAACGTTTGCTAAATCCGAATAAGAGATTTTCAACGACGACATGTTCTCGCTAAGTCACGACTGTCCACATTACTGTGAATGACAATCCGAAGAACCTGGTTTGTTCAAACAGAACCTTGTTGACTCTTAGCAGAAATATTTTACGAAAACGTCGCTATTTACATCATTTTGTTTTCCAATAAAAATAAAACAAAAAATGTCTGCCAAATGGGTGTGGCACATAGCTTCCCAGTATCCATAACCCGATTGTATAGATGATCCGACCATTCTAGCCTTAACTTGACTCCGTTACTCTGTGATTGTAGCTAACAGCCCACATCTACTGCCTTCTACATGCCGACATTCACAATCCCTGGAAATTTTATCGAATTCAAGAGGAAAATGTGGAAGTTACAGCCTTTAGAAGGGTTTTACTCTGAAGCTGCGGTGACGGCAGAGACGGCGTTCTTGGTGTACCTTTAATCACATTTTAACCCACTACATCTAAATTCGGTGAAATACGGCTACGAAATTTTTACAGCTCCTTGATAATGGTCAGATTTTCAAGAAAAAAAATGAGCCAAACCGAAGGAAGGCGAAGCTCGGTTTTTCCACTCCTCTAAAGCTATATTTCGCTATAAAAACCCAAATCTGGAGCTAATGTTCAAGCTAAATTTTTATGAAAAAATAATTAGTATTTTTTAGAGATACTACAAATATATATCCAACATTATATAATTTTATTTAAATTTTTTGAAACACATAGAACGTGTTAGGAAATTTTCAAATTCCACTCTCAAAGTGCTTAAAATCTCGAAATATCAGGTTTGAGCCCCCCTATAGCAGTGAAAACAATTTTTAAACACTGAAGGTCCTTCACACCCTTATTCTACAGGTAATAGACTTCGAGAAAACCACATTACATTTCTTTTTTAGTCACTTTGCAAAAATGGAGTTTTTTCCACTCCGGCACTGTGCGCCGTACGCCGTACGCGGCACTTTTGCCACTTAGCATTGACCGATTTTGATGAAATTTGGTATGTAGGCTCCATTTGGGGTCTAGTTGTGCCCCGAAGCTTTTGGTTGATGTAGGTCACTTCTAAGGGTTCCAAAATCAATTTTGAAATTTTGAAAACGCCCTAACTCAAAAAATTTTGATATAAAGGTATTGTTTTTCCTTCGATTTAAGATTTTATGGAATTTTGGTTTATTATTTCTAATAATAAGCCTATGTGATCGTATCGCAAAAAATTTTTATAACCCCCCCTCAAACTTTGTCACTTTACGTTTCAAGGTGCGTAGAATCCAAATTTGCAATGTCCGTCCGCCGTCCGCCGTCCCCCGTCCGCCGTCCGTGGCACTTTTCTTAGCAACACTGGACCGATTTGGTTCAAATTTGGTATATGGGCTCCATTTGGGGTCTAGTTGTGCCGCGAAGCTTTTGGTTGATGTAGGTCACTTCTAAGGGGTGAAAATTAAGGGTTGAAATTTTCAAGAGTGCCCTAGCTCGAAAACTCTCGAAATAAAGGTATCGTTTTTTCACCAATTTTAAATAGTATTGAATTTTTAAAAATTTTTGAGACCACCCGGAGCTCTGTAGGACAAACCGTTCGGTCCCTACGAGTACTTGAAGGTTTTTCATCGATAAAACAGAATCATGAGTGTGAATCGCAAAAGAGGTCTAATCTCCATTCAAATTTTATCGGACTAAAATGCGATCTCTGTTCATTTCTTCGATTTGTATACAATTTTGCCTTCTGCGTAACCAGTAATCAAATTTCAATATGAAGTTTTCTATTTTTCCAATCGAGTGTGAAGCGTTTAGTTCTTTCTAATAAACTTGATTGTGAAGGTGTGAAGCCAGTATGGTGTGGTAGGTAGTACCTAGCTGGTAGGTAAAAAAAAGTTGGTAGGTAAAAAAAATGTTGGTGGGTAAAAAACGCTGCAAATCATTGCTCAAAAGCTTCTTCATTCTTCAGATCACTGATCAGCTGAGTGAGCTCCGAAGCCATTTTCAATCCTATTGAATGAAAGTGCTCTTCCAGGCGTCTCCAGCATTCGAGGAGATCTTCTTCACTCCTCAGATCACTGATCAGCTGAGTGAGCTCCAAAGCCATTTTCAATCCTATTGAATGGAAGTGCTCTTCCAGGCGTCTCCAGCATTCGAGGAGATCTTCTTCACTCCTCAGATCACTGATCAGCTGAGTGAGCTCCGAAGCCATTTTCAATCCTATTGAATGGAAGTGCTCTTCCAGGCGTCTTCAGCATTCGAGGAGATCTTCTTCACTCTTCAGATCACTGATCAGCTGAGTGAGCTCCGAAGTCATTTTCAATCCTATTGAACGCAGGAAGCTGAAATTTGAGAGGGAAGGTCAAGGGAGAATACAGATGGTGGTAGGTGCTATTGATGGAGAACCAGTGATCTATACAGAAGGGTGATCTATACAGAAAATAATAAACCTTTGAGCAATGATTTGCAGCGTTTGAGAATTTTTTGAGACCACGTGGAGCTCTGTAGGACAAACCGTTCGCTCCCTACGAAAATTTAAGGGTTTATATTGAAATATATATATATAAAAATCAAAACACGAGTGTGAATCGCAAAAGAGGCCTAATCTCCGTTCAAATTTTAGCTGACCAAAATGCAATCGATGGTTGGTGATTTTGATTTTTTTTTTTTATTTAAAAAAAATTTTTTTTTTGATTTTTTTCGATTTTTTTTTTTTTTTTTTTTTTTTCTTTATATTGGATGGTTGGTGATTTTGTAGACGAGTGATCTATATAAAAATAATAAACCGTTGTGTAATAATTTGCAGCGTTTTTTCACTTCAAAGTTTTTCTTCGCGTTTTCGACCTTACGGCACTGATATGGTCATAACTCCCTTATTTCTCCTGAAAATTCAAATCTGACTACACCGTTAGAAAGAGCGTTAAATTCCTAAGCTGCCTAGTGCAAAATCAAAATATTTCAGCAATAAAATAGTTTCAAAATATCAAGTCAAAAAGCAAACTTTAAAAATTTTTTGAAACTTGACTTTCTTCGACAAAAGTTTTCACTCTAAATCCCTGCCCATTTCGATGGGCGCTCTTCGGAGAAAACATGCTCAAATTGTGAGCTTTTCAACGGTCTATCAATTTTTCTTTTTAACATTCAAATTGGAAGAGTAAATTAAGTTTGAATGCCAGAAAACGTGTGTTTTACAAGCAAATCCAGTGTTTTAAGCGGTTTATGGTCCCCCTCGACCTCAAGATGGCTTGAAGATTTTGGTATCATTTCCTATGTAATTTTTTACGCTGAATAAAATAGTGATACTTCCGAATGGTTCCGACTGCTAGAAAGTGGATTTTTCGAAGAAACTCAATCAGCTAGAAATTCAGTGTTTCTGTTGAGTTCAAAGGTGTTACTTTATGCTCACGACTATATCTACGAATAATGCTTATTTTATGTACGAAAAACGAAGGTTTTTCTTCGAAAAATCCACTTTCTAGCAGTCGGAACTATTCGGAAGTATCACTATTTTATTCAGCGTAAAAAAATTACATAGGAAATGATACCAAAATCTTCAAGCCATCCTGAGGTCGAGGGGAACCATAAACCGCTTAAAACACTGGATTTGCTTGTAAAACACACGTTTTCTGGCATTCAAACTTAATTTACTCTTCCAATTTGAATGTTAAAAAGAAAAATTGATAGATCGTTGAAAAGCTCACAATTTGAGCATGTTTTCTCCGAAGAGCGCCCATCGAAATGGGCAGGGATTTAGAGTGAAAACTTTGGTCGAAGAAAGTCAAGTTTCGAAAATTTTTTAAAGTTGGCTTTTTGACTTGATTTTTTGAAACTCTTTTATTGCTGAAATATTTTGATTTTGTACTAGGCAGCTTAGGAATTTAACGCTCTTTCTAACGGTGTAGTCAGATTTGAATTTTTAGGAGAAATAAGGGAGTTATGACCATATCAGTGCCGTAAGGTCGAAAACGCGAAGAAAAACTTTAAAGTGAAAAAAACATTTTTTGTTGGAAATACCTCGTAGAATCGAACCCTGAAGCTATGTCCATCGAAAGTGTAGACACTATGTATACTTTCCAAAAATGGACTCGTGACGGGGACTGATGCGGACTGACGAAACAACACATTTCCATATATTTCTCGTGCAAAATAAATCTCTCGAGAAATGTGCAAATATATTTGTAAATCTGGACTTCCAACTATTTTGAAAATGAAAGGCCACAACAAAAAAGAAAGGATACTATCCTGGAAAAAGCGTAGCAGGGACTGATTGACGAGGTTGGCCCAGTGCGGGTGTCGGCACTAAGTATCCTCACCACCGTTTTGTTGAACACTGAACACCTCCAATCAAACCTTGAAGACCATGAGGAATAGTGGTAGAACAATGGAGGATGAGGCGTCCTCAGAAAAGGGGATAGGGTCTCAAACTACAAAGTTCTATTTGCGGCAGGGACTGAGCGTATCCTCAGGACACGCATATTTTCCTTCCAAACGTGTAAAAAAAAAATTTTTTTCTTATAAGATTCTGTTAGAGGATCTGCAAATTATGAATATGAGGGTTGGAAAGAACTCCAAAAATTGTTGAAAAATAACCAATTTACTACTTTGAAGGCAGACAGAAGTAGGCAACCACGGCTACGGACATGCGGCAGGGACTGACTTTTTCCTTTTTATGAATTTTTACATAATTAATGAATTAGTTGTTAATTCTAAAAATATATGGGCTGAAAAGAGCTCGTCGAGATCTAAGAAAGAATAATTAAAGCTAGAAGAAAAACTATGATTAACCGGATAATCGACCAGACGCAGGATCCAACGTTTTCGTGAGAATGGCCCGTATAAATTTGCACACAGTGACGATGATAAAGGTCAACTCGTTTTAATGTGTAAGAAATGTAAAGTATTATTTTGAATTTTGCTTGTTACTCTAATGTATTTATAGTACGTTTCAATGTACTTACCGAGATGGAGCGATTTTGCAAAGATCCTACGCTACAATACGGGTCAACCCTAACGTCGGGTAGGAAATCGCAACCCTTCAAACATTTATATTATTGTAAAAGTGTACAAAATGGAGCCAAATATCTATCTATCTACTCTACAAAACAAGGTAAGTGGATACAGAAAGGTACTTTCGCTCGCAGAGCTAATTACTTCACTCTACATGATACTGTCCGATGTTTCGGCTTATGAAATTCTTCCATTTGGTACCTAATCTCCAGATAGACAGATCAGACCTAGTTGAGGGCACACAACTCCTTGCAGGCAAAACAAGATGCAGATGGAGGAACTTGTTTTTTTTTTCAATCATTTCGAGCTACCTTGAATGGGGGCTTATCACTCAAGAAATGGCACTCTCAGGGGATACGTAACACATATTTAAGGCTTGTGTGTTTGGAGAAAGTACTTCAAAAGTAGAATGAAGAGTGAAGAAACGAGTATCTACACTGCATGCAGATACATCTGTACATGGATATGTCTTATGATGGCAATTTAAATGATGAGATCACTCAGCTGATCAATGACCACTCAGGCGCCTTCAGCATTCTCCATTGACCTTCCCTCTCAAATTTCAGGTTCCTGCGTTCAACAGGAGAGGAAATGGCCTTGGAGCTCACTCAGCTGATCAGTGATCATCAACTTTGATCATGTATAGAAGTATGTATCGATTGACCCTGCCTCTCAAATTTCAGCTTCCTGCGTTCAACAGCATCAGAAAAAAAAACGTTGCATTGTTTTGTGTGTCGAAAATTTTGGAATGACCCCCAGAACTAAGACATATCCATGTCAAAATCAAGTGTTGAGCGCTTTATGACGATTCCGGACCACTTTGAGCACAACATGTTTAACCTTAAAAACAGCGAGGGTGGGAAGGTACTTACAACGATACGAAGCAAACGATCATACTGGCAGACTACACCCAGGGCACGGGAATTTCCCCCCCATCAACCTCTCAAGTGCTCGTCCGATTCAGCTTCGCCTATCTAAAATCAACACTCACTACTTATAATTACCTCCTATTCCAATAATAGGAGTAGAATATAATGTAATGTGAAGAGTGTGAATTGACTTGTGGCAATACGCTGAATAGTTTTCAAAAAACATTGATAAAAAAGATAGGTATAAGTAAATATTTTAATCGAAGAAACCTACGTATTCATGAAGTCGATTACGTGCCGATTTTGTATGGAAGGTGTTTACATAATCACGAGTGTAAAAATTAAAAAATTGCCAAGTGGGTGTGGCACATAGCTCCGACGTACGCATGACCCGATGCATAGAAGCTCATCTGCAACGCCCTCATAAGGGACCATCTACACGTCAAACCGCACAATTTTTTGAATATTTCTGCGAAATCGGATGCAAAATGTGGAAGTGACGGGTGTTACAAGGAATACACATTTGCGCTTGCGCAGTTGCTTGTATCAGTTCCGGGGCGATGATTTTCATAAAAGGCCATCTACACCCATCCGCATAATCCCTGATAATGGGGTAGTTGCATGATATGTTTTTGTATTTTTTCTGTGTAGTGAATCTCTATTGAAGTACGTATCTGCAAATTAAACTCCCGGAAACGCTTCCTAAAAATTTAGAGATTTTTTCAAAGAACGGGATTCTCGGATTCAGGCGGGAAAACCTACACACGGCTTGGAAGCTGCGGGGTGGGGGCTACGTCACAGGTGTGAAGGGGGCCAAGAGACCCCTACACCACTGTTACCCTGATGCAAGGTTGTGTTTGCATAAAACAACCAAAATATGCTTCAAAACTTTAAATTTTAACGATTAATTCATACATGTAAAGCCTGAAAAATATATTTCAAAGTTTTTTTAATCATCACCATTATTTTCTAACTATATTTCAATGTTTCTGACTCGAATTGTCCTCGATGGCAGTGATCTCAACGCACTCTATCGTGAGATTCTCGTTTAGGGATGATGTAAGAGGAGTGGCCCGCCAACACTAAAAAGCACGGTACTTCTTTATTGAAGTACGGCTAAACTAAATGGAATTTCGAACTGAAAACTGGTGCAGGCACGTTTTTAAGTGCGCTAAATTCGAATCTGAAGTCAAAAACACGAAATTCCGACCCATGCAACTACCCCATTCCATCAAAATCATACAATAAATGGAATTTCGAACTGAAAACTGGTGCAGGCAAGTTTTTAAGTGCGCTAAATTCGAATCTGAAGTCAAAAACACGAAATTCCGACCCATGCAACTACCCCATTCCATCAAAATCATACAATAAATGGAATTTCGAACTGAAAACTGGTGCAGGCAAGTTTTTAAGTGCGCTAAATTCGAATCTGAAGTCAAAAACACGAAATTCCGACCCATGCAACTACCCCATTCCATCAAAATCATACAATAACTTTGTATAGTTTTGCCCGTCACAAGGATTTCGTAAGACACACAGATAGACAGACACGAAACCAAAATTGTTCAGGAAGGCCTGAACCGTAAAACACGAGTAAATTTTGATTTTGGAGAACTTTTTTTTAAACCTCGAAAAGAGAAGACAATTCCACTCTCTTGGTAGACTCTGAAGCAAAATGATTACCTACCCGAAACTTGTTGCTGGTGAACAAAAATGAAATCAACGAGGAATCATCTTGTTTCTTCTTCCCAGCCTCAAACATCCTACAAATTAGAGCAAAATCGAAGTAGTGTCAGGAATATCACGGCAGCTACTATTGGTTGTATTTGCCCTATTGTTTATACATTCATCTAATTACAATTCCATCAGTTGGGGCCATCTGGGTTAACCCAGATAGCCCTAACGTCCTTCTGGAAGGCTGAGGGACTTAGGTCGACTTT
The DNA here is from genome assembly GCA_009739505.2 of Apolygus lucorum. NCBI lineage: Eukaryota > Metazoa > Arthropoda > Insecta > Hemiptera > Miridae > Apolygus > Apolygus lucorum. The sequence continues at coordinate 53,563,404 of CM019182.2, forward strand.
CTGAATTTTCTCTCCTGTATTATGTTACCGCTGTGGTCCAGTATGGCGTTGAACTGTTGTTTACATCCTAACGGAGGGGTGGGGACCGATTTGGTCTTCAGTATGCGATCAACAGGTAGTCAGTGCAGTTTTTCCCCAGTAGCTTCAATCATGAGCGGTCACCCAGAATTCATAATTGATGGGTAAGTACCTATTCATTTTTTATTTTTATTTCTTCGTTGATATTCTATTGTTCCTACTCTCTACTAAGGGCATGACATGTTATTGATGTAATTTTGCCATTTTCGTCTCCATTATTACCACTTTTCACGTCTATCCTTCTGGAAGGACGTCAGTAGAATACACATTCAAAATCGTTCCGTCCCTATATTTTTTCATTTGCTGATTTTTTTGGATTTCTCGCTTTTTCTGCAAGAAGTTGCTTCCTTTACATCAAATAACATATTGGATTTTTTTTGGAGGGGAATGATGATGCAACAGGTCAAGGGGAAGTCGGTATAACTTTATTACCTCCAACAAATGCCTTTCATGACCTCACCGGATGAGAGCTCTGTTTTTGATAATTTGCCACGCAGTCAACTTTCTGCTCCTGCAATTTTGAATAGCATTCCTTCTCATGATGAAGATGATGAAAGCGATGATGATCCCCAACCATCAACTTCCAATGAAAATATTTCCAAAAAGAAGAGGGGGAAACATCGAGTCCGTAAACCAAAACCGCCCAAAAAATTGTACAAGTGGACAAAGAACCAGTCTCTTTCAACTGCACTTAGAGAGTAGTCACCAGTTGTCATCCCTTGAGTATTTTGATTTTTTTTTTTTTTAAATAAAAATAGCCAAGATTGGTGAGTGAAAATCAAATACTTGGACACATGCATCGTAAAGTTTGCAGCCTTCCAATAATTTTAAATGATAATTTATTATTGAATTTATTTATCGTTTTTTAGATTCGATAAGAAAAAACACTACGATTGAGATACGGACATAGACGAAAAGATAGAAAAAAGGGAAGCAGCTGCACTGCCGATTTTCCAAGACGAAGGCGAGAACCGTATGCTTGAAATGTGACATATTTCTACACTTATTCGTTTTCTATCATTCCACACAAAATGAATTTTGAATTATACATGGTTTTATATGCAGTTTTGATTGAAGAATAAAGTGTATTTTCAATCTTGAGTCTCATTTGTTATCTCATAAGAATAAGGAGTATGCGAGAGAGGTTGCTTGCATATTCTACTGACGTCCTTCTGGAAGGATGTTCATTTAAGACCTCATTAAAATGGGAAAAAATTGAATGAGTGTGAAATTTGTCTTCAGACAACACCTATGACACTGAACATACGAAAAAATTCAAAAAAATTAGTTGAAAAAAAAATTCAGGGATATCTGGGCTAAGTAGTGCGAAAAATGCGAAAAATTTTATAGTAAAAACCGATTTCGTGAGCGACTTCTCAACCGTGTTGCTGTTTTACAACTAAAACCCCATCAAAATGGTCGTGAAAATACGGTTTTATTTTGGTGTATAATAATATCAGTGTCATCAGCGGTACAGCTGAATATTACTATCAAGTTACATCAGCTGATTCAATACGTCACGGTGAGAAAGTCTGGGCAACTTCAGGGGTCGATTCTACAACTAATTTGCAACAAAAAATGTTTCGCACCAATTTTGGTTTTTCGAAGTTTTTTTTCAATTTTAAGATCTTTTCGTGATTTTGACCTTACGTTACTAAATCGGCCGTTACTCTCTCAAATTGCTGTGGAAATTCAAATTTGAGGATACCGTTGGAAAGAGCATTATATTTCCTATCGGTTAGATGCCTGGCCTTTTCTTTGAGTCAATGTTTAAGGCATGAAAAAGCCCCCTGGAAAGGAAATTTTACCACATTCGCGCTCTATCTACTGCGTCTCCCACCCACCCCCTCCCATCGTCGAAGTTCTCAAATCGTCTTAGCGCTGATACCGTTGAAAACGTCTGCCAAGTGGGTGTGGCACATAGCTTCCTCGTATCCAAAACCCGATTATACAGGGTGTCTACACTTTCGATGGGCATAACTTCAGGGTTCGATTCTACAAGGTATTTCCTAGAAAAAATGTCTCTTAGCAATTTTCTTTTAACCCACTCAAAATTCTATATTTTTCACTTTAAAGTTTTTCTTCTCGTTTTCGACCTTACGCCACTGATATCGATACCTCTGCGCCCAAAGGGCCAAACTGCTTTTTCTTGTTCAAAGGGCCAAACTGAAATCGGTTTCAAGGTCAGAAGTCCGAAGGGCCAAACTGGAATTTAAACGAAAAGTGATTAGGGCCAAACTGCATCCATCTACGTGATTCATAGGGCCAAACTGCTGATCTCACCAACTAAAACGCAGCCACAAACTACTCTGATTGCTATTTGCGTGTCAGAGACAAATATAATGGCACAGAACCACAACAACTGACTAGAAAATCGATCTCTGACCCTTTATTATGTTCACGTCCATTACCTACCAACTTGTTCCATCCTGTGTTTTTGTTATATTATATTCAATAATGAACCTTTGGAATCGACCAATAAACCATTTTTTAACCCCTCCCCCCTCAAAATTTGTTGGTTGACGTTTCAAGGTACGTAGAATCCAAAAATCGAATAAAAATTTGGTCGTCCGTCCGCCGTACGCGGCACTTTCCCCACTTAGCATTGACCGATTTTGATGAAATTTGGTATGTAGGCTCCATTTGGGGTCTAGTTGTGCCCCGAAGATTTTGGTTGATGTCGGTCACTTCTAAGGGTTGAAAAATAACGGTTGAAATTTTGAAAACGCCGTAACTCAAAATATTCTGATGTAAAGGTATTGTTTTTCCATCAGTTTTTGCGTTCGAGTCCACCAAGGTAGGGGAAGCTTTGTTTTAACTTTTCAAGTTTTTAAAAAAATGTTCTCCAGAAACAAAGTTTCCACCCGTTTCGGACCTTTCTGAACAATTTTGGTTCCGTGTCTGTCTGTCTGTCATGAAATCCTTGCGCACCCATAACTTCTACATTTTTCATCCGATTTCAATGAAAATTTCAGGGATTGTACGGAATAGCGTGTAGATGGTCCCCTATAAAAATCATCGCCTACAGACTAATAGTTGCTACTGCGCATGTGCAAACGTGTATTTCGTTGTACCAGCCATAACTTTCACATGTTCAAACGTGAAATATTAGTAACTGTCATAACTTCTACTTTTTCATCCAATGTCGGCGAAATTTCTCAGGATTGTTCAAATTGGAGTGTAGATAGTCCTCTATGAAGGTAGTGCAAGGTACTTAGAGATCGATGTTTTTTGAGACTAGTACTATGTATCGGATCAACTATACCTACAATTAGGTTATGGATACGAGGAAGCTATGTGCCACAACCACTTGGCAGGCGTTTCTTTTGATTGTCTTTAGTACAATCTATTCTCCCTCCACTCGTTCTTTCTCGAATGTGGTTTTGGAAAAGGTGATTTCAAACGATGGCTAGAACTCGAAGGGGGAAGCAAGGGAAAGTGTTCTCAACCAGATCTCAGCTCATGGTTTTTCGGGCCCTACAACAACTGAGAGAGGTATAATATACCTTCATACCATTATACCTCATTATATTATAATGATTATTCGAATAGTTTCGATTAAATTGACTAGAATATTTTTTATGACTTATGGCTCTTGAATCAGTAAGATTTGGCAGAATCGAGTTCGTTCTTTCAAGTCCTGATGTTTGCTTAGGTACAGACGATTCAGTTAAACAACTAAATCAATCAAATTGCATTGAATCAATTGAGTTCAAGTCTGAACACCAGAAAGATAGGTAACTTGTCAAGTGTAATGATAATTTTCTTGCCGTCCAGTTGCGTCAATGTGACCACTCCTGCTTTTTCCTTCAGTTTGTATACCAAAGGGGCGATTCCTCACCAGTACCACGCAGAATACTTCCAGATGAAGAATAAGCTCAACATACGTGATGAGCTCATTGAGACAAATGAAGAGGAGAATGCTGAATAGATGACGATAAAATCAATGATTTTTAGATTTGTTTCAAATGCTATGCTGTTCATTTACTATTGGAATAATTAAAATTTCGTTATCCGTGTTTCAGAAATTACTTAATTTCTGTGTTTTGGTAATAGAATGGCACTATTCAACCATACCTACGTGAGTTAAAATCGGGGTTTCAAAGAAAGACGAAAATATAAGTGATTGGACAGGTACAAATACCCAGAGAGTTGTAAAAATGGGTTGTTAATTATAATAATTTATTAACGTTAATTTCAACTGATGTATTAATTGAAGAAGAATTGCAGATTGACCAGAGCAATTCCCAGTTGAAGGAAAGTCGCAAACCTTAGGGCCAAACTGGCAGTTTGGCCCCTTGTCGCTCACAGATCTCAAGGTCAAATTATGCCCATAGGGCCAAACTGGACCTCTTCCCAGTTTATCTTTTTTTCTTAATATTACAAATTGCGGATGATTAAAAAACGGTTTGGAATTCAATCTTACATAGATTTTGGACCAATTACAAAAAAAACCTAGTTGACTTCATGTACACTGGCCTCGCTACAATCGTTCGCGTTTTAGAAATAGTAGTTCCGGAAGCAGTTTGGCCCTTTGGGCGCAGAGGTATCGATTATG